>OX393553.1:7892740-8420240 GCA_947650365.1 Chamaelirium japonicum | reverse complement strand
ATGGCAATTTAAATTTTTTAGACAGCAAATGTCACGAGCATTGAATATCCCAGGTAATTAAATTGCCTTGGTTAAGCATTTTGCACAAAAAAAAAGTATTTTGAGCAGTTTTCTTCTAATTTATTAAGATTTATAAATATTGAATAAATTATATATTTTTTTTATATAGTCAAACTTTATTTCGGTACAGTGTGGAGGACAGAATTCATAATTGAATTATCATACTAGCCTATAATTTTTTTATTTCTTTCTGAGTTTAAAGTCGACGAAAAAGTGGTCATTTCATTGTTGAATCAAATCTGATATTTAGTAATAAATTTATTTTAAAGTAAGAAGAAAAAAAAAGATTGAAGTATTGCAAGTCCACTAAAATCAATAATAAATGTTTCAGCTTTAATATACAACCACATTTGATAGTTCATATGCAATATTTATTTTAGTATATTCTTAAGAATACACACAACATCCCTTGTGTTATATGTAGCATTAAATAAAAATTTTACTCTTCATGCTAGATTCAGGTCAATAACATGTATGTTGTATCTAATATAAGAAAAGGCAAGTCAATAACCAAAATGAGCCAACGTGAAAGATGAATTATTTATAAATAAATAAAACAATGAATAAGTATTAAAAATATATAAAAAATGCTTATAGGCATTATATTGCGTTATGTTCTTTTTTGAGATAAATCTTTCCCGAAAATAAAATTATGTCCTAATAGATTTGGCAATCCAAATCTAATTTTTAGAATGATTTAATGAAAAAATTAATGGGGTAGTAATCTATAGTCATAGACGAGTTAGCTAACTACCATAAACAAACTTGTATGGAGTATCTCATTTGTGACTATTTTTACTGGGTATTTTTAAAATAATAGTGATTAATCATATGGACTACTTATTACCTGTATACGATTCAGCTTAACTTGATATATAATTTTTTTCACTTGTTCAACTACACCAATAGAAACGTCAACCTATTCTCATACCAATACTGATCTAGTCAACTCTCCTACTCAATTATATTTTGCCATATAGTTTGGGTTGTTACCATATTTCACACACGATATATTTTAGTACCTTCACTTAAAGAAAAAAATTTAGTGCAAGCACAACTCAAAGGAAGCTTGTGTTTTATAAAGTTAATCATAATAACAGAGACATAACTATGTATGGCGGTGTGGAGAGCGCGATCACGCTGTTGCCGCCTGCCGGAACCCGCTCGTCTGCTTTGCCTGTGGGAAGGTAGGGCATACCTCTCACAGGTGCGGGATGGCTCGGTTCTCTGGTTCGACAGGGTCCTCTGCTGCGGGTTCGGGGGCCTCCTTGGAGCTGCCGGCAGACCCCCGGAGGGGGGAGATGATGGAGGTCCTGAATAGATCCGGGGTCTGCCGAGTCTTCCGAAGGGCGGTGACGGCGGCGGAATTGTCCGGGCATCTCAGGCTCGCTTGGCAAGGTTCTTGGGAGTGGCCAGCGCAAGAGATTGGGAACAGTGAGTTCCTTGTGGAATTCCCCTTCCGGCGGTTCTTGGAGATCGAGGTTGGTCGGGGGGTGAGGGATCTGGGAGCGGTCTCCGTCTCCTTCCGGCCATGGGAGGAGCTGTCAGGGGCGGTTTCACGGAGGTGGAGGACAGCGCTGCGCGTCACTGTTTTCGGTTTACCTTTCGATGCCTGGGGGGATGGTTCGCTGCGGACGCTGCTCAATCCCTACGGCGAGGTGCGGGAGTGCCACAATGTCTTCCCTTCGATCTCTCACCGCCGTTTCTGCCAGGCCACCATGCTCTGTTACGAGCCAGTCCTGATCCCCCCTTCGGTTCAGTTTGCGCATGGGTGCGGAGTGTTTCGGGTCCGGCTCTCCACCCAGGTGCTTGGTGACTGCACTTCACTCCCTCCTCCCCCCGTTGGCCACCTGCCTCCTTTGGACCACGGCTTCGGAGATAGAATGCCCTCTGGCGAGCATGTGATTCCTCCGGGATTCGGTCCGCCGATGGTTTCGCCGCAGCCCACTCGGTTCATGCAACCGTCCACCGGACCACCACGGTTCCCTAGTTCGCCAGCTACCGGGATGAGGCCGGCGGGAGGAGAAGCGAGCAACAGCCAGGAGCCAGGTACGCCTTCCATGCAGCAATTCTCCCAGGATGCAGGTAATGGTTCAAACCTAGAGTTGGGCGCGAATGGTGACGTTGGGTTTTTTTCCGTCGAGGGGACGCACGTTGCTGCCCACAACGTTGCCCCCCCTGTTGTTTTGCATGAAGGAATCCATGTGAGGTTGGAGGAGGGGGGGCCCCATCATGATGAGGGTGCTTCTTTAAATGTGGATAGCCCCATCATGGGGATTCCTCATCTGCCTAACCTTGGTGTCGACAGTAGGACTGTGACAAGTCAGGGGGACGGGTTGCAGATGTCCGCAGCTGTGCAGTGCGCAGACCAGGGGAGACAGGAGGCTTCGTCAGATTCGGCGGGAGCCGCCCATCTTCAGTCAGCAAGGAGGAGCTTCAGGCAGATTTTGCAGCGTTCTTCGGATGACCCTGTGCTGGCTCAGGCTCTTGTTCGGTCCAAGATGCGGCTTTTGGATATGGATCAGGCGGATCCTTCTGTGTCCCTTCCCCTTTCTTTTTTGGAGGATGATGTAATTCTAGACATTGCTAGGAAGTGTGGTTTTATCACTACCCCTGAGCTAGATAGTGTACGGTTTTTTCTTGACTCTATCAGGGCTCTAGAGAAGAAGAGGGCGAAGTTGGCCTCCTGAGTAGGCTAGATTTCGAGTGTTAGGAGTGGTGTGGAGTGTGCTTGGTTTTATGAAGATTTTATCGTGGAATGTTAGAGGCCTGGGGAAATCTGAGAAGAGGAGAGCGGCCAGTTCATTTGCGTCCATTCATGATGTGGACATCATCTGCATTCAGGAGTCGAAGCGGGAGAATCCGACGAGCCACTTTTTTCGTTCGCTCAGCACTAGGAAGATTGCTAAGTGGGAAGCTAAGGATGCTACAGGCGCATCGGGAGGCATTCTGATAGGGTTCAATGATGACCTCTTTCTTTTGCAGAGCACGAATGTTGGGGTCTTTTCTCTGTCTCTGGTGTTTCGGAATCGTTTGGATGGCATGGAGTGGATGCTATCATCGGTTTATGGCCCCACGGATCATAGTAGAGGTGACGACTTTTGGACGGAGCTGTCATTGCTTAGGACTGATTTTCGAGGGCCATGGGTCATCGCGGGGGATTTCAATATCACTCGAGGATCGGGGGAGCGGCTTCGCAGTGGTGGGGACATCTCGGCTATGAGGGATTTCTCCCATTTTATCCGGCACCAGGAGCTGATTGACCTTCCTTTGACCGGGCGTACCTTTACGTGGAGTAATAAGCGAGAGGATCCCATCCTGGCAAGGCTGGATAGGTTCTTGATCTCGTCGGGATGGGACGTGCTTTTTCCAGGTTTGATTCAGGCCGGACTGGCTTCCTGCGTTTCTGATCACGCTCCGATCCTCCTCTCGACCGACTCGATTGCTCCTGTCCGGCCACCCTTTAGGTTCAAGGCAATGTGGTCGATGGAGGAAGGTTTCAAGGGCATGCTGGCGGGTTGGTGGATTGAAGCAGGTCGAATTGAGAACTCGGCCTTGAACATGGCAAGGAAACTCAGGTTCGTTAAGAAGAAGTTACAGTGCTGGAGCAAGAGCCATTTTGGCAATGTTCTTAGGCAGAAGGCCTCAATCTTGGCGGAGATTCAGGCTCTGGAAGTGAAGGGGGAATCTGCCACCCTTACATTACCGGAGTCAGTAAGGCTGAAGGAGCTGAATAAGAACCTAATGCTGGTCTTGAGGAAGGAGGAGGAGATGTGGCAGCAGCGCTCGAAGGAGCAATGGGTGAAGTTGGGGGATGCGAATACCTCCTACTTCCACAGAGTCGCTAACGCCCGGAGGAGAAAGAACTTTCTGACATCTTTGAGGCACGAGGAGAGAGAGTTGACGACCACGGCGGACATCTTCGAGGCAGCCACTTCCTTTTTCAAGTCTTCTTTTTTGGAATCGGAGGCTCCTACGGGGATTTCCTTTGATTGGAATGGTGCGGACTTTCCGAGGGTACCAGCTGGCTCAGGCATTAATGCTGATTTTACTGACGAGGATTTTCGGAGGGCTGTCTTTCAGTCCAAAGGAGATGGGACCCCGGGTCCGGACGGGTTCCCCACGTCCTTCTACCAGGAGTACTGGAACATGTTGGAGAGCGACCTTTGCCGGCTGCTGCGGGACTTCTTCTCGGGTAAGGTGCGTCTCCACTGCCTGAATCACTCATGGATTATCCTCCTTCCTAAGAAATCTTCTACAGAGACTATTCGGGACTACAGGCCGATCTCCCTCTCTAACTGTCTCTACAAGATTATTTCGAAGGTCCTAGCCAATAGGCTCGCGGACAACATCTCCCTGCTTGTCTCTCCCTCCCAGACCGCTTTCATCAAGGGGCGTTTAATCCTGGACAGTGTAGCGGCGGCCCATGAGACGATCTTTCACCTCCGCGAGTCGGGAGAAGAAGGAGTTTTGCTGAAGATCGATTTTGAGAGGGCTTTTGATCAAATCAGGTGGGATTTCTTGCTTGACCTTTTGCGGGCCAAAGGCTTCTCTAGCGGATGGCTGGGGTGGATTAGAGAAATCCTGGTTTCCTCCAAGTTGTCTTGTCTAATCAATGGGGAGCAAGGCAAGGACTTCAAGGTGTACAAGGGGTTGAAGCAGGGTTGCCCGTTATCCCCTTATTTGTTCATTTTGGTTGTAGACGCCTTTGATGCCGCAGTCCGTAAGGCGAACGCTGAGGGGCTGGTTAAGGGAGTGGGCGGTCACGGTTGGACTACGTCTAATCTGCACTATGCTGATGACTCTCTCTTGTTCACAGCGGCTTGCCCCTTCCAGATGGTCTCCCTCAAAATCCTCCTCTACGGTTTGGAGTTGACTTCGGGCCTGAGGATCAATTTCCAGAAGAGCAGCCTCTACTACATTGGTTCAGGGGATGCAGGTAGCGGGTTAGCCAGGCTTCTGAATTGTAAGGTAGCTTCCCTGCCTATGAAGTATTTAGGGCTGCCTATCAGTGACAGAGCCCTGCGGCGGGAGGATTGGGAGCAGCTAATTCTCAAGATCGAGAGGAGGCTGGCGGGCTGGAAAGGTAGATTTCTATCTTCGGGAGGCAGGCTGGTGCTGGTGAACTCAGTTCTTTCTTCTATTCCCTGCTACTATCTTTCCTTTTACTACCTGCCGTCTTGGGTAATTGACCGGATAGACAGGATTCGGCGATCATTCCTTTGGCATGGGGTTGATGCTAGCACAGGTGGCTACAACCTTATGAGATGGGATCAGGTTTGCCTTCCAAAAAAAATGGGTGGTCTGGGAGTCCTTGACCTGCGCAGATTCAATATCTCCATGTTGGGAAAATGGTGGTGGAGACTGCAATAGGGAACACGTGGTTCCTGGCGGGACGTCATTTTGGCTAAGTATTTTAGGAGATTCTCTCATCTGCAAGCGCGGGGACGGCTGTCAGGCCGGATATCCCATTTTTGGCGGGGCATTCTCAGGATCAAGGATCTCTACAGGGAGGCTACTACGCTTGTGCTAGGAGATGGGAGAGATATCAGATTCTGGAAGGATACTTGGCTGGGGGACAGACCTCTGGAGCAACTTTTCCTAGCACTTTTTGCTGTGGCCCAGAACAAGGGAACTTCAGTCCGCTCCCAGGCTAGCAGGAGGCGAGGGTCTATCGGGTGGCGTTTGAGGTTCGCTGCCCCTTTGGATCAGGATGGTCAGCGTGAGCTGCAGGACCTGCTTTTGATTCTTCAGGCGGCTTCGTTCCGGCCAGTCAGGGATGAGGTTCAATGGAGTGGTAATTCCTCAGGAGTATTCTCAGTTAAATCCTTCTACGATCATCTACTGCCTCGGGTGCAGCGGCATGGGCCGTCTAAGGCTATATGGAAGTCGAAGGCTCCCTCGAAGGTCCAAATTTTCTCCTTGTTGGCTTCGAGGAATAAGATTCTGACGAAGTCCAACCTGATGAGGCGCCATTACCCCCAAGCAACGGATGCTTTGTGCACTTTCTGCGCCTCGGAGGAGGAGTCGTCCTCACATCTTCTGCTCGGGTGCCCTTTTGCAAGAGTCCTATGGGATCACTTCGAGAGCAAGGCAGGGCTTTCTTCGCATCCCAGGACCCTTAGAGGGCTATGGACTTCTTGGAGGAGGAGGAGAATTCCGGTGGAGATCCGGAAGCCATGGGACGTCTTGGTCATGGCAATCCTGTGGGTTATCTGGCTTGAGCGGAACAACAGAATTTTCAATGGTAAGTCGGCAGGGCAGGATAAGTTGCGGCTTTTGGTGATCTCCTTTTTTCGCGCTTGGATTGTGCCATGGAGAGATAAACTAGGGGCGGAGGCTACCAGTTTTTGTAACGACCTGTTATCTTAGCTTTTAATGATTTCTGGTTGGGGTCCGCCAAACCCTCCCTCCTTTAGGAGGGGTTCTCAAAAAAAAAAAAAAAAAAACTATGTATGGGCCAAGGGGGCCCCTGCCCCCCCCCCCCCCCCCCCTCCCCCCCTAATTGTTTTAAAACATTTTATATAGTAAAAGCCTTAAATCTTAGTATATAATATTTTTTGGTTCATACTTTGGCCTCCACATATGAAACGATTATACCTTGGCCCTTCTCAATATAAAATTCTGGTTCCGTCCCTGCATAATAACATTGTTGCTCTTACTAACTTTTGACTATGGTGTTAACACCTTAAACAATCCCTTATTCAATATCTATATATTTACTTAAGTCCATTAAGTCTTTACTTATCAATGTCGTTGATACACCATATATGTTCAAATGCAGTTGATATATTTTTCAAGATAATTGATTTTATTTAATAATTATTTAAAATTAATAATGCAAGATGCTTCTAATTATAAAAATACCTTCATTTCAAGCCATATATATATATATATATATATATAGAGAGAGAGAGAGAGAGAGAAATGCTAAAGTGCGGCGTGCGGTGGGTGCGGCGCCGCACCGCAGCCGTCTGATGCACCGCTGCGGTGCGTGCGATGCACGCAGCGGTGCATCAGACGGCTAAGGTGCAGCGCCGCACGCACCGCACGCCGCACCCTAGCATGCCTATATATATATATATATATATATATATATATATATATATATATATATATATATATATATATATATATATATATATATATATATATATATATATATATATATATATATATATATATAGAGAGAGAGAGAGAGAGAGAGAGGGGTGTTAGGATGCGGCGTGCGGTGCGTGCGGCGCACCGCAGCAGCCGTCTGATGGACTGCTCGCAGCAGTCCATCAGACGGCTGCGGGCTGGCGTCGCACGCACCGCACGCCGCGGCTAATCATTCCTCTCTCTCTCTCTCTCTCTCTCTATATATATATATATATATATATATATATATATATATATATATATATATATATATATATATATATATATATATATATATATATATCTTAGCACTGTCGTTTGGATCTATTAAAAGAAAATTTAGCCGCACATGCTAAAACAAATTTTTTTTTAATTACGTTATTCAAGTAACTATAAATTTTTATTAGAATATAAAATATAATTAATAAAGTATAAGATAGATCATATCACTTTTACTTGTATCTATGACACTATGCTTGTGCCAGAACTACAATACAATTTGCCTAGAATATATAAGAATATTTCATCCAGCATTATACAACACATTACTTTTCAGTATGGTGTATTTTTTTGCAGTTTTTTTATGGCTCCATTTATTTTGATTAAAACTAATTCAAGTAAAAAATAAGGTATTATTTTTACTAGTATATTGTATACTCTAATAAAATTAATATATTACCTTCGTTTATATATTAAAAGAATCAAGCTGATGACATAAAAGATTTTATTATCCAATAACGCTCATATACAATAAAAATTATAGGTTTTTGTTCCTCTACCCAACATCTTTAAAAAAAAAAAAAAAGAATGAAAAGTAAGTGTTTTATCTCCCCTCTCTTGAACCCATATTGCTCCCCACCAAGACAACCCATCTACAATATTGTCTCTCTCATATTCACTCTCTGTTGTTCCTTGCTACCCCCCGTACTTGTATTTCATTATCAATTTTTAATTTATTTTAAAGTAATTTTTGTGAAGTACATTTTAAATAATATTCTATGTAGAATTATAAATTCTTTGCATAACATATACTTTAGTAAATGAGGCAACTATTTGCACCCACTAGATTCAGCTTGGCACTCTGGTTTTTATTTTAGTTTTTAATATCTAAACTACCCTCATCCCTAACCTCTAGTCTATCTCCCCCCCCCCCCCCCCCCCTCTCGACCTTGACCTGCCTTCGCCTCCATCCCCTTGCCACCTACGTCATCACCCCTGATGTCGAGCATGTATCCTCCACAAACCTTGCCTCCTCTTCCTCCTTCATCTTCCTCCTCCACCTTCCCCCTTGTTTCTCCTCTACCTCCTTCCTTCTCAACCATCTTTTCTCGTGCCAAACCCTAAGCTTGGTTCTGTCAACAATTGCCCCCTCCCCATAGTGTCAATGGGGCAGTCGCTGACATAACTGGTTAGGGTTAGGATTTGGCACGTGAAAGATGGATGAGGAATAGGAAGGAGAAGACGGAGAGAGGTTTGAAGAAGCAAGGGAGTCAAAGGAGCAAGGAGAAGAAAGATGAGAAAGCTGGAGGAGGAAGGAGTAGAAGAAAGAGGAAGGAGGAGAAAGAAGAGGCAGCGGACGAAGGAGGATGAGGAAGAAAAGGGACGCTGGCGAAGATACGGGTGTCATCGGAGGTTCAGCACACAGGAGGATCAGATTGTTGGAGGTAGGGGACAGAACTAGTTTTAAAATATCAACGGTGCCAAAGATAAAAAAAATGGATGGTGCCAATAGAATCAGGATGCCAAGCCGAATTTGATGAATGCATATGAACCACGTCTTTAGTAAATTATAAATATTATTATATTTGTTTAGAAGTAAATTTTAAAACCTCAATTTGTGGAATCTCATCCTACCATACATTTAATACAAATTTAAAATAAACATAAAATTATGAATACAAATTTATTTATTAACAAATCAAATAAAATAAATTATATTTAGAATTCTTATCAACAAAGCAGTTTCTTATAGGGGTGGACATGATCGAGTTGGTCGGGTTTGGAGATCTGACCATGTTTGGACCAAGTTCCATCATCTTTGCCCAAATTGACCGAGTTTGCCCAAAACCACTGAGATTAACGATACTGTATAATCGACTCCTATAGAACCACCGTAGGGTCGTCGCAATAGGAGGACCACCACAGCTCTTGATAGATACATTGAAGAAACCTTCTTGGTGGATCTAGAGTTTCAGAAGGATGATCCTCTAAACTACGACGAAGCAATGATATCCTCTAACCATGCAGCATGGCAGAAAGCCATAGAGGCAGAACTGATATTGGTGCCTCAAAACTCAGTTTGGACACTTGTAACACTGCCTCACAACATTAAATATGTTGGTTGTAAGTGGGTGTACAAAAGAAAAAGAGGTTCGGATGGTACCGTTGAGACTTACAAAGCTATACTAGTCGTTAATGATTATACCCAACGAAATGGGATCGACTATGACGAAACCTTCTCGCCAGCGGCTATACTTAACTCTATCCGGATCCTCTTGTCCATTGCAGTCCATTATAATTGGGAGATCTAGCAAATGGACGTCAAGACCGCATTCCTCAACAGGGATTTGGAAGAAGACATTTACATGTCTCAGCCTCTAGACTTTGTCACAAAAAGGTTATGAAGGTCTGGTATACAAATTGCAAAGGTCCATTTATGGAATGAAGCAAGCATCTATAAGTTGGAAACATGCGTTTTGATCAAGCTATCCAATCTTATGCATTTGAATAGAACAATGAACCATTTGTTTATAAAAGGAGCGATAAGACTACAATAGTTTTTCTAGTTCTTTATGTAGATGATATCCTACTCATTGGAAACGATGTTGGAACATTGTCTATAGTAAATGTGTGGTTGTTCTCTCAATTTGACATGAAAGACCTAGGTGAAGCGAGTTATGTTCTCGGGATCAAGGTAACTCGAGATCGTCAGAACAAGATTCTCTCGCTGTCACAATCAGCCTACATAGATACTATCTTGGTCAGATTCAGTATGCACAACTCCAATAAGGGACTAGTTCCATTTAGACATGGAATTAAATTATCCAAGAATCAGAGTCTTAAGACTTATGAGGAAAGGGCAGAGATGCAAAAGATACCTTATACTTCGGCTGTAGGGAGTCTGATGTATGTCAAGCAGTGCACGAGACCAAATATATGTTATGCAGTAGGCATAATGGATAGGTATCAGTCAAATCTGGGTCTAGGGCATTGGACTGCTGTGAAAAGTATACTCAAGTATCTCCGTATGACGAGGGATTATGAGTTAGTTTACTCTTCACAGGAACTGATGTCGATTAGATACACGGATTCTGACTTTGCAGCAGATCTGAAATCCAGGAGATCAACATCGGGGTTTGTATTTTCGTTGGAAGGAGGAGTTGTCAGTTGGAGGAGCGTGAAGCAGGGATGCATCACGGATTCGACAACAAAGACTGAATATGTTGCGGCGTGTGAGGCAACCAAGGAGGCGGTGTGGCTCAGGAAGTTCCTAACGGACTTAGGATATGTATCGAGAGCTCAAGATCCTATTGTCCTTTACTGTGACAATAGTGAAGCAGTAGCACAATCCAAGGAGCCAAGATATCACCAGAAGATAAAGTATATTAAGCGAAAATACTACATTATCCGGAACTTGCAGAAGAGAGGGGAGGTTACACTGACTCAGGTGGCGTATGCAGATAACATGGCAGACCATTTCACAAAGGCATTATCAACTAAGGCTTTTGAGAAGTACGTGGATGCCATGGGAGTTAAGACTGTTATTCCCCACTAGGCCAAATGGGAGATTCTTGTAGCTCGTGTGTCCTGAGCGTGAATTTTATGTATTAACATTTAATAAAGATGACATTGGTTATTGCTTTAATTGGAATACTATATTGGTGTATGTTAATTCATATATAATAAAGGACTCTAGGGAACACAATAGGCCACTAAGGTGCGTGATGGATCTATGCTTGGGAGACCCAGTGGATCGGTTTTATGCAAACCTAGAACTAGTTGACAACTTAATTTGGTAAATGCCGGTCGCTTCACCGAGGATAAGTTGTTGACAAGTAGAGGATGTGGTGAAGTCTCCACCACGGAAGTGTGGGATTCCTATTCACTTAACTAAGCACGATGATCATGTTGAACAATAACCAAGACAATGCACAGTTTAGTGATTCAGACACTGGTGCATAAACCGTCTTACTACTATAGATAATCTATCATTAACCCTGAGGGACCATGTATATTGAGCTAACTAGTTTAGTGGTGCCTTGATGTGCCAACGTGTGCGGACGTATCATAATCCAATACCACGGTACGTTGGGTTACCCGGCTGACGCTAGAGTGACAAGCAATCCCTACAGGTTATCCGACATCCAGTATTGGATGGGTGCGTTTTGATGAGTCAATCTATCTACACAATTAACCCAGGCATGGTGATTGTTAATATGACTGACGACATTCCGGATACTAGGCATAATATCAGAATATATGTGGTATTATAGATGACAAGTCATCAAATCATAGTCAGATGATCGATTGGGGTCTGATGGTGCTCCTCACCGCCCGAGTTGAATCATGGCACCAGTAATAGGAGAGACTAAGGATTATCAGAGTATAATAGAGGACAGAGTTATGAAGGAGTAACATAAGTTTAGGATCACTAGAGTTTAACTCGCGTTGCACTTTGGGTGGCTACGTGGGTTAATCGGATTATGGCTGATTAACGAAACTTTTGGTGTGTCACCGGAACAGTTAATAAGGGATCCGGTTGGAGCTAGAGATCCTGAACCCTGAAAGCTCCACCCTGTCGTTGCGTATAAGAATTATTTTCCAACCTAGTTGGACATGTTGGATGCGAAGTAGCACAATAGAGTGCAAGCTCAAACCCTAAGAACCTAATTTATATGTGTTAAGGGCCATATGAGTATTTTGATAAATACTGAAATATAGCTCATAACATATTGAATATGGATCTTAAAGTGAGAGGAATAATTCTAGGAGCTCATAGGTGCTAACACAACTCGATTCCGAATAGCGCACCTCACTCTATCTATCTTACAGTGTTCCCTTTTTTTTGTGATGACGTTTTTATCCAGACTTCACGAGAGATAAGGAGAAACCCTAAAAATCGCCCCCCCCCCCTCTCATCCCTATCTTTAAGGGGCCGACCTTAGCATGCGTAGAGCATTAGGAGGCTGGCTCTATAAGAGTAATAGAGAGAGGAGGCCGGCCCTAATTGTCCCTTTCTCCAGAAAAATTCGACCCTCTTTCCTTCTTTTTTGTTTCGGCCAAGGAAGAAAGAGGAAGAAGAAGGAGAAAGGAAGGAGAAGGAAGAAGAGAGAAAGAGAAGAAGGAGACTCAGGGCTCGTTATCGTCTTCGCAACGTAATCTTCCGTCGGCTCGTAGTTCTTGCACTCAGAGATAGGACTTCGAGGATTTCTCCCTCCGCAAAGGACAAGGTGCTATCCGACAGCTTCCCTCGCGATTCACGTGCGGTTCATCATTGTTCTGTTTTATTCGGATCAAAGATCCATAATGTATGATGATTTTAAACACCTAACTAGATGCATGCATGTCTTATGTAGATCGTAGTATGCCTTTACGGTGTCCGCACATATACTAAGATCATAGATTCACATGTAGATTATTTGAAAGATAGATTGTAATGAAACATACTGTGAGCGCGGAAAAAGATTCGGGTCGTCTTTATTGCGGATCACACGAGATTACAAATTTTCTTTGATTAGGAGATTGTGGGAGAGATCCTCTGGAGGGTCCCTTTGATCCGCGTCTCCACGTGGTATTCGTGCGAGAGCTCTGAAGGGGTTGCCCAGGACAGAGGTCTTTACAGGGTGAGGGTTTTTGAGAGGCTAAGGAGTTTCTGCCGTTGATTTTGTCCCGTCCGTGCTTCGCGCTTTCTCGGCTAGGGAGGCTTTGGGCTTCGTTCCTCGGTCTTCGTGTCTTCCTCGATCCTTGCTCGACCTTGGCGTCCTTGATTGTCGATTCGCGGCGTCGATCGTGCTTTTTGCGTCGGCTTTGGCTTTAGCTTTCGGCTTTGGCGTAGCTTTGGTGTGGCTCTGGCGTTTGCTTTGCTTTGGCGCTTGCGCTTGAACGTAGGCGGGTAGAGACTTGCGATGCTTTAGTTCTTCCGGACTTCGCGTCGTATCGGCTAGAACGTGCGGTGCTTTGCTTGTAACCGTCGTAGTTGCTTGGCTCTGGCACGTGCGTTGCTTTAGCGCGGGCTTTACCGGTGCGTTTGCTTTGGCTTCTTGCGTTGGCTTTGGCTTTGGCTTTGACTCGATCTTCTTCTCGAACGACTGGCGTTACTTCTTCAAGGCTTCTTTATTCTTCCGGCTTCCTCGACGGTTGTGGCGTCGGTATTGACTTTTCGACGAGGGTAGCACCGATCTTCGTGCGACGATTGTAGTGTCGGCTTTTGTTGATGAAGACGGCGGGTGTAGCACCGGCTTCGGCACGACGGTTGTAGCGTCGGCTTTTGTTGACGAAGACGGCAGGGGTAGCACCGGCTTCAGGCTTTCTTCTCCCGGCTTTCTTCTTCGTGCAAGGAGTTGATGCCTTTGTTGAAGACGACGGGTGTTGTCGGCTTCGATCTTCTTCTCCGGCCTTTGCTTATGGCGTCTTCGGAGCTGATGAAGATCGTTGGAGCGATCGGGTGATGACGGCTCCGGGTCTTCTTCTTCACGCTTTCTTCTTCGTGCGAGGAGTCGAAGCTCTGATCTCCGAGTGCAATGTCTTCACGTTGATGAGGACTTGAAGGGCCAAGGACTCCCGTAGGATATGCTTGCCATGCCTCGTGAAGCCTTCGGTCTTCAAGCGTTGGAGCTTCTTCGTAGCGCTCTTTCGTCTTCAGCTTTTCGGACCCTTTGTGCCTTCCCCCACCCCTTCTATTTATAGGCAAAGGGGGGCGGTTGGGGGAGATATTGCTGAAATCTTTTTGTTTCATCCAATATCTCCCCCCATAACCATCAAGATATTGTTCCCTGATTCGGGGAAACAAACTCGATCCCCTCCTTTTTAGTTGGGGTGGTTACGGGCTAGATGTGACTCGATCTTTTAAAGATTTAGTTGTTATTCTTGTTGCACTTTTGGATCGGATGACGACACAACGTCATCTTGTCCGTTGGATCGAGGGATCGTCGCGGATCTACGGCTACGTAGACATCCACGCTACCTCCCCCCGCATCGAGGCGGTTTTGATTTCTTTTTCCTTTCTTTTCTTTTCTTTTCTTTTTCTTTTCCTTTTTCTTTTTCTTTTCTTTTCTTTTTCTTTTAGGGCCGGCCCCACCTATCCATGAGGAGGGGGGCACGGTTTTCTAGAAGGGGGGGCCGGTGGGCCCCCCTCTTTGTGTCCGAGTTGCGGGTCCGGTGGGACCCGTTTGCTTTGGGTCGGGCCATGGCGCGTGAATTGAGTTCGCACGTGGGCCGAGTTCGCACGCGGGTTGTTGTGTGCGGGCCGAGTTTCGTATACGGGCCGTTGTGTGCGAGCCACGTTTCGCATACGGGCCGTTGTGTGCGGGCCGAGTTTTGCATGCGGGCCGTTGTGTGCGGGCCGGGTTTCGCATGCGGGCCGTTGTGTGCAGGCCGGGTTTCGCATGCGGGCCGTTGTGTGCGGGCCGGGTTTCGCATACGGGCCGTTGTGTGCGGGCCGGGTTTCGCATACGGGCCATTGTGTGCGGGCCCAAGTTGCATGAGCGAGTCGGGTTTGACCCGAAGGCCGTTGGGTGCGGGCCTATTTTTTCGTGTACAAATCAGGTTCGACCCGAAGGCTAATTTTGATGCCCATAAATGCCCCCTCAAGTTCGAGTGCGCCCGCGGGAAACGCGTAGCGCTTGGACTTGAGTCGCGTGTTCGTGTGGGATTAGGTCTTTAAAAGGCCCCCCCCGTTTTCGTTTCTCTTCATTATCAGCGATTCCCGGCGGCTTGGAGTCGAGAGCTCTGCTAGGGTTTCTTGCTTCGCGACGATGCCGCGGAGGATGAAGATGGTGACGCCATGGGGTTCACGAAGGAGAGGAGACCGCCGGTCCGTGGAGGGCGGAGGGCTGCCGGCGAGGTGATCCTCCTCCTCCTCCTCCTTCTTCTTCGCATGGTGGGTTGTGGGAGGGCGCAGGCCGGGGGCTGCATGGTGCGGCCGGCGTGCGGGCGGCGCGGGGGCCGGAGGCGTGGGCGCAGCGGGCGGGTGCAGCGGCAGGCTGCGCGGGCGCGGCCGGGGGCTGCTGTAGCGGCCGGCGCGCGGGCTGGAGGCGCGGGGCGCGGGCGCAGCACGCGGGGGCCGGAGGCGTGGGCGCAGCGGGCGGCGGGGCGCGGGGGCCGGAGCCGGGCTCGGCCGGCGGCGCGGGCGCGGGGGCCGGAGCCGGTCGATGCAACAGCGGCACGAGCGGGCGCGTGGGCTGGAGGCGGGGTGCGGCGCGGCCGGGGCTGCGGGCGCGGAGGAGGGCGCGGGCGGGCGCGCGGAGGCCGGCAGCGTAGGCGGCCGGGGCTGCGGGGGCCGGCGGGGTGCGGCGCGGCCGGTGTTTGGTCGGGGACGACGCACCCTCCCCCTGCATGTTAAATAGAAGAGATAGAGAGAGGGGGTCGTGGCTTTTTGCCATGACCCCCCTCTACTTTCTTTATTCGCTCAAGGCCCCCCCTGCTAATTTAACAAGAGAGAAGGAGAGGGTCACGGCTTTTTGCTGTGACCCCCCTCTCTTCTTTTTATTTGCTCAAGGGCCCCCCCTGCTAGTTTTAACAGGAGAGAGGAGAGAGAGTCATGGCTTTTTTTGCTGTGACCCCCCTCTATTTTTCTTTATTTGCTCAAGGGCCCCCCCTGCTAGTTTTAACAGGAGAGAGGAGGAGAGGGTCGTGGCTTTTTGCTGTGACCCCCCTCTCTTCTTTTTTATTTGCTCAAGGCCCCCCCGACTTCTCCGTTTCGGAATCTATCTAACTTGGGCTTTGTCTTCTTTCTTTTTCAGGTCTCGTCGTTACGAGAGCTTTCCGAGTTCTGGCTGGGTCGTTGATGTGGTCTCCCATGGGAGTACGCATCTTCGCTTCCCTTTCGCGCAGGTCTTCCACCACCGTGCTTTGAGACAGGAGACCGGACTGTCAGTACTTCAGCTTTTGACGCACGAGAGAGTTTGCGAGGACGGCGTGACCGACGGCTCTTGTCGAGTGTTGAAACTTGGCGAGCGTATCCTCACTAACGAAGGATCTTCCCGGCAAATCGTTCGACCGAGCTTGGGGTTGCCGTTCCACCACACTAGTGAGGAGTCAGTTCCGATCCCTGTTGTTGCTCTGAAGATATGCTCCCGCCGTACGCGATGGGGTGTGGGAATTCAATCGCATGGAGATGTCACGTATCTGGGAGGTTTTCGGGATTGGATGAGAGAGCTTTCTGGCGCGTTGGAGGCAGAGCCAGGGATGGAGCGTCTGGCGAGGTTTGTGGAACCGGCCTGTTGGGAGTACAGCCGTCCGGACGGTATGTACCGGGCTCTGTGTGAGCAGTGGTGCCCTGAGACCAACACCTTCTTGACCGGGGCTGGTGAAATCGGGATTACCCTTCGTGACGTGCACGTCATTTCTGGGTATCCAGAAGTTCGGAGCTACTATCAGGAGGAGGTTCCTTCTCTGGAGATTTTGACGGACCCAGACGAGTCTCCTAGCTTCTGTCTTTTGCTTTTTAAGGCGTATGCTATTATAGCGGCGCGCGAGCGGTCAGACCGGGTACTTCACTCGGATTGGGTGGACTTCTGGTTTCGAGGAGAGTATCGTCACGCTCCCCCTTCGAGTCACCCGATGTGGAGATATGCTTCGTCAAAGAGACCGACGCCTGGCACCTTCCGGCGACCGATTGAATCTCTGAAGAAAGAGTGGTGCTCCATGGCCGGGGCGCAACGTCCCTGGGAAGTTTTGGGACTTGAAGAGTGCAGCGATGACTGGCGTGCTGTTTACTGGTCAGCGGGGTTAGTACTTTTTCTCTGCCGCTTTGCTTTACCCTGGGAAGGGGATGTGGTACACCCTGGGACCTTCCTTGCAGCTGCTCGGATGGTGACTGGAGAGTTCCTTAACCTGGCGTCGGCGATCCTCTGCTCGTTGTACGGCGGGCTTAGCGGCACCTACTGGAGTCTATTGAGTGCGGGTAATGCAAGAGGGGAAGTAGGCAGAGCCAGTTCCTTTTGCCCCCTGCATTACCTCTATGGTTGGATTGGGCTTCATTTTCCGAAGGGGATCTTTGCTGCGCGTGGACCTTCGACCTCGGTGCCCTTTCTTCCTGGTGTGGGAGGTGTGATGAATGCTTATTATGCATGGGAGCGTCCGAAGCCTAGTGCCCAAGAGTGTTTGCGACGCATGGGTCCTTCTGACTTTGAATTTGTATCGGAAAATGCACTTGCGCCTTCTACAAAATCCCTGGTGTGTGATGGGGCGGAGATGTCCGAGCCTTTGTACTGGAGCATGGTGAGTTGCAAACCTGGGTATCTTGTTTGGCGTCGTGGGGATGTAGTGGAGGTGGCACGGTACTCTCCCCACCGGTTTGCTCGCCAGCAGGGTTTTCGGCAGGAGTTGCCTGGGACTCCTTTGCGCCTGCGGTTACGTTACACTCCGTAGGAGGCGTACCGCCTATGGGGAGCACTTTACGATCGATTTACTAGGTGTACTTTCTCACCGGGGATTAAGTCGGGCGGCAAGGATGCCGCAACTCCTGAGTATCGTCACTGGGTCAACGGGTCAGTGCTTCCCCTCTTGGCTGGCCTTCCGCTAGACGTCCTTGCTAGCAGCAAGCGGGCTGACTTTCCTTTTGACTCTTTGGCGGGGTCAGAGGATCGTCGTCTTTGGTCCAAGGAGCGATGGTCAGAGAAATCTTGTGGACGTCGAGAGAGTACTTCCCAAGCTTCACTTTCTGTGCAAGAAGTTGAGATGGCTCCGTCCCCCAAGGTTCAGGGTCTTCCTGAGACTCAGGCTTCTTGGAGTGGGCGTGCTTCTCCCAAGAGGAGAAAGTTGGACCTCTTGTGTGAGGCAGCTTTGACTGGTGCTGGCGAGGCAAGGCCAGCCCGAGACGGAGAGCCAGGGCTTTTTGCCGATGAGGTAATCCCTCCTTCTGGGGTATCTTCATCGGACACTGCAGGTATATCTTGTTTCTAGTTTCTCATGAATTTCTGTGCTTGTATTCTTACTTCGTTGGCTGAGTTGTCCAGCTCTCATTTTGGCAGGGTCTGCTGGACCGGACTGCGAGTCTGCCCCGAAGGGGGTCGGGCAGGAGTGCTCTCCCATCAGAGCAAAGTCGATTGAAGGTGGTGGGCTGGATGTTCCCTGGGATAACTTGGAGCTTTTGGGAGCGTGTGGAGCAGATTTTACCGACAGTGCTGTCAATCTGGATGATATTGACGTGGAGCAGTTGGGCTTTGGGGAGGAGGATGAGGTCTCCAGTGTAGGAAGAGAACAGACTCCTCCAGTTAGGTCCGGTACTCCGGCAGAGACTACTCCCGCAGTCGTTTTGTCAGAAGGTTTGCCTGTGTCTCCTCCTTCAGCTCCGGTGGTTCCGATAACTGTTATCACGGTGATGGTCCAGGAGGCGATTCCTTCACTCGAGCCTTCAGGATCGGAGCCCACCTTGCCTGTGCACTCAGAGGCCGACAGGAGAAAGTGCAGTTCGCGAGACCTTCTCTCTGTGCTCCTTTTGGAGAGCTGTCGGAAGTATATCCAGACGACGCTCTCACCCTTCCAGGAAGAGGGCTTTGACGCTTTGAGCAGCTGGTGGGTCCTCGAGGGGCCTGAGTTTTGCAAGAACCTGGCGGCCTTCCAGGTAGATGGCTCTTTGTTTGAGACACAGATGCGTGTTCTCCTGGCGGATAGTGAAACTCATTGCTTGAAACGAGCTTCGATGGAAGATGACCTTCCCCTGATACTGGCAAAGGCTGAGGATGAGGAGCGTCGACTGGAGGCGCAGCATGCACTTGCCACTGCGAGCCTTGTTCGGGCGCGGAAGAAGCTAGAGGCTGCTCGCGCATCTTTCGAGAAAGCTGAGACGATCGAGAAGTCTTCTGGAGCAGACCTGGCAAAGCAGCGTATCGAGCTGGCGACGCATCGGGAGCGGGTAGCTTCTCGGTCTTCAGAGTTGGAGCGCATGGAGGTTACTGACGGCGAGTTGCTCCAACGTCTCAAAGACTTTGATTCGCTTTACTAGCAATGTCGCATTTCCTTTTCTTTCTTGTCATTTCTGCTGAACAGACTTGTAGTTCTGCTTTTCTTTATCTGGTGATAACTTAATATCATGCATCTATATTTTTTTTGGACTTGTATTCTGGAATGGCAGAGTTTGGTTGTGTTTTTCTTTTGTTTGGACTGAACCTTTACAGGCTGCCTACGTACCCTACTGAGAGGGATCAAGTCACACGTAGTTTCCTTTTTTTTTTTTTGTAAGGAATGTAGCCCTGCTTTTAGGCATAGTACCTTTTGAGGTACTTGCCATTGATGGGGCCGAGTGTGAGCCCTTCTGGCGTGGTGAGAAGATATGCACCGTTGGAGTAGACCTCTTTGACAGCGTGCGGTCCATCCCACTTGGCGTCGAACTTCTTTCCTCCTCGATGCGAAAGGATGATGGGGCGTTTGACTGCGAGCACCAATTCTCCTTTTTGGAAAGATCGGGGGCGAATCCTTTTGTTGAAGGCTCGAGTCAACCTGGCTTGGTAGCATTCCAGGCGTTGCTGGGCTTCGAGGCGCTTCTCATCCAGGGCTTCCAATTCTGCTAGGCGAAGTTGAGCGTTGTCGCCGTTGACGAGGCCTTCATGGACAGCTATTCTGAGTGACGGAATCTGGAGCTCAAGGGGGAGGACAGCTTCTACTCCGTACACTAGTGAGTACGGAGTCGCCTGTGTTGGCGTGCGAAAAGAGGTGCGATATGCCCATAGCGCTTCACCCATGCGTTCATGCCAGTCTTTCTTCGACTTTGAGACGACTTTCTCCAAAAGTTTACAGAGTGTTTTGTTGAAAGCTTCAGCTAGGCCGTTGGCAAAGGCGTTGTACATGGTTGAACACCTTTGCTTGATATCGAACTTGGTGCAAAATTGGCTGACGGCGGCGTTCTTGAATTGCTTCCCGTTGTCCGTAACGATATAGCGAGGGATGCCATACCGGAAGATGATGTCGTTCTGGATGAAGTTGATGACAGAGTGCCTGGTAACTTCTCGCAATGGTACTGCCTCAGCCCACTTGGAGAAGTAATCTGTTGCCGCCAGGATATAAAGATGCTGCTTGGATGACTTGGGTAGCGGACCGACAATATCGAGTCCCCATCCATCGAAGGGCCATGATGCGATGGTTGGATGCAAAGGTTCCGGAGGCTGACGGATGTAGTCACCATGCAGCTGGCAAGTGTGGCATCTTTTTGCAAACTCGAGGGAGTCTTTGATCATAGTGGGCCAGTAGTACCCCATCCGCCTGATGCGGAAGTGCAGCTTTGGACCGGACTGATGTGAGCCACAGATCCCGGCATGGACTTCTTCTAGTGCTGTTTCCGCTTCTTCTTTTGCTAGACACCTCAGGAGTGCACCATCGTAGCTTCGACGGTACAACTCGTTGTTGAAGTGGAAGAATTTTAGAGACCGCCGGTGAATGCCGACTTTACGCTTTGGATCTTCAGGGAGTTTCCCGTGGACAAGAAAGTCTATGAATGGTTGTCTCCAATCTAGCTCGTCAGTCACGAGAACGTGTACTGCATTGACTTGGTCCGGGATTCCCATAGGGAGGTCTTCCTCGGTGATCACCATCCTCTTACAGATAGGGACGATGAGTTGGCTTCTTTCTGGGAACGGGAGTGTCGCCGCCAAATTTGCTAGCGCATCAGCCTGCTGATTAAGGTTTCTGGGGACGTGCTGGATTGAAGCATTTTTTAGTGTACCAAGGAGTTTCAGAGCTCGCAGGTGTAATGGCACGAGATCTTCTTTGTTAACCTCGTATGCTCCCAATATTTGCTTAATGACGAGCTGAGAGTCGCCGAAAATTTTGAGCCCTTGAAGTTTCATATCATTGGCGAGTTCGAGGCCAATGATCAAAGCTTGATATTCCGCCTTGTTGTTGGAGCATGGCTCTGATAGTAGAAATGAGAAGGGAAGTACTTCATCGTTTGGTGTGACGAAGATAACTCCTGCTCCTGCTATGTCTTGCCTGGCCGCACCGTCGAAGAATATTTTCTAAGAAGGGGCGATATCGATGCAGAATACTTCTTCGTCTGGGAGATCTTCCGATAGTTCCCATTCTGCTGGAAGGGGGTATTCTGCTAGGAAGTCTGCGAGAGCTTGACCTTTGACCGCTTTACGAGGGACAAAGGTGATATCAAACTCAAGGAGGAGCAAAGCCCACTTGGCCAGACGTCCGGAGAGCACTGGTCTCGACATGATGTATTTGAGCGGGTCGGCTTTTGAGATGAGTCTGATGGCGTGAGCTAACATATAGTGTCGCAGCTTTTTTGTAGCGAAGATGAGCGCCAGACAGATCTTCTCAATCGGGAAGTAGTTTAGCTCCGCGCCGATGAGAGTGCGGCTCAAATAGTAGCATGATGTTTCCTTGCCTAGCTCGTTGTCTTGAGCCAGGAGTGCCCCCAAGGACTGCTCCTGGGCGCTGATGTAAAGGACCAATGGCTTCCCTTGAACTGGTGCTGTCAGAACCGGGGGCTTGAGTAAGTAATCCCTGATGTTTTGGAGGGCTTCCTGACAAGCTTCATCCCACTTGAATGCTGCTCCTTTCTTCATGAGGCGACTGAAGGGCCTGCATTTTCTAGCTAAGTTGGCGATAAACCTTCTGATATATGCTAGATGGCCCTGGAGACCTCGGAGGTCTCGCACGGTTTTCAGGATTGGCATATTGAGGATAGCATCTATCTTGGTTTGATCTATCTCGATGCCTCGATGGCGTACGACAAAGCCGAGAAACTTTCCCGAGGAGACCCCAAATGCGCATTTAAGCGGGTTCATGCAGAGTTGGTACCTTCGAAGTCGCTTGAAGATTTGCTCGAGGTCTTGAAGATGTGTTGACTTTTGTCTTGATTTTACCACGAGGTCGTCGACGTAGCATTCTACATTCTGATGAAGGATATCGTCGAAAATTTTTTGCATGGCTCGTTGGTAAGTGGCTCCTGCATTTTTCAAGCCGAAAGGTATGACTTTGTAGCAGTAGATCCCTTTTGGCGTGCGGAATGCCGTAAGCTCTTCGTCTTTGGGCGCTATCCGGATCTGGTTGTAGCCCGAGGATCCATCCATGAAGGTTAGTGCTTCATGGCCTGTTATCGCATCCACCATTAGTTCTGTGATTGGCAGTGGAAAGTCATCTTTGGGGCATGCATTGTTTAAGTCCCTGAAGTCTACACATACTCTGATCTGGCCGTTCTTCTTCTTGACTGGGACCATGCTGGAGATCCACGTTGGATACTTAACTTCTCAGATAAAGCCGGCTTCAATGAGCTTGTTGACTTCGCCCTCTATTTGTGGTACCAGTTCCGGCCGGTAGCGTCTTTGTCCTTGCTTGATGGCGCCAGCTCCATGTTTGACAGCAAGCTGGTGTACTGCAATCTTGGGGTCAAGTCCTGATATTTCCTTGTAGGACCATGCGAAGACATCTCTGTATTCTTGGAGTAGCTTGATGTATGCGGCCTCCTCTTCAGGAGTCAGGAGTGCACTTACGAATGTGGGTCGAGGATCCTCCTGTGTCCCCAAGTTGATTTCTTTCAGATCGTCGACGGTAGATTGCCCCCCTTCTTCGAGGACTGGCGGTGCATCTGGCAACTCGTCGTCCGAAGTAGAAGTGTCGTCGACCGAGGAGTCCGCAATTGTGATATGATTAAGAGAGACCAGAATGATACCGGGAACATTGGCAGTTTGAAAGAATGACATGGGTGGGTGGGTGGGAATGATTTTTCTCACCTCAGTGGGTGGTTTTCCCAAACGGTCGAATACTGACCTTCGCTTTGCTTGTCCGATTGGCCCAAGTCTTTTGAATACTGATATGGGATTTTGACTTGCCTGGTTTTTGACGCTCTTCTTTTGCTTTTGAGGTATGGTTCGACGCCGAGCTCGATATCGCCTTCTTTTGGCGCCCTTTGTAGCGGGATGAATGATATTGGTGGAGCGTGCATCAAAGGCTGACGATCCCTCTTCCGCTTCATCTACCAACTTCACCTCAATGTAGTTAGAGGTGAAGGTCTTCTCTCTTGTTATATTGATGACCATCGGGGTTTGACGAGAGCCGATGCCTCGCCGATTTGGTGGGATCTGCTCGCCACCCTGGAGTAAATGGGCTTGAGTCTTAGTCATCCCGTGTGGTATTGGAGCTGGCAGGAGCGTACTCATATGTGCAACACTGTCTTTGTCGTAGCCAGCTTTGAAGAGCAGCATGGCGGCATTTTGCCCCCAGCTTCCTTTTGGCTTGAATGTGAGTTGGCTGGATTCGAAGGGATTTATGGGTTTTGGCGAACTTGAAGCTTGCCCCAGGCTGGGTAGTGGCAGTGTCATCTCTTGCAGAGTGATGACATTAGCTTCTGATAGCGGCTGGACCATCCCTTTTGGCGAGGCAAAAGGTGGTGGTTCATCTTTGATAAGCCACTGAGGCGTGAGGCGTAAGACTGTCGTAGCTTGGACAGGTAATGGAGTATGCTTCATGGATCTTGGCTTGGAGCTGATGCGCATTCTTCGTCTCGGCGCTAGCACTTCTTTGGCTTCGTGTATCGCCTTAGATGGTGGTACTGGATTTGGAGTTGGCAGAGCTTCATCCTGCCCCATCCTTTTAGCTTTCTGAGTTCGAGGAGTTTTAGTTGGAAGGACTTCTGCAACAAGGTCCTTTGCTTGGTAAAATTTGGCATCGGCGAGGTGCGCTTCAGCCTCATTGAATGGCTTGTCGTCTGCAACAATGCACTTTTCCAGACCTTCCTCGTAGTACTTGAGGCATTGGTGCCAGGTAGACACTACGACACCGTTTTCATGCAGCCACGGTCTTCCCAGCAAAAGGTGATATGATGTTTGACAGTCAATGACGTGGAAAAGAACCGTCGTGTCAAGCTGACTGATGGAGAGTTTTAGACGAATGATCCCTATGGTGGACTGTCCTTCTTGGTTGAACCCTTGAATGACCAGCTGGCTTTGCGAGAACTGGTCGGTGGTGATGCCGAGCTGGCGCATTATTTGGATAGGCATGATGTTGACGGCGGAGCCGCAGTCCAACAGGATTCGATTTACCGGCTTCTCGTTGATGTATCCCGAGACATAGACAGGTCGATTGTGCAGTCGTGTTCCGAGCTGCAGATCTTCGTCCGAGAAAGTTATTGCTACGTTACATGAGACAATAGTTTCGTCCTTCTCGGCGTTTTTCTTCTTTCTTTTGTAGCTGTCTGGGTCTGGCAAAGCCTCGGCCATTGCTAGGCGAGCTTTCTCTGGGAGGTGTAGTGCTTCTATGAGTGGCAAGTGTAGAATTGCCTCATCGTAAGCAGCAGTACTTTCTTTGTTGGAATCATCCTCCTCGTTGTCGGTGTTGCTTTCTTTGGAAGGCTTGCTCCTATCTTCTTCTTCCGGCGCTACGTGAATCTCAACCATGCAACAGGAGGCTTCGTGCTGCTGATTAGCTGGGAGAAAGTAATCGGGGAAGAACTCTTGCAACGTTGTCGGTTCTGGAGGGTTTTGCAGGAGGAGATCATCAGGATCTGCTAGCGGTACTTTGAATGCCTTCCTTCTTGGAGTTTTGCTTTTCTTCTTGTAAGTTCTTCATTCCGGAAGCTTTCTTGTTACCCGATCGAGCTTGCGACTTCTTGGCTTCCATGGCCTTCGTCTGCGAGTCAACATGACCCATGCATCTTCATCAGTGGATTCTTCGTTACCAAGGTGAAGGTCTGGAGTGGCAGTTGTAGGTTCTTCATGGGTCGGGGAGCCTTGCTCCTCTGGGGACCTTGGTGGTTCGCCTTCTGACTCCCAGCCGGTGGGCTTGATTTCTTCTATTGAGACAGGTGAAGGTTTGGAATAGAGGACGTAGTAGTCGAATTTACCTGAGGGCTGGCCTAACAGACCGACCTCCGGGTCTCCTTGCTCGTACCTTATCTGGAGATTCCGTTGGGACATAGCTTTGTTTGAGAGAGACGTCGATGTAGGCGACGGTTGCCCCCAGGACAGTGACGTTTCTTCCTCAGCGAGCTTAGGAGCGTACTGCTGTCGTCTTGAGACTTTCCGTCGTGGAGCTAACTTCGCAATTGGTCTTTGGCGATTGATGCGCAACTTGGGCCTTCCCTGGTGGGTGGCAACGAATATTGGTTAAAACGAACCGAAGGTGATGGACGTCATGTTTGCTGTTGCAACGTCGCTGGAGTCGATCTCGATTTTTCCTTGTTTTGCGAGTGCCATGATCTTTTCTTTGAAGACGAAACACTTCTCAATAGGATAGCTAACCAGTCGATGGTATTTGCAGAAGAGCGGATCGTTGACCCGATGCATCTGTTCGGGCCTTTTTGAAGGAGGAAGCTCGATCATCTTTTTCTTGTAGCAGTTGATCGAACATGGAGGAGACTTCCGAGTTTGGAAAGGGATACTCTTTGGCCTCAAGTTCTTCTAGAGTCATCTTCGACTGTCTTTGAGATGGAGGCGGTGGTATGGCAGCTCCCTTTTCTTGATCCGGCTTACCGCTGATTTTGAGTGGCTTGGAGGCCGAGGCGATGTCGGTGACGTTAACTTGCTTTGATTTGGGTGCCGACGGTTTGTCTTTCTTTTCCACCTTCAGGAAGTCTTTGGTCTTTGAGTCCCCGCGATTTGCTAAGCTGAGCTCCATGTCGTGGGCTCGAGTTGCGAGTTCTTCGAAGGACCGAGGCTTAATCCCTTTGAGGATGTAGAGTAAGCCCCAGTGCATGCCTTGGGTGCACATCTCGATAGCCGAGTCTTCCGACAAACGGTCTCGTGAATTCAGGGCGAGATTCCTCTATCGATCGATGTAGTCGATTACTGATTCGTCCTTCTTTTGCTTGACGGCAGTAAGCTCGGTCATGCTAACGATGCGCCGAGTGCTGTAGAAGCGGTTGAGGAATTCTCTTTCCATCTGATCCCAGCTGTCAATGGATCCTGGAGGAGGGTCAATATACCAGTCAAAAGCATTACCTTTGAGGGTGCGAACGAACTGCTTCACCATCTCATCGCCGTATGTGCCGGCGTTGTTGCAAGTCTCGACGAAGTGGGCAATGTGTTGCCTTGGATTCCCCTTCCCGTCGAAGTGCTGGAACTTTGGTGGCTGGAACCCGGTAGGGAAGCGCAGCTGCTGGATCCTTGTAGTGTAAGGCTTCGAATATGCTGCCGTAATCGGAGGTAGGCTGCCGCCGTGGGAACGCATCATGTCAGCCACTAGTGCTTGTATTTGCTGGGCATTCATCGTTGCTGCCACTGAAGGTTGCGCGGCCACCGAGACCGGCACGGGAGCCGAGGAAAGTGCAGGAGTAGTTGCTAGTGTTGCCGGGCCAACTTCTGCAAGAGCAGGAGTTGGAGACGGGGCTGGAGCAACTACTGGAGAAGCAGGAGGTTGACCGAATATTGCAACATCCCTGACACTCAGTCTTTGAAGCAAGGTGTTGATGTGACGATCTTTCTCTTCCATTAGTCGGGTGAGCTGAGCCATGTGTTCACCCATTTGCATGACTTGGAGTTGGAGAGCGGACGGAGGATGATGTCGCAGGACGTCTCGATGTTGCATGCCCGCACCCTCGCCATCGTCGTCGGAGACGTAGTTACGCTGGCTTGCTTCTGCTTGATGACGGATGTTTGCCCCCGGCAAAGGAGGTGCAAAGTCCGCTGGAGAACCCGAACGGGTTCGGGGTTGGGGCTGGTCCTCCCCAAATTTCTGGACAGATGTTCCAGGATTGAGGCTTGTTTCTTCATGCACCAAGGCCTCATTGGCGCCTTGGCGGGCATCTTCGGCAGCAGTTTCTGGCGTGAAGAAGTCCGCAAGAGTTTGAGTACGCCGAGTGTAGACGCGTACTACCGGGGGAATGACATCCTCCGGGTTTTCTGGATCACCGTGTTGGAGTAGTGGAGACTCGGCGATAGGTGAGAGGCTTGTTGGAGCAAACGTATCATCATTCGTTCCGGCCATGGCGAACTTGAAGCAACTCCTTCAAACGTACGGATGAAAGGAGAGGATGTCCCACCGGGCGTGCCAGAAATCTGTGAGCGCGGAAAAAGATTCGGGTCGTCTTTATTGCGGATCACACGAGATTACAAATTTTCTTTAATCAGGAGATTGTGGGAGAGATCCTCTGGAGGGTCCCTTTGATCCGCGTCTCCACGTGGTATTCGTGCGAGAGCTCTGAAGGGGTTGCCCAGGACAGAGGTCTTTACAGGGTGAGGGTTTTTGAGAGGCTAAGGAGTTTCTGCCGTTGATTTTGTCCCGTCCGTGCTTCGCGCTTTCTCAGCTAGGGAGGCTTTGGGCTTCGTTCCTCGGTCTTCGTGTCTTCCTCGATCCTTGCTCGACCTCGGCGTCCTTGATTGTCGATTCGCGGCGTCGATCGTGCTTTTTGCGTCGGCTTTGGCTTTAGCTTTCGGCTTTGGCATAGCTTTGGTGTGGCTCTGGCGTTTGCTTTGCTTTGGTGCTTGCGCTTGAACGTAGGCGGGTAGAGACTTGTGATGCTTTAGTTCTTCCGGACTTCGCGTCGTATCGGCTAGAACGTGCGGTGCTTTGCTCGTAACCGTCGTAGTTGCTTGGCTCTGGCACGTGCGTTGCTTTAGCGCGGGCTTTACCGGTGCGTTTGCTTTGGCTTCTTGCGTTGGCTTTGGCTTTGGCTTTGACTCGATCTTCTTCTCGAACGACTGGCGTTACTTCTTCAAGGCTTCTTTATTCTTCCGGCTTCCTCGACGGTTGTGGCGTCGGTATTGGCTTTTCGGCGGGGGTAGCACCGATCTTCGTGCGACGGTTGTAGCGTCGGCTTTTGTTGATGAAGACGGCGGGTGTAGCACCGGCTTCGGCACGACGGTTGTAGCGTCGGCTTTTGTTGACGAAGACGGCAGGGGTAGCACCGGCTTCAGGCTTTATTCTCCCGGCTTTCTTCTTCGTGCAAGGAGTTGATGCCTTTGTTGAAGACGACGGGTGTTGTCGGCTTCGATCTTCTTCTCCGGCCTTTGCTTATGGCGTCTTCGGAGCTGATGAAGATCGTTGGAGCGATCGGGTGATAACGGCTCCGGGTCTTCTTCTCCACGCTTTCTTCTTCGTGCGAGGAGTCGAAGCTCTGATCTCCGAGTGCAAGGTCTTCACGTTGATGAGGACTTGAAGGGCCAATGACTCCCGTAGGATATGCTTGCCATGCCTCGTGAAGCCTTCGGTCTTCAAGCGTTGGAGCTTCTTCGTAGCGCTCTTTCGTCTTCAGCTTTTCGGACCCTTTGTGCCTTCCCCCACCCCTTCTATTTATAGGCAAAGGGGGGCGGTTGGGGGAGATATTGCTGAAATCTTTTTGTTTCATCCAATATCTCCCCCCATAACCATCAAGATATTGTTCCCTGATTCGGGGAAACAAACTCGATCCCCTCCTTTTTAGTTGGGGTGGTTACGGGCTAGATGTGACTCGATCTTTTAAAGATTGAGTTGTTATTTTTGTTGCACTTTTGGATCGGATGGCGACACAACGTCATCTTGTCCGTTGGATCGAGGGATCGTCGCGGATCTACGGCTACGTAGACGTCCATGCCACCTCCCCCCGCATCGAGGCGGTTTTGATTTCTTTTTCCTTTCTTTTCTTTTCTTTTCTTTTTCTTTTTCTTTTTCTTTTCTTTTCTTTTTCTTTTAGGGCCGGCCCCACTTCTCCATGAGGAGGGGGGCACGGTTTTCTAGAAGGGGGGGGCCGGTGGGCCCCCCTCTTTGTGTCCGAGTTGCGGGTCCGGTGGGACCCGTTTGCTTTGGGTCGGGCCATGGCGCGCGAATTGAGTTCGCACGTGGGCCGAGTTCGCACGCGGGTCGTTGTGTGCGGGCCGAGTTTCGCATACGGGCCGTTGTGTGCGGGCCGAGTTTCGCATGCGGGCCGGGTTTCGCATGCGGGCCGTTGTGTGCGGGCCGGGTTTCGCATGCGGGCCGTTGTGTGCGGGCCGGGTTTTGCATACGGGCCGTTGTGTGCGGGCCGGGTTTCGCATACGGGCCATTGTGTGAGGGCCCAAGTTGCATGAGCGAGTCGGGTTTGACCCGAAGGCCGTTGGGTGCGGGCCTATTTTTTCGTGTACAAATCAGGTTCGACCCGAAGGCTAATTTTGATGCCCACACATACACCATGAGATTATCGGATCTATCTTTTGCCTCCGCTGCGACTCTGATAATAGGATTAAATTTCAACATGCTCGGGTTCATCCGGACTAAGTCCCAGTCCTAGCTTCTTATATGGCAAATATGTATGACTAATTATCTTACTGTTGATGCAGATTGTTACAGTAGTAAAAAAAATTTACCCCCCTTTTTCTTTGCTGCCGATTCGAAAGATCTTACAACACTTCTAAAAAAAAAAAAAAAAATCTCACCGCACTCTCTCTCTCACGCGTCCCCCCCCCAGGCGAACCCCAGCTCCCATCTCCTCCTCAATTCGTCCATCACTCTCCCTTGAAATTTAGGGTTCCGGCGTTGTCGTCTCGATCTGCTTTCGATCTCTGGGGCTGTTCGATCCTAGATCGTGCAGCTCCCCCGAACGTATTCTCGACGGCGAGATTTTCCTCCGGGCATGGGAGCGTATGATTCGAACCCGGGAGGGGGTTTCTACGGCCGTGATCCCCGGCATCCGTGGAACCCTATGGACGGCGGCGGACCCGGGATCCGGAGCCTCCCGGACCAGTTCTCGACCCTGGGCGTCGGCGATTCCTCCCCCAACGACAGACTCGTCCAGGTCAGGAAGGCTGTTGAGGACGCAGAGGACACAATCAAACAACAGGTCAGCCGTTTCATCTCGAGCCCGGCCGCTGTGGCCTGCGAATTGCCCCTTGAATTTAATTGTTCTCACATTTACATTTACATTCACATTCACGAGCTCAGCTCAGTTGCTACATTTCCATTACATTCCTTTCAATTGATTTGCCATGTATATTAATAGTTTTTATGGTAAGAAATTATTGCCACGAACCAAGAGCTCAACATTGAAAGAAATCCGTGTTAAAACCAAGATTATTGCTTGCGCATTGGATGAACCGGAAGCTGAATTTAAGATCTGGCTTTAGTGATTTTATGAACCTTGCAGTTTGCTTTACATGCATTGGATCGGTCGAAAACTATGTTAAACAGGTTCAGCTAAGCCAAGTTTGGTATAAATCAGTTTCGTTAATTGTGTATTAGCAATAAAAAGTGAATACAATCATGTTATTAGGGTGGGGAGTCCACAATAAAATATATGGAAGAGGAGAAAAACTGATGCAAGCCAGTCTAGGGCCCAAGCCTGTTGGCCCATTTGAAGGCCCATCCTAGCTAGCCGCAGATGGCTAAGGCATAAATTAATACAGATTTGATCTTTAGTTTAAATCATGATTAGATTGGGCTATTAGGATTTGGATTTAATGTAGGATTGAGTTAGATTTGATTTGTTTTCATGTTTATCTCCTTAGAGGCCTATAAAAAGGCATGCGTTGTAACCAAATTAATTGGTGAATTATTATGAATGAATGACGGATCGTCGTTGGCCCATGGACCTTGGTGTTTCCCTCTTCTCCCTCTCGATCTGGTGGATTCCATGTATTTGTTTGTGTTTCTAATCTATGCTTTGTTCTCTGTTTCTTGTCTAAATCATCATTCTCTCTTGTTCGTCTCTCTTCCGGTGAACTTGGATAACTAGTTACCATTATTTATATAAAAAAGAAAAATTCCATCATCGTTTTCCTTTCATCCAACCATCGTACACTCTTCATTCATTTCCACATCCATCTTATCGTTCGGCTGTCGTCGCTACTATATCAAGTTTGTATCAGAGCGTCAAGATTTGTGGCGTTCTAGAACCACAAATGATCCCTGTATGGGACGTCGTCATCATCACCATCATTGCCTGTTCATCATTATCACGCCACCACATGCCACCCTCGCCTCAATCCACGACTACCGATATCCCGCAACCGATCGCTGCCCTGCATCAACAAGTCACCACATTCGCCCCCACCCCATGTTCTGCTCCTTTTCTCCCTTATCGGTCAGATCTGCAAGGGAAAAAAATGAAAAAAGAAGATGAAAACATATGTGGAAAAAAAAGAAAAAAATAGAGCAATATCAGAGAAGAGAAGAGGAAAGGTAGTGGCACTTGAATCCCACCGACTCCACCTTGCTACCGCTGTCATTTTCCATTTCTTCATCCATGTCCACTACCGGCAAGTCGGCAACCCACCATCATGTCGCTCGAGCCTCCGTCAGCCCACCTCATCCCCATGCCCGTCTTCCCCATTGCTGCCTCTGTTCTTTGCAATCGCTTCAAAGAAAAAAAGTGAAAAAAGATCAGAAAAAGAAAAAGGGGAAGAAAAGGAAAAGAAAACAACAAATAATAGAAAGGGGAATAGAAGGAAAGAAGAAATAAAAGAAGAAAGAAAAATGAATTTATACATACCTTTACAATTGCCCAACTCAAGCTTGTCACTGCCACTTCTTTCTTTTTTGCCGTTTACCAAAGAGAGTTCTAAATCTTATCATCAACTCCTCATCTTATCTCCCTTTAAGCTTTAGCCCTTAGATCCAAATCCAAAGATCTACCTCCAATTTAGAATCTGTAAAGCCCAAACATAAACCTGTTTGCAAATTTGGATCTGACCCAGATAGACCAATAAGACCCAAACAACCTCGTTGAACCTTATATTTTGATCTATGAAGCACGGGTACTGGTACGGGTACGATACGGGTACGCTGATACGGCAAAATCTTAAAAAACTAGGGTACGGGTACGGCAAGGTATATATATATATATATATATATATATATATATATATATATATATATGTACTTTTAGTATAATATCGTTATAGATATGAATCAGATCCAAATGCAACCATAATTTCTTCAACATTAAAGCTTTAGCTTCAAAGTTCCAAAACCATAAAAACAAGATTATTCGATGCGAGCCATACGACGATATGGTAATGCATTCATGCAAGAAATACATTGTAATCTCATGTATAGTAATTTTTAAGCATGAGCTATATGACGATACAGTCCATTACATTAGAACCAATCCAAGCAAAGTAGCAATACAAAACAAAATGCATAGCAAAGTTCATTCTCAACATCATCTACGAATAGCACGACCTCCAAGTCGGGCTAATCAAGTGATAGATTTGCAATTTCAAGTAAATCAGCACCCTCCAAAGACTGCCGTACCGGAGCCGTACCGAAGACTGTCTGCCGTACCGGAGCCATACCGAAGATTGTTCGCCGTACCGGGTACGGATTATGTCGTACCCGTACCCGTACGGGCCATACCCATACCCAGTAAGTACCCGGTACTGGTACGGTATCTGTTCGGACTTCGGAGTACCCGTGCTTCATAGATTTTGATTCGGTCATCGGATTTGAGCAAGCATAATACCAATCTTGAATGATTTTTTGAGACGGGTCCATTTATCATATTCTTGTCTCGATCCAGTCAGCCCAACAGCGTAGAATTACGATTTTGTTCTTTCTCGCATATATCGCCATGTACTATCACAATGATGATTCTAACGTTGGGTTTGTTCCACTTTTTTCCGTTTGTCGTTATTCTCCATCGTACTTGAAGACCCATTCACCTTATGGGCATACTTATGTTTATGATGCTACCTACCAAACATTCAGGTCCTCCTTTATCTATAAGCATGTGTTCACTCATCGATTTACATTCTTTGTTACCTCTGATTGGGAAGTGCAATGTTGCTTGCACATCGATGATCACTCCTACAAGTTGAACCTGCAATTGTCACCGTTTGTTCAATGATTTCTCTAAAAGCCTGATAACTTGACAAGTTATGAGAGATTTGACTACATCCAATATGTGCTCGATGACATCGGTGACGAGCTACAGTACAGAGAATAAGATCAGAGATGCTTCAGACGTCGTCAGCCCACGTCTACGGTGCCCTCACCGAAGCTTATACCTCCGCCTATAGTGGAGATTCCTTCTCCTGTGAAGTTTCGAACTCCAGTAGCCTAGCTAGAGTGGCCTCTTCTACTAGAGGAGCTACAAGACTTAGATTTCATTGGGCTGGACTTCATTCCACCGACCCCATCGCGTCTCCAGCTTAATTTGCACTTTGGTCTGATTTCCTATGAGCTACTACTCCAGTCGGTCCAGGGGTACGTGTTCGTTTGTAGGCACCTGCCTTTCTTCTTCCGATTAGTGCTCAATGCCTTCATCTTTTTGCGTGGGACTCGGAGTGTGATCAGCTTGCAATTTGACACCACCTGCTAGGCCTCCACTACCAAATCAGAACCCCTAGGCGAGCCCACATTGGTGATGTTGACTCGGACAATGCTTCACCGTGTGAACTCGAGGACGAGTTCGTTGCAGTGAAAGCGAATGATGCAAGCCAAGCCAGGGCCCAGCTAGTTGGCCCAATCGAAGGTTCATCCTAGCTAGCCACAGATGGATAAGTTAGAAGTTAATGAAGCTTTGATTTTTATTTTAAATTATAATTAGATTGGATTGTTATGATTTGAATTTAGTATATGATTGAGTTAGATTGTATTTGTTTTCATGTTTATCTTCTTAGAGGCCTATAAAAAGGCATGTGATGTAATCGGGTTAATTGGTCAATTATTATGAATGAATGATGGATCGTTGGGCTTGGGTGTCTCCCTTTTCTCCTACTCGATCTGGTGATTCCAGGCATACGTCTGTATTTCTAATTCATGCTTTCTTCTTTGTTTCTAGCCTCAATCATCCCTCTCTCTCTTGTTCGTTTCTCTTTTCTCTTGGTGATCTTAGATCACTATTTATCATTATATATATATATATATATATATATATATATATATATATATGTGGCGTGCGGAGTGGGCTATGAAGCATGGGTACGCAGATCAAATGTCGTACAAGTACCGGGTACGGGTATGGCGATTCCCGTACCTGGTACTGCGGTTTGAATCGGGTACGCCACCTATACGGCGGTACAGACCGGGTACGCCACCGGTACGTATTTAAAAAAAAAAAGAGGTATAAAGAGGGCCCGTAAGGGGTTTTATTAGAGCCCAATCGGAAAGAGAGGGAGATCCGGGAAGAGAGAGAGATCCGGTCTCTTTAGCCATTGGAGCACTCGACGGTGCCCTCCTCTTCCTCCGGCAGGCCACCACCCTCAACGCCTCGTCGGTGCAGCCGCCGTCGTCGCCTCGTCGGTGCAGCCGCCGTCGTCGCCTCACCGGTGCAGCCGCCGTCGTCGTCTCGCCACCATCGTCGCCTCGGCGGTGAGCCTCCCGGCCCTTCCCCTCCCCCCCCGCCTCGCCCCGCGCTCAAACCCTAACCCGAGCTCTCGCCTTTCGTTTTTTTTTTTTTTTCCTAGGGTGTCGGCCCGATTTGACGGCCTGAGTGTAATATAAATAGGGTATATTACACTATGCCCATTGAAGTTTAGCTCAAAAACGCTTAACCCCCCTTGTAGTTTATTTTGTTCCAAATTGCTCCCTAATGTTTGAAATGTTTGCACAATACCTCCTTTTGTCAACTACTTAATTTTCTCGGTAATTTTTATCTGATCCAAATAGAATTGAAGGGGGTAAAATCTGTGTAATATACATAGGGTATATTACACTCTGCCCCCTGAAGTTTAGCTCAAAAACCCTTAACCCCCCTTGTAGTTTTTTTTGTTCCAAATTGCTCCCTAAAGTTTGAAATGTTTGCACAATACCTCCTTTTGTGAACTACTTAATTTCCTCGATAATTTTTATCTGATCCAAACAGAATTGAAGGGGGTAAAATGTAGTTTTTAAACTAAATGGAGGTTAAGTGTTTTAGCTAAACTTCAGGGGGGCTAATATAGTAATAAACTAGTAATGAATAGTGAAACTAGAAATTATTGTTGCATTTGGATCTGATTCATATTTATAACTATATTATACTAAAAGTATATATATATATATATATATATATATATATATATATATATATATATATATATATAGAGAGAGAGAGAGAGAGAGAGAGAGAGAGAGAGAGAGAGAGAGAGAGTAGTGATACATTGTGGTCGGGTAACGTGCGGCCACCCCCTTCGGTGGCATTTTGGGAATTTTTTTTTTAAGGATTGATCACCCACCCTTGGATAGCACACAAAAAATTGCAGCCCAATCCAAGCCCTGTAGGCCGTCCAAATGTGATTGGCTTTTATCGGTCGTTCATTTTTGTCGTCATTTTGATTAACACTATGATCTGTAGACACGGACACCGAGTGTCGAGTGTAAACACAGACACGGGAGTCTGACACGGCAACATCATAAATGATGGATACGGAGACACGTGGGTATATATATATATATATATATCAACAAAATTATAAAAATTATATGAATTAAAAATTAATACGCCATCGGAATTCAACTCTTACACGGTCTACCATTTCCCTCTGCTCACTTGATTGGAGAAGGGAGAGACCCACAACATTCGGTTAACATGGAGCGATGGTACCATGCCGTGTCGACACGGGTGGACACGAGAATCCGTGTTGACACGGCTCCGAGAGGCCAATTAGAGGTGTCCCTCATCATAGGATTAACACATTTGGACGGCCTACAAGTCTTGGATCGGGCTGAAATTTTTTGTGTGTGCTATCCAAGGGTGGGTGATCAATCCCCCCAAAAAAAAAATCCCAAAATGTCCCGGAAGGGGGTGCCGCACGTTAAGGCCACACGTTACCAGCCGCAATGTATCACTACTATATATATATATATATATATATATATATATATATATATATATATATATATACCGTACCTTAATTTTTTAAGGTTTTGCCGTATCAGCGTACCCGTACCCGCACCTGTGCCTTATAGGGCGTGGGTAATAAGTGTGGTGTGAATGAGAGCCGTCCGATCGGATGGATCCAATGGATGGGACTCACCTGGAGCAGTCCAAATCGCTGTTACTGTAGCGGCTACAGTAACAGCGATTTAGGTCATCCGGGTGAATCCCATCCTTTGGATCTATCCGATCGGACGATCCAAAAAATTTTTGTTGTTACTGTAGCGGCATGGGTAAAAAGTGCGGTGTGATTGAGAATCGTCCGGTCGGATGGATCCAACGGATGGGATTCACCCGGAGCAGCCCAAGCCGCTACAGTAACAACGATTTGGGCTGCTCCGGGTGAATCCCATCCGTTGGATCCATCCGATCGGACTGTTCTCATTCACACTGCACTTATTACCCATGCCGCACGCCGAATCCTATCACTATATATATATATATATATATATATATATATATATATATATATATAAAGAAAGATTACATCACCGTAGCCCCTTCATACCACCACCGTACACCATCTTCATTCATCTCCATCTCCACCCACCGTTCGCCTGTCTGACGCGTCTACATCAAAAACATTGACTACTTCGATTAAAAAATATGGTAGGAGAGATGTTTTGAACATGCGATTAGATTCCTCTTCCATTGTCTTGGTAAAATGACTACATCAACAAAACCTATCCACATATGATAGGATGAAAATGTATCTCATTCTCATCTATCCTTAATTTCTCTAACGTGAAGATATTTTTTCGATATTATTTGTTCTCCAGTTCGTCTATAATTGAAAGGAGTATGGTTTTCCTTGTATCAGATATCATTCGATGTTGATCCATTTGTTTTTCATGAATGTGAAGAGCATATCAAACCATTTTCTAATCAGATCAAATTGCTCGCCATGCCCTTTAATCTCCTTCTACTTATCTCTTATCGTAGATCTCGTTTTACATGTCTTGAATTGTCTTCACAAGATTGTAAACCATGCCTCCATGGTAGACTGCCCATCCTGCATCTTAATCATGTGAAACAGATCCTCCCACATGATTAGAGACAACTTTAATACCAAGCTGATGTAGCCTGAGTGGAACTAATCAACATTGGATCCGTAAATTGTCAGACCATGACCGGTTCTTGCAAATTCCTGCCCTTTTGCAGAAGTTATGTAGAAATCAACAAATTTACTGGAAATTTCGAGCACTTTGGTGCTGTTCCAATCTGTACAGCAAATTGAAAAGAAAAAGATGGACAAGAAATCGATATATATATATATATATATATATATATATATATATATATATATATATATATATTGATTTGTGTCTCCACTTTCTCATAAAATAGCCCATAAAAATCTAAACTTGGGCACGTGGAATACATGCAATTTAAGCAAAGGAAGATAAGAAAGAGAAGGAATGAAGCACGTGGGATAGATGCCAGGAAAGAAAAAATAGTAAGGATATTGTAGTTAGGATCCTCCGCTACTGTGTTACTATGCAAGAAATCCGGTTCTCTCTCACCAACTTCAGGTTTGGTCCACGTTAAGTGGTCGTCCCTATGCTCTCTTCTATTTATTATTTTTGTGATTTGCTGCCTTGACAATTGCCATGCATTATCATCAATCCATCTCATCATGTTGCCTTTAATTTGGTTACTCATTTAATTAAGTCAATTCTTTAAAGAAATCGCCCTTTATAAGAAATTCAATAAAAGTTCGTTCATCAAACTAAAAATAAACAAGATTTGAAACTATGGCACCCACCTTTACCCTTATTGTATGCTCCTTAACTGCAATTGCATCAACATGTACGCAAAGAAGAAAAGTGGCATGAGCAATATTATCATATACGGTCAACAAACTTGTTTGTGTGGTCATCGCACAAGTGCCCTTTTAGTTGTGCTGTTGCATAATCGGAGCATGTCGCACAGAATCATATGTGCGACAATACAATTCCAATGATTAAAATGTCATTGGTGTTGTGTGGTCGCTCATCGCATTGTGCGACTACTTATTCCACTGAATGATCACACAATGGCATATGTGACTGCAAAACACTAACGTCTAGATTTTTAACTGCCCCCCGGACCCCTTTTACCTTCTTACCCTCTGTATCACATCCAACCCCCCATTTCATTCTTAGTCACTGTCTACCCTCTTCAAATATTTAAGGCCCTTTTCGTGCTCTTTTAAAGGCTCCAATCGCTCTCTCTTCTTCAAGCTCTAAACTTTCTTCTCCATGTTGGGCTCTTCTTCTGGCTCTCTTAAACCTGAGCTATCTAAAGATTCGAGCTGGAGACCAGAAGTACTTGGATATGAGTTCCACGGAGAAAGTAAATGTGTGATTTGTACGGTTTTGTCATCATGGTGGCATTGCACAACACAAACAACACTTGGCGTATCCGCCCGGTGCTTGTGCACGAGCTTTCTTTGATATTACTGATGAAGTGCGATGGGAGATATTAGACATGGTGACAACTTCCAGAAAAAGCACCACGTCCGTTGTCACTGCAGGACCACCTCCTACACGTCTGAAGAAGATTGGTTAGAGTGGGAGGAGACCGATGAGGAGTAAGCCTTTTCGTTAGCATGTCCGCCACCAAAGCAACTGAACTGGGTGAGTGTACATTATGAGATATCACATATTTTCTTGACTCTAGACATCTTACATACCATTTATTTTCTTCTTGACTGGGGTGGTATAAGATTTGTTTTTATCTTAATTTTTTTTCTTTATTTCTTGCTTAGGGTCGTTATATCTGGTCTCTCAGTCATGTCATACCAATCAAAGTAGCGATCCATGTCTGACAACCAATCAAGGAACGCTCTCTGGTCGAGTCAACCATCAAAACTGGGTGCTTCTATTTTAATTGAGTGCATCACAAGGTCATCAGGATCGTAAAGCTCATTTTGTTGTCTGGCACCTCTACCTCGACCTAGGCCCCAACCTTAGTCGGTGTTTGGACGAAGGCCTTGCCCTCTACCCCTACCTCGTCCTACGCCTAGGTTTTGAGATTCCTTTTCATCTGCGTTATCCTCATTATTACCCTGAAGGGAGGCTTCTAATTGATTGAAATGGGTATTGGTTTCGGTAGCTTGGGTATCCGTTCTGATTTCCATGTTGGGCAGATGTTGGTTGACTAACTCTAGGGATCTAGCAAGTTGTGTTATGTCCATCTCTAGTTGATAGTTCGTACCAATCCTAGTGGACATGCAACAAAGGCTCTTCTAGATGCAAAAGGGATGCAAATTTGATATGCAACAATTTTTCCTTAACCCAAACTTCTACTCTGATACCAAACCGATGCAGGACTACCATGCCAATTATAAATGATGCAATAGAGATCGTAGATTTCTTGCAAATAATAATTCAAAATAAGATAATAATCGGCTCACAAAATTTATTTGGATCAAAATAGGTGAAGATGCCTTGAAAGTGCAGTCTTAAATGTAGACAAATTCTAGTTTTATTAAGGGTGATGATATGAGAAGATAGAACTTCCGTAGGATTAGGGATGACCTTTTATTAATGCGGAAGGTTTTCAAAAGAATTTATTAAGGCTCAATAGTTTTATACTTTTATTATCACCGAGGCTCATGTTCATGTAATAAAATGGTTCTAATCGAACCAACAATTATAATGATTCAAAAATTATCTCTAGGCTTAATAATATGCTGGAAATGCAGAACAATTATTCAGGAAATGGTATTTGCCTCACTCATAAGCTTGAAGGTTGGAACGAGAGAACCTGGATTTCAGATTGATTCCAAAGGCACACAAAATTCTAGAAGCACACAAAAAGCAGTTCCCACGCGCTAGAGGGAATGTCGGAGTCGACGACACGCAAAGCGAAGGCCGAATAGGGGTCGACGGACTGTCAGAGAAGCTGACAGGGGGACGATGGTAGGGCTGCAACTTGGGCGGGTTGGACCCGACCCAACCCAAGTTTTGGGTGGGTTTGGGTCGATGTATTTGAAGATTGGGTTGGGTTAGGGTTGAAAAAAATCAAAAAATACAACACGAGTTGAATTCGGGTCGGGCTCGGGTTGAGGGGTCGGACAACCCGACCCAACCTGAACTCGAACCCGAGTACTCATGTATGGCTCACAGCCATCCATTTCACCAAGTGCCATATAAATTATTTATTTGCTTCTTATCTTACTTATCAAATAAATACATTATCTAATGATCTAGTAAATTATATGGATAGAAATGCAACAAAAGTTGGATGGTAGTGTTAGCAAATATAAATTCTTTTCAGCTTTTGATCTTCAAAGGTCAAAATTTTAAACAACGATTAGAAATAAGTATACCCGTACCCACACAACTTGACCCCGCCCTCCAACTTGGGCTAACCCGAGCCCAACCTGATCTTGGAAATTTTTGCTTGGGTTGGGCATCTCAGATTCTCAGGTTAGAGGCTGGGTTGGGTTAGGATTGAGGGTTCTAGTACTTGGGTTGATCTCCAACCCGACCCAACCAGCCCGAGTTGTAGCCCTAGACGATGGTGCTGCGAGAGATCGACGGGGCCCGACGGCTAGCTGATTGAGCTTGTTGCTTGTGGTCGTTTGCTGGCCGGCTCGGTAGGTAGACTGTCGCGGGCATCCGATAGGAAGGGGGTGCCGCGACGGTTACTGGCTTCGGCTATCAACTGTTGTGGCTCCTCATGGCCCCCGGTTGGGTCCTAGGCACACACAGGCAGGGAGAGAGAGAGAGAGAGAGAGAGAGAGAAGAGAGTGAGAAAGAAAGAGAAGAGAGGGGGAGAAGAATCTTTGACTTCATTCCAAAGGGTTGAAATTTGAAAATTTCTTGCCTCTCAGCTTTTGGCCCTAATTCTTCCTTTCATAGGGATAGCTTTGCAAATTTAACTTTTTTATATTCATCAATTCTATATCAAATAAGGGGCCTTGGGTCCTTTAAAAAAGACCCAAGTGGCCAAGTGCACTATATAACTTCCCACAGGCAATATGAGATTAAACATAAGAAAATATAACTAAAGTAAAAAAAACCCACTATTAAATACTTCAAAAATAGTAAATAAATAACAAAAAATTGCCCTCCGCTGCACTCTGGATGAGTCGCCGAGTCCATGAGAAAGTGCTGCTGCAGTCCTCCATCGTTTGAGCTTGTAGACTCTGAAATTGGGAGGCAAACCTGTAGTGATGTCCCCATCATATGGTACATATCATCTTTATACCCTGAATCCAGTAACTGAATTAAAGCCGTCCTCTTTTGTAACTGTCTTTTCCTGTTAATATAATATACACTAATCAGAAAAAAGCAAATCTTAGAGGGGGAACCCATATTTCTATTCAGTAATTATTTGGTCCCGACCCCAATGCGTAATCTATGTTTTTTTTTGGAGTGATTCTATTCTCATCATGATGAGTTCAAGCTGTAAAGTTCTATTAAAACAACTTGGTTGGCTGCTGAACTCCTAAGTGTTGAGCTTCCCGTATAAAATTGTCATAATTGCAAAATATGGTAATGTATCAGTAAGCATGCCTTTGGAAAGTTTATAACTGTGGAGCTACCCGTATGTCATTATTGTAATATGACTCATATGGCTTTATCGTAATGCCATATCATGATTATGGATAAGTAAGCATGCCTTTGGAAAGTTTACAACTACTTATAGACTTTGGTCTATATGCCTAATCATTAATTCATTATGAAATTCAATTCATTCTAATCAACCAAAAAAAACCCACCCCCTATAATGACTGTAGCTGAAAAAGAAACTAGACCCTGATGGTGGACACCTGTATCTCCTCTGTCAATAATTTTTCGTTTGTTGTTGGTTGATGCTACCATTCTGGTCAAATGCATACAGTTAACTATATCTTTGTAGCCTTTGTTTATTTATTGATTGCATATGATCTCTTTACATTACACTAACACACACATTATCCTCAATATCTGAAGATTGGTCTTATGTCTTTGATCCAATCAGAAAGCTTTTTTCTTATTGATGCTGTAGCTGGTAAACATTTATCGGTTCTTCATGGAGGATTTAGGATTATATTGTAACCATGGCTCAGTTGATGTTTTATAGTTGGAAGAAAATAACCAATTAAGGGATGAACTTATGCGAAGAACACGAGAACTAGAAATATATGTAAGCATTCTTACCACAATCTTTCCTTTATTATTCTGCTTGTCAAGTAGGATCTTTTCAATTAAGTTTTGATATATACGGCTAATTATTTTGTTTGCTATTTCACTGATGCGTAGAACTGATTGGTCTTCTTTTTGTTTCTATATGCTATCATGTTTGCTATGAATAAATGGATGTCCTGTTATATACCTGTTCATGTTCCCTATGTAAAAATTTGAAATCATTCAATTATATATTGAAGCTTGCTTTGAGTAAACTTTCTTGCTGTGGTATCACATTGCTTAGGGTGTGGAACTTTCCATGGAAGATATTGATATTTGAGTGTTAGGTTTGTACTTTAATGAAAGGCATCCTTAAAGCATTAGGACAGTAATTTGTTTCAGATTGACTGAAAGCTCTATTTTCATTTTGTTCATGAATCTGCCTTATTAATTTTCTACTACTGACTTCATTCAAAACTTCTACATGAAGGAGATTTAATAGAATAGACACTAGTGCACTACTTCTTTTATCTAATTTTGAATTGTTAATTTTTTTTTCTCACAAAAAGGAAAAGAACCAGACCTCATGCAAATAGGTATTTTGGCCATTTGTGCCTTATAATGAATAAAGAACAGTTTACATGAGGATTTCAGCGTTGGTTTCTGGACGAGCATGTAGCTCTATATGTCAACAATGAACCATCCCTCTTTAGTTGCTCTTATGATGGTAAGAGTTTAACTACACTATGGTCTTTTCTAGGAAGTTGCAACTTTTAAAAATTCCGGGAAAATAACTTAGAAATGGTCAAGGGAGACGAGCTTTGTGAAAATCTGAAACTTAAGTAGGAACTATTGGAATTATTGAAATGAATAAGGTACTTAGTGCACCCAATTTGGTATACCAATTATGTATGATAGCCTGACACGAAAAACATGAGGTAGAACTGTGGGCACAAAAAGATGGGTCGTCTTTATTGCTTCTCATGAGATTACAAGCCGCTCCCGGGTCTAGGGGGTGGTGAGCCGGGATGGCGAAGATTTATCAGGAGATTGTGGGAGAGATCCTCTGGAGGGTTCTTTTGATCCACGTCTTCATGTTACTTCATGCGAGAGTTCTGGAGGGGTTACCCTGGACATAGGTCTTTACAAGGTTTTGGGTTTCTTGATAGGTCAAGTGGTTTTGGCCTTTGTGTTCGTCCCTTTCGTACTTCGAGCTTCGTTGGCTAGAGGGCTTCCGACGCCGTTTCTCGATCTTTGCGTCTTTCATGGTGCTTGCTTCGACCTCGGTGTCCTTGATCGTTGGTTTGCGACGTCGATCTTGCTTTCGGCGTCAGCATGGGGATGGCTCTGGCTTTTGCTTTACTTTGGTGCTTGCGCTTGAACGTAGACGGGGAGGTTTACGATGCTTTAGTTCTTCCAGGCTTTGTGTGCCGTTTTGGAGAGAACGTGCTTTACTTTTCTCGTGATTGTTGTAGCTCGTCGGCTTTGGCTACGTACGTTGCTTTGGCGCCGGCATTGCTTTTGCTTTGCTTTGGATTTTGCATCGGCTTTTGCTTTTGCTTTGGCTTGATCTTTACCTCGAATGACGATGGTGAAGTCTCGGAGTCTTCTTTATTTCTTTGGCCTCCTTTTGGGGATGAAGTTTTGTCGGCGACGGTTGTTGCGTCGGCTTTGTTCTTCTCCGAACTTCTTTGACGTGGTTGGAGTCGAAGGAATCTTTTGAAGACGACGGGTGTAGCATTGGTTTTCGTGCGACGGTTGTAGCGTCGGCTTTGGTATTGGAGATGACGAGTGTAGCACCAACTCCGATAATGTAGAAGACGATTATAGCGTCGACTCCGGCTTCTTTGACGTTTTTGAAGTTGAAGGCTTGTTGAAGACAACGGGTGATGCCGACTTCGATCTTCTTCTCCGGGCTTTTTTGGCGTTGTCGGAGTTGAAGGCTTGTTGGAGACAATAGGGTGATGTCGATTTCGGGTCTTCTTCTCCGAGCTTTCTCCTCCGTGCACGGAGTCGAAGCTTTGATCTCTTGTGCAAGGTCTTCACATTGATGAGGACTTTCGTGGACTAAGCTGTTCCCATGGGATGCGTTTGCCCGTGTCTCGTGAAGCCTTCGGTCGTCAAGCGCGAGCCTCCTTCTTTGCAGAGCCTTCATTATCTAGCTTGTAGCTTTTTTTTCGACTTTTTGAGCCATCCCCCTGCCCCTCTATTTATAGGCGAAGGTGAGGGGATGAGAGAGATATGGCTGCGATTTTCGAATCCCTTGAATATCTCTCCCCATAACCGTTCGGATTTATCCTTCCTTTTTTTGGGGAAATCAACCTTTAGCCTTATCCTTTTTTTGTTGCATGTAGTTATGGGCTAGATTGAGCTCAATCTTTTGAGATACGAGCTGATTTTTGCACATTTAATCGATGGCGCCTCGACTTTTCATGTTGTCCATCGGATCGAGGGATCGATGAGGATCCACGGCTTGCGTAGACGTCTACGCTACCTCCCCTCGCTCAAGGCGGTTTTTCTTCATTTTCATTTTCTTTTCTTTTGTTTGGCCAGCCACACCTCCTCGTGGGGGAGGGGGCCACGACTTGCAAAAGGGGGCCAGTGAGCTCCATATGCGGGTGGGCCCACCCGACCCCTTTTTTTTTTAGGGCTCGGGTTTCACTGAGTCGGGTTCGGACCCTTCTTTTGTGGGCCTTTTGTGTGCGTGGGTCGGGCTTTTTGTGCGAGCTAATTTTGATGCCTACAAGAACGTTTGTACAAGCACCAATTAGTAATGATCTTTCTCTGGAACAGTGTTATTAAAGGTGCGCCTAGGCGTGCGCCTAGGCTTAGGCTCAACTAGGCTCACCCCCTGCGCCTCAAAAAGCACAAGGGTATGCTCTGTTAGAAAGGTGCACGCCTAGGCTCCAAGCTCCAGGCACAAAAAAGACGTGTCCAGTTGAACCATGTGCAATTATGTGCTTGCAATTGATATTTTTGGCAATATGATTAAGTTATTAAGTAGATTTGATTCATGATTACATTAGTCTGAAGATTGGCACATTGATTGAATATTATTTACATTCAAAATTATTTGTTATAGTTCTTAGGTAGGACCATATGAGCAATTGTGGGTTGAATTTGATGACTTTGATATTATTTCAACTATTACAAGATTCAATGAGTTTTCTTTTCTTTCTTGATTTGCACATTTCATACTAATTTAGAAGCATGTGCACAAGCACACGCATGAAATAACACATTCAATCATTCACTATTTATTTTTTGTTTGCTATAATATCACATTTGATATATTATACTGGTTATTGAATTTGAACTATACATATTTGAAGATTTAATATATTTTAAATGGTTTATTTAGAGCTATAATTCAAACCTACAAGGCTACAACATTTGTGTTGTTGCAACAACGATCTATCCAATTTATCTTTTGTCTTAAAATTTATTTTCTTAGTATATATATATATATATATATATATATATATATATATGGGTCAGGATCGGATGACCCAGCAAATTTTGACCCAGCAAATAACCCAGCACCCTTTGTTATACCTAGAGGTTTTAGAATGGACTGGTTTTTTGTAGACATGTTGTCTATGGTATGTTGATCATCCTCACAAAAAATCAGCACATTCTAAAACCTCTAGGTGCATCAAAGGCACTCTTCAAATCAACGGTTAAAATTGACAGTAAAAAACCGTTGATTTGAAGAGCGCATTTGATGCACCTAGAGGTTTTAGAATGGGCTGATTTTTTGTGAGGATGATCAACATACCATAGACAACATGTCTACAAAAAATCAGCCCATTCTAAAACCTCTAGGTGCTTCAAAGGGTGCTGGGTTATTGCTGGGTCAAAATTTGATGGGTCAGCCAATCTCGACCCTATATATATATATATATATATATATATATATATATATATATATATATATATATATATATGCGCCTTACTTCAATCAGACGCGTGCCTTGAGTTGCGCCTAGGCTCTAGGAGACCTTTGCGCCTCATGTGCGCCTTGAGCCTTTCATAACACTGCTTTGGAATGGAATGACTTCTTGTGTGTGGTCGTCCGAAGCTCCTCAGCTACATTCTTTGCTAGTTTGGATACTGAGTTACCTTACGTTGCGATTATTGGTTCTCTCCCTTCTCTCCTTTTTGGATAACACCATAAACATCATTCAGTCTCTTAGTCTCCTCAATTCCAAACCTAATTTGATTGTTTTAAATTAAGCAAGATTTTGCTTTCCCTTCCAAGAAGCAATAAACTACAGTTGTCACAAAGATCTGGTCGATACTAAATTAAATACATGTGACAAGAAAGTAGAGACTAGAAGAGACAAGCTATCGCACAACTATGCATGAAGTCAAGCAGACATGGAGTTTTTTCATCAGTTTCTTTCTCTGAAGCTTCACCTTGGACTTGTTCTTTAACACTCTGGGACTAGGACTCATGGCACACTTACAACTCGATACTTAAAACACTTTGTCCAAGTTGACCAATCAACCAAGTTGTGCCAAAACGCACTAACGACTCTAAATGCGCTAACAAAAGATTTCAACTCTTGCTATCGATGACCGTATTCTTATGAAACCGAAGATGTGGATCCTACTCCAATTCTGGGATCTTTTTGGACTATGATGCCGAGAAGTGGCGAAGCCTCAACAATTTTTTTGTAACAATTGATCAAACAATATAAAGTCAGAAGATCAAAGTTTTATAAGTCATTTGGACATCTATACTGGATTCTAAGGACAACATTGATCATCAACTACTTCGAAGACATGAGCTTCAAAAATAATCTTGAGCAACGCCAAGAGTTTTCCCACCCGGAAAATTTGCTATAGGTGCATCATTAGGTCAATTGAAGTCGTTAATTATATGGCGCTTAGGTGCTAAGTTTTGGAATTATCTAGCCATTTAAAGCGAAATTAAGAGTCACCAAGTGTCTTGATGAGTTTAGTAATCAGGTTGAGTAAGTTCGAGGGGTTAGAAGCAATGTTTTTGAAATTAGGTTTGGGTTTGGACCGGGTAGAAAACTATCTAGTTCGGATTCAACCAGTTTAAATGTTACAAAAATAATAAAAAATTAGAAAAATAAATCAGAAATTAGAGTCTGATTCACATGATTCGATCGTTTCAGATCCATTGCTTGTGATATATGAATCATAGAACCGTTTGAACAAAAATTTACTCAAAACAAATTACAAACTTGCTCGGATGAGCGAAGTTCAAAAAGTATCCGAAAATACGGGGAAAATCCTCTAATACTCAATCTCTTTTGCCGAGATTTGTCGACAAGTTAGATTTTCAATGAGTGTACAAATGTTGAAGTTTTGGAGAAGGAGAGATTTGCGATGTGTGATCCTTCCCGGCTTCGCACATGATTGACTAGGACTGGCGATGCTTTGCTCCTTGACCTTCGAGTTTCTTCACTGGAACTGGAACTAGATGGGTGCTTCGTTTCTCAGAGCTTTCTACGTCATGCACGGAGCAAATTGTTTGGATGTCCAAGTGCTTTGGCTCTTAAGTTTTCTCTTGCGTGGTTACAGTTGCTTCAAAAGTCATTTTCTTCTTTGTCCTTGCTTTATTTTATTGGGGAACAAGTGGTTGAGGAATTTCCATAACTCCCAAAGGTAGTTATATCCTATGATAACTACCTCTGGTCCTCTTGGTGGTTATTGTAACATTCCAGAGAAGTTATTCTCTTTAATAACTCCCTAGGAGGTTTGTGTAACTTTCCGGTAGTTATAACTTCCTTTGCACTTGAACTCGCTCAAACCCGAGCCTGCTTACTGAGACTCGAGCTTGACATTCGCGATCTGGTCTCTCTTGATCGACTTGTTGGATCGGTTGGACTTGATGGTGCGAGCATAGGCTTATACCTCTGCTTGCTTTGAAGACGTTTTCCTAGGATTTGGAGTCGAAAGGTGAACGCTTTTCTTACTCGTCTTTCTTCTTCCTTTCTTGTCTTTTCTTTTGTTTTGTTTCGTTTCTTTCTTTTCTTTTCTTTTTCTCTCTTTTTTGGCACCAAGGGCAACCAACCCTGGTACTGGGGCCAATCGACCCTGGTACTAGGGTCAGCTAGCCCTGGTACTTGGGCCTATTTTGGCCCCCGTGCAAGTCTAGTTGGCCCCGGTTTTGGGTCCTTGTTGCCCCTATATTCGGCTTCGTGAGTTTATATACTTAGAGCCCAAATTTGGATTCTTCCAGACTTTACCAATTTTGAAGTTTTCAAGACTTAACCAATTTTGAAGTCGTGGGGTCTTTCAGATTTAGACAAATTCTTGGGTCACCATAATTCGCCAAATTGGGAGTTTCCCAGAGTTAGCCAAATTGGGTGCTTTCCAAACTTAGTCAAAATTCCAAGTCTTTGTAAGGACGAGGGACCCCGGTTTGCACCACGGACGAGGCCCTTGTTGGTCTCCTAAGTCTCTCAGACTTGGTCAATTTTTTAGATCTTCCAGACATAGTCAATTTCGGAGTTTTTCAGATTAGGCAAATTCAGAGTCTTCCAAAATTACCCGAAGTTTTCCAAACTTAACCAATTTTGAAGTCTTACAGGCTTAGAAAAATTCCTGGGTCTCCATACTTAACCATATTTGCAGTCTTCCAGACTTAACCAATTTTGAAGTCTTGGAGTCTTTTAGGTAAATTTGTAGTCTTCCTTACTTAATCAAATTCCGAGTCCCCTAGACTGTCTAAATTTCGAATCTTTCGGACTTTTCAAATTCTAAGTCTCCTAGACTTTGCTAAAATCAAGACTTAGTCAAATTCAGAGTCTTCCAGATAGTCAAAATTTGGAATCTCCCAGACTTAGAATTTTTTTTTTAATGCCTATAGGAACAACTACCAACTACATACATATCATTCAAACTACTTAAACAGTGATATGAACCAAATCTGAATTAGGTCCAATTCGGGGGCATAATGCGGATTCAGGGGGTTAGATCGGTCAAAATCCGAACCGGTCGGGCTAATCCTCAAACCATGTTTAGGAGCAAGTATTTTATCTTATTTGATTTTTTGGACATTTTCCAGATTTTATGGTAGTTAGAGTTTGAGTCAACTTTTGAGTGCAAAATATGGTGCATTTGACGTGTCATTATAGTTTTAGGTAAGAAAAATTGCTTCAAAGGTTAACATGGGTGAATTTAAATAAAATCAATGTTTAATTACTGAATTAGGTGACAAGTGGGGGCTTAACTTGAAAGGGCCAAAGGTATGTGTATCACTTGTGCGGTCCGTCCTCAAGAAAAAAAAAAATCATATCTCACAGGAATCTCGAGTGGTCCATCTCATGTACCGAGGCTTCTCACGGGAGTTCATTTCTCTCACGCCTTTCTATCTCTCTACCTTATGGAAATAAACAAATATCACACAATACTCTCTGTCTCTCTCTATTGCAGGGATGCTTTGAGTGCCTTTTTATGGCAATGTTGTGCGTGTTTTATTTCTTCTTTTATCTGTAAAATTGGATGTAGAATATGAAAAAGTATTGGTCTTGTGTTTCTTTTTTAATCACCCCAATTAGTAGGGTTAAATGTCCTTTGGTGTGGGTTGGATGCTTATAAAAAAAAGGAGGTGGTAACCCTTTTTTCATCATGTAATTAAAGAGAGTTGTTTGGCCTTCATTGTCTCTCTTCCTTTTATCTTCTCTTCTCGCATGTGGATGGCTATGTGAAGTACCTTCATCTTGTAATAATTTTTTTCTTCGTAAAAAATTTTACTTGAAGGGTGTTACTTCGAAACATTCCCCACATTAGTGTTTCACGGTTCTATAATCCGATAAGTATTTCATTTTATGAGGACTGATTTGCGTAATGTTTATATATTACTTTTCGTTATCCGATTGTAGCCATCCTAGTTTGGGTGAATGTTTGGCGAGGTTTGTTGGTTTCTTTAGGTCATTGTTTGCATCATCACATATTTTCAAGTTTAACTGTTAATTCTAAGTTCATGTAAGAAGCTTGACTGCCTTTTTAGGCTTCTTTATGCCGTCCATTGGCTATAAGATGTTAAGCTCTTAAATACATATCATAGAGGCCTTCGTGAAATCTGATGTGTGAAGTTATACTGTTTTTCTTTAGCAGAAGTTAGAGGCTACATCTGGAAGGCCATCTGCTGATGCTTTAAGTGATGAACATACTGTTGGAACCTACAAAACGCATCTCTCGAATTCTCCGTTTGTAACTGAAGCAGAGAGAACCAGATGGATTGATAATGGTTCTTCAATGAATGCTCAAGGTACACTAGTAATCCATCCGAATGGGATCCCAGAAAGTGACCGCCCTTCCTTACATTATAGCACAGGATACCAACAGTTCTCTGAAAGCAGCAAGGTGAACGGAACTGCGAAGGTATTTCCCGGAGCACAGACTGGTGTTGAAAGTGTTGGCCTGTCTCAATTCTCCACTCCATCTTCTAGATCCCTGTCTCCAAGCAGGTATTTTCACCTACTATGTGTAATTATATAGTGTCACTTCTGTAACATAGAAGCCAGGTAACTTATTATTGAAGAAAATCTGACAAAGCTTGAATTTTGACCTTTTTGGATGTGTTAGTATAGGCATCGAAAAGAAGGAGAATATGATCCAAGGTTCAATTCTGGACATGGGTTGATACCAGTATCCGAAATTAACTCGAACAATCTCTGGAAACAGGTAGTACCTTGTTGGCCTGGATTATTTACTCCATCCAATTGCTCATATTTAACTAAATGAAGGCTATGCTTGATGTAGGACCTTATTATCAAAGTTAGAGAGCATGAAGAAGAGATTGCTCAGTTGAAAAAACATCTTGCAGACTATTCAGTAAAGGTAGTGAAGGGATATCAATAATAATTATGTATTCCTTCTTTGATGGCCCCTTTATTTTATGTTAACTCAATGTCTGCTCCATTCTTTATAGGAAGCACAGATACGCAATGAGAAATATGTTCTAGAGAAACGTATTTCTTATATGCGCATGGTAAGCAAGATTTTCTTTATCTTGTCATTTCTTTTGACAGTTGCTCAAAATATTTATTTAAGTAAATGTTTGCCAAACAGGCATTTGATCAGCAACAACAGGACTTGGTCGATGCCGCATCAAAAGCTCTTTCCTACAGACAAGATATAATTGAAGAAAACATACGTCTCACATATGCATTGCAAGTACTATTTCATTCTGACCCATGTACTTGGTTCCCACTGTACTGCATGTGGAACTGTTTATTTTCCTCATACATTTACGATTTGAAGGAGATACTCATCAAGTTATATTTAAGTCATAAAAGGATTGCAATTATTGCTAAATCATTGAACTGGATTTTAGGATTCACATGGCACACTTGTTTCATTTAGGTATTACAGAAAATAATGTATTGCGAAGCCCTATAGTTATGATCTCGGAACACATTGACTCTTGCATGTAACTTGTTTTGTAGTTTATTTCCTTAAAGTTACCAAGATCTATCTTTGCTTCTGCTTTAGATGCCATACTTGTGTTTTTGTTTTAACTCTTGGAGGCATGTCACTATCCCTAGACATTTACTCTCACCTATTAGTTCTCCCATGCACATGCCTAGTTAATCATATTGTCTTATAAGTGTCTGATCGAAATTCTTCCACAACCAATTTGCTTACCATGTGAACTGACAACTGATTTATCAAAGCTAGGTAAACTATGGACACTATCAGGATTAAATAAGGCACTGGATTAATGAAAAATCAGAACGGAAAGTTTGATAATCTGAAAGCTTTCAAGAAATTGATACATGCATGTTCTTGTTGTTATATCACAAACAATCTTACATTCCACAACTCATCTTACCTAGGGAGTTGGTCATACATTCAGATGCCACTTTATAGAGCTCCACGACGTGTCATTGCGTTGGTTTGTATATGAACTAAATCTTATGATGTCAATATGAAATTCATTAACAGAACTCTGATCTGATCCAACTAGCAATGATGATTGGTTTTGGGTGCAAAGCCCACACAGATTTCATAGACTTTCGAATGAGTCCATTATTCAACTTGCGATCACATATCATGTAGCGTCATCCTTGGCGCGTTGGAGCGTTGCATTGGAAGAGATGTCCAATGAGAGGGAGATAGATTGTTAAAAACTAATTTGGTTAGGGCGTGTGCCTTTTTTTAATGAACAATGTTGTTCAAAAATAAAATATATGTACTTTAAATCCTCTATGATTAAAAAATCCTAATACACCATGACTGTATATAACTGGATTATGCTTGTTATCCTGCTCAATTGGAAGTGTAGGATTAAAAATGTTTTCTAAAGGAGATGCCATTACATATAGAGTTATTTGGTGATGTAGCCATGTAGGAATTTTCTTTTGGTGACAACAGATAAATCTTTGCAATGTGAAATAATTTCTAATTGTGGATGTTCTTCATGCTATTTCCACATCCATTATGATTGATCTCAAAAACTATCTTGCAACGTCCATGGGAAATAAAATAGAAAAGAACAAATAAAAGAGGAAAAAATTATAGACTGCCTAAAGGACTCTTATTAAGAAGCAAGAGGTTTGATTGATTGGCCTGAGTTTTATAATGACCTTATCGATGCATAGTCTTGATAGCATGCGACAGACTCAGGACCATTCAAAGAAGAGGGTGAAAAGGAGATCTCCTTTTTTGGACTTTTTAGATATTGCATTGTTGTTACCTTTTTTTTCAATTTCCTTTCCATTTTAAGGGAAAAATAAGAGTGAGTATGGAAGTGGATGCATTGTGGATTTGATCTGTACAAAAGGGGTGATATGTGAAGTTGCACTAGCTATCGTGGACTGGACATAAATCAGCGATTCCATCCAGTTACTGTTTATGTGACTGGACGAACATTAAGATATGTTTCAATAGGCTTCTAGAGCCACTTTTGCTTCATGTTAAGTGATAGACTGTTGATAGGTTTGTACAGAAATATTGAGTATACAAATCGCTGGAATTGGAGAAACGCTATAATGGAGTACCACTACAGTTGATTTGGTGGGTATTATGAAAAGTGTTGTGTTTACATCATTAGTGTTCTTTTGAAGGGACAATTGCCTATGTATGAACTTAATTGTGTGGCGTGTCCGATAGCGCCCGGTTGTTGTGCGCCAACAACTGCTTTGAAATCCATATCTTGTTACATTCTCTGTAAATTAGCTTCTGTTAGACAAAAGGTTCCTTTGCTTGTGCTATTTGCGAGTCAAGATGGTATAGGGATATTTGTAGGACTTAAATAAGTAGGTTACATTTAGAGGGTAGTAGATTATATACTGATGAGTGATGACTATGAGTTACAGGGAATGCAACTTTAGTTGCTATACGATCAAAATATAATCTTGGCTATCATCGACGGGCAAGAGGTGAATGTTGTTCTTCTTCATGAAACAAGATTGGAACCCGGATTCCGGTTATTGGAAATTGAGAAAAAGCTCACAAGCTTGGAGTGAAAATTCCTAGGTCTTGTCCTATAGAAATAAACGGAAATGGGGGATGGGGTCAAGTATTTAAACAATTGTAGGAGATGAACATCTCTCTCTTGTTCAAACAGTGGAAACTCTGGGATGACAAATCTATTTGTGGAATGAGATGCTTTGAATAATTATATATGAGAAAAGTAATAATATATGATGTTGATCTCTTAGTATACATCTCTTGCATTTGATTAGCAAAGTTGGCATACGGGATATGAAATATGCCTAAACCTTCAACAATAATGGCTTCATCCTCTTTTTGGTGCATTTATCTTTGCAAAAACATTTGATTCAGTCTTTTTTTGTTATCTAATTTGTCATTTAGCTTCATGAATAGACCTTTGTTAATGCATAAATAGAATTAGCCAATTAGGCTATTGATCTTTATATTGACTTCTCACTTTATAGTTTCAATTCCCTCAATAATAGCCTGTTCATAGTGTTTTCTTTCTGAACTGGCTGACTGGATCTTACTTAATTTTGATTGTGGTCCATATTTGCTCATGTTTCACCTTACTGTTGATGGGCTTTCTGAAATGGCTATGTTAGTTGAGTGAAATGTGACATCCATTCCATAGTGAATTGACTGATAGAATTGATGCTAGTCTAATGCTGAGTGTTTGTATTATCGTTCTTCTAAATTACTTGACCATGACAAAGATCATATGGCTTGTATTTATGTTGACATAAACTAAGTTGGCATCGCAACCTTTGGTTTGTTATTTAGTTATTGTTAGTGTACTTATCTTTGATCGTTTATAGGAATTGTACTTATTTTTCAGTAGCAAATTGTTGTCGAGATATTGTTTTCAAATTTGTACACTTAAATTGGTTCCATTCTGTTTTCTGTGCAGGCAGCACAGCAGGAAAGATCTATATTTGTATCTTCTTTGTTGCCACTTCTTTCAGAATATCGTTTGCAGCCATCTGTGCTTGATGCTCAATCAATTGTTAGTAACCTGAAGGTTTGTAGACTGCTGCATTTGACATAGTAACAGGGTATCTTGATTTATTGCTCTATTAAAGTTATCAACTGTTTCCATATACTCAATCTATTTATTGCTAACCATGAAAAGTTGAGGTTAATCTGAAATGAATGATACTTTAATATGAACTTATTTCTAAAAGTTTGATGCTTTCTGAGTTGTATCATTAGCATCTTGTAGGTTCTGTAGCACCTTCAAAACTATCCTTTCCTTCTGCCCTTTTATGTAAGCCATTTGCATTTGATAGAGTTAAATATATTAGCTATATGGTTCTTTTTCTAGTTAATCTTACCCTAATAAATCTAAAACTTGAGCTTGATGATTATTGCTGATCTATATGTACCATTTGGTGCCCCATTGCATTGCTCCTGTATAACGTATGAGGTTTGAAGTGGATTGAGTCGTGCCGTTTGCTTAATAATCTTATCAACATTTGATACTCTGTATGAAATTGAACTTTTGATCAAAAGTTGTTGGACTTGTTTGATATTCCGAGACACTTCAGAGTTGAGCATCCCAGAATCTTCAATCTCTACGGCTTTTTGTCAGATGTTTCGGTTAGATAGCAACAAAAGGGTATTCAATGGATATTTTTAAACCTTAGGAGGACATCGTTAAGGGAGTTATTTGAGTTCCAAACTTTTTCCAGGGTGTATACATGCTTAGAACACGGTAGTTGTTTATTATTTGAGTTTTTGCGTACACACACACACAGACAAAGAGAGGGAGGGAGGGAGGAGGGATAGAGAAGCTCACAGAGGAAGCCGGAGAAAAGTAAAAAAGAAAGCCTATGGAGGAAGCCAACGAAAAGCTCCACGAGGAGCTCGAAGTTGGGCATGAGGAGGTGCTCAAGATAAAAACAATGAATTTGTATTCATAGTCACAAAAAAACTCTAACTTATTGAAAAAGTCGCGTTTTAAACTCGAACTTAACATAATCTGAAAAATTGCTGATTTTGCCAATGACTTTCTCAATAAGTCGCGATTTAATCAACGACTTTGGTGACAATGAATCCTTTAGAAAATGAAGAAACCTCAACAACAAAATGTGATACAAATTTGGGATTTGATACTATTGATGAGTTGATGAATTCTAACTAGGATTTTATAGAATTTTTATATTTTAATCAATACATCCTGAATATTTCTGGTTTGATAGTATTGTAGTTTTATTGATGAATCTTAATAGGGATGTGGATGTTTTTATTGACGGCTTGTTGCCTAATATTATTATATTTATATTTATGAATTATGAATGTCTTATTTGCTTAAACCTAGGATAGAAAGTTGAAAGAAATTTTAAATTATTAAATACATATATTAGTTTGATTTTTAACTTCAGTAGTTCTTCAAAATTTTCCTACTTTGCGGATTTTTCAAACTTCACCCTAGCCGATTGAATCCCAAACTCGATATTTTTCGCTGATTTTTATTAGTTTTTATTCTGAATTTTTCGATTTTTACAATTTTTACTAAACTTTACATGAGCCGAATTATTGTCAAACCCGAACTTGGTGACTATGTTTGTACTCGCCATCTAAGGACTACAATTGCGTGGAATAACTCATGTATTGAATCAACAAGTGCTGAGTATTCGTCATATATAATTATTCAATTATGAAAGATCTAACGGAGGAATGGCTAATCATGAAAAATCTAATGTATGTTGATTTCATTTATTAGTAGGTACACAAATATGCGATTCATTAGATTACATCGATGAGTAGTTGCAATGAGCCAATTTTAATGAATTAATTGGTTACCATGAGTGTGAAAGCTCGAACCCATTGAACCTATGATATGAAGTTTGTGATCGAATGGGGAGTTTGATGTTGTCCTACATCACCAACTAATCATGATGTTGTCATCTAGGTCTTCCCGACATAGTCGAAAAATCTCCAACTCGGTAAGATTAACGCAAGAGCAATTAAAGTTCAAGTTGATTCAATAATCGTCTATTACATTTTTTTAATATATTCCTTTTATAGTTAGTTTTATTTTCACAAATAGGTGATTTTATTCACATGGATTATACATAGTAAATTTTTTGTTTTTTTTTTAGTTCAGAAATTGAAGGGCACATGACACATATTAGGAATCACAGGAAAAAGGATAGAAGAGGGACCGATTTCATGTTTTATGTGAAACATTGGTTAGAATAGAGGATCGGCTTTAGTACTCCTATTTTCTAGGAGGTTGGTTGTTTAAATCCTATTTTAAGGATCTAGATTGACAACAAGTAATATTCCTTGATAATAGGAATTATTATTTAATCGAAAGCCGAAGAAAATAGGCGAGAAACAAGATTTAACCCTGATACTGTACGCACGAGCTGACGACAATTATGCATTACCTATGTCTGCCTCCTGAAGACTAATAAGTAGTGGAGGGAGGAGTCATGTGGACCCGGCTCTCAGTCCGTATGATGCACAAACTAGGGAGGTAGGTCCACGTCACCCACGGACTCCTTCCCCATTTCCCATTTTTCTCGTGTCTCTTCTACAAGAAAAGACCCTTGTGGCCTCAATCTCCAATAAAGTAGGTTTCTTTCTATTGATGGATTCAGTGGAAAGTTTGAAAAAAAATCACAAAAAAAAAGTGCGAATGAAATATCTAAAAATTAATAAAACTGAAATACCGCAAAGATATGAATGTTGGTCCTAATTGAATTGGTTGCTTTGTTGTCTTATTGATTCTAGGGGGATGGCCTATACATAGAAGAGGGTTGTTCTACTTTAATATTTAGTTTTTTATGAACTGTAATTGATTTTCAACTAATTATATTTATTGATTTCATTTAATTTTAGAATTCTTTCTTGAATTGGTTTCTCTTATTCTCTTATAATCCCTATTGCAATTATGTATTTATGTATCCATCTCTTGATCTACATCCAATATCAATTGGCATTGGAGTTTATCTTCTTGTTTTACGAAGGAGGCCTATTGAAGGTGATGGGTGCAACCGTGGAAGATGAGGAGAAATGCCAAAGGTTAATATAGTGACTACTGTATGCGTAGAAAAAGATTCGGGTCGCCTTTATTGCACAAAACGAGATTACAGAGGCCGGGACCCGGGAACTCGGGGGTGGTGAGCTGGGTGCGGCGAAGATTTGATTAGGAGATTGTGGGAGAGATCCTCTGGAGGGTCCCTTTGATCTGCGTCTCCACGTTTCTTCTTGCGAAGCTCTGAAGGGGTTGCCCAGGACAGAGATCTTTACAGGGTGAGGGTTTCTTGAGAGGCTAATAAGTCTTCGCGTCTCCCTCGATCCTTGCTAGATCTCGGCGTCCTTGATCGTCGGTTCGCGGCGTCGATCGTACTTTCGGCTTTGGCTTTGGCTTGGCTCTGGCTCTGGCTCCTGCGTTGCTTCGGCACTTGCGCTTGAACGTAGACGGGTAGAGACTTGCGATGCTTTAGTTCTTCCGGACTTCGCGTTGTATCGGCTAGAACGTGCGGTGTTTTGTTCGTGACCGTCGTAGTCGCTTGGCTTTGGCACTTGCGTTGCTTTGGCGCGGGCTTTACTGGTGCTTTTGTTTCGGCTTCCTTCGTTGGCTTTTGCTTCGACTTTGTTTTGATTTTCTTCTCGAACGACGATGGTGATGTCTTCAAGGTTTCGTTTTTCTTTAGGCTTGATAGGCTTTGGCAACGGCGGTTATGGTGTTAATTCGGTTTTTCTTCTTCTCCGGGCTTTTTTGGCATGATCGGAGTTGAAGGCTTCTTGTGAAGACGACGGTTGTAGCACCGGTCTTCGTGCGACGGTTGTAACGTCGGCTTTTGTTGATAAAAACGACGGGGGTAGCACCGATCTTTGTGCGACGGTTGTAGCGTCGGCTTTTGTTGATGAAGACAGGGGGGGTAGCACCAGCTTCGGGTCTTCTTCTCCAAGCTTTCTTCTTCGTGCGAGGAGTCGACGTTTTTGTTGAAGACGACGAGGTGTTGTCGGCTTCAACCTTTTTCTACAGCCTTCGCTTGTGGCGTCTTCGGAGTTGATGAAGATCGTTGGAGGTGTCGGGGTGATGATGACTTCGGGCCTTCTTCTCCAAGCTTTCTTCTTCGTGCGAGGAGTCGAAGCTTTGATCTTCAAGTGCAAGGCCTTCGCTTTGATGAGGACTTCGATGGTCGACTCCGCTTTGTTGGGGATGCACCTTCTAGTTCCTCGCGAAGTCTTTGGTCTTCAAGCGTTGGAGCCATTTTTGTCTTCAGCTTTCCGGACCTTTAATGCCTTCCCCCACCCCTTCTATTTATAGGCAAAGGGGGGAGGTTGGGAGAGATATGGCTGCTATTTTTTGGTTTAATCCAATATCTCCCCCTATAACCATCAAAATATTGTTTTCTTTTTTGGGGAAACAAACTTGATCACTTTCCTTATTTTGTGGGGATGGTTATGGGCTTGTTATGACTTGATATTTGAAGATAACTTGTCATCTTTGCACCTTCCGATTGCATGGCGACACAACGTCATCTTGTCCGTCGGATCGAGGGATCATCGCGGATCTACGGTTGCGTAGGCGTCCACATCACCTCCCCCCGCATCAAAGCGGTTATCATTTTTTTTTTCTTTTCTTTTTTTTCTTCCTTTATGGCCGGCCACACCTCCCCATGGGGAGGGGGCACGGTTTCCAAGAGGGTGAGCCGATGGGCCCCTTTTTGTGATAGAGCTGCGGGTCCGATGGGGCCCGCTTGTGAGTCAGGTCCGTTTCGTATGCAGGCCGTTGTGTGCGGGCCGTGTTCGCATGTGGGCCGTTGTGTGCGGGCCAAGTTTGCATGCGGGCCGTTGTGTGCGGGCCGTGTTCGCATGTGGGCCATTGTGTACGAGCCAAGTTTGTATGCAGACCGTTGTGTGCGGGCCATGTTTTGCATGTGGGCTAATTTCGGTGCCCACAACTACGTTACACCAAAAATTAGAGACTGTGGCTATGCAATATTCGATGAGCGATGCAATTCTTTACCCTTAAGCGTCATGTTGATTATCTCATATGAGAGCTCTAGAATCTAAAAGATCTAGAACCTAAAAGATGACCTTGCGGGAGAACGAACCAACAAATCCTTTATCACTAGCATATGTTAGCCCTTGGATTCTGAAAGGAACTATGAGGATGATAGAGGAATTTCTCCTTAGAACATCTTAGATGGGAACCTTCATTTGTTAGTTGGAGTTCGCCACCTCTATTTGACATGTTGTTCAAGAATCTTGTGGAAAAACATGAAGAAAAGCTCAAAGAAAAGCACACAAAGAAACCTGAATAGAATCTTAAAGAAAAGTCGGTGGAAGCCAAAGAAAAGTTCAAAGAATAGCCCGCGGAGGAACTTTATGAAAAAGATGGAGGGAGAGCTTGAAGAAAATCTTGTGTAGGAGCTTGAAAATGGGATTGCGACGGTACCTGACAAGTTCATGATGAAAATCGAGATGTATACTCGCCATCAAATGACTACTCATGTGTGGAAGAATTCACGGTGCTTGATTCAACTAGTGTTGAAGTACCAAGCATCTACAATTGTTCATTTATGAATGGTTGTACGTAGGAAAAAACGAATTATGAAAATCTAATGCTTACTGATTTCCTCCAATTTGAGTCGATGATCATGGTCCTACACCAATTCTATGTTTGATTTGATTATAACGACGAGAAACTACGATGAGTCATCTTGAAGGAAGCACTTGTTTTAAGACTTGGATGATTATGATATGATGATCAAGTGCAAAAGCCCGGACCTATTAAAGCAAGGCTTTGGAGACATTATCAAGGGAAGGATCAATTGGTCTACACCATTAGTTGATCAACATGTCGAGATCATTGTTTGGATCTTATCAAGCGAATTAAGAAACCATCTAACTTGGGGAGATTGATGTTGGAGCAAATAGGTGTCAATTCCATTGAATAATCCTAGGTTCTACTTTATTTTCTCCTGTCTAGGCATTTATATTTGTTATAGTTAATTTTTAGTGTATTTAGTCTTATGTTAGCCAACAGGGGCCTTTGTCTAACTTCTAAAATGGCAAGGTTGCGGAAGTTTAAGGACCCATGGCCCACATCAAGAATCCTACAAAAGGAGCAAGGAAGTGATAAGAGTTGAGAGGAGACTATATTAATCCCATTTTCTAGGATGTTATTCTCTAGATCTTATTTTTTAGGATTTAAATTGATTACAATCAATACTCCCTAAAAAACAGGAATTAACCTTTAATTGTAAGACCAACAAAATAGGAGATTTGAGTGGATGTGGAAAGAGAGGAGGAATCACATTGTCGCCCTTCTCAGGCCGTTTGTTGTACGAGATGGGGAGGGAGACCCATTGACTCTCTACTCCTTCCCCTTTTTTTTCCCTCTTTTTCTAGAAGGAAAATCTCCACATGGCCTCTATCACGAATAAAAGTCGAAATATAAATTATGCGAAGATAAAAAATCTTGTCCTATTTGAATTAGTTTGTTTGCTATTTTATTGATTCCAGATTGAGGGAATGAGTATGTATAGTAGAGGGTTCTAATATTTTAATATTCATATTATGATGAATTAAGATTGAATTCCAGCAATCTATATCTATTATTTTCTTTTTAATTTCACCACCATTTGTTTAAATTTTCTCTTTTCCCCTCTAACAACTTTCAAGGATAAAAAAATCACCAAATATCTCAAAAAGTCATGAAATATTTTGAAAATATGAAAGTCCGATTTGAAATATTGTCGGTCATATCCAATAACAACAAAAGTGCAGAAAATCACGATATATCGGAATAAATTGAAATAAATCAGGAAAAGAAAATCATAGAAAATATAAACATTGAAAATTTTAAATGCGTAGAATGTTATGTATGTATACAACATGCGTAGAAATGCACTATATTTAGAGTTCCACCCTAGTAGATATTGGAGAAATGTTATATAGGTGTTCCGTAGTGTGTATCTATGTTAAATTCATGATTGTACTCAGTCTCGTTGCAAAATATCGAAATATTTAGAATCTTAGGTATCTACGCAACATGCCTAGAAAATGCATGCTACTTAGAGTTCCACTCTATTAGATTAAGTGTTCTGAAGTGTGTATTTATGTTTGATTTATGACTATACAATTTATCTTCGCAAAATTCCCTCATCTATTAAATATTTCCATCATTTGCATGCTATGTGAAGCTTTACACCCCTAGATAGTGGAGAAATGTGATCTAAGTGTTCCCAAGAGTGTATCTATACTTGATTTTTGATTTTCCCGAGTTTCGCTGAAAAATTCCATCAAATTTTGATATTTCCAATGTTTCTATAAATGTACAATAGTTCCACATTTCCCACTGTTGAAAAATTTCCACGATATATTGGTCAATATCAAATTTTGAAATCTGGCAGTGCCGATTTATTGGTCAATATCAATTTTTTGAACCTTGACCACTTTTGCAATTGGGTACTTATTTATCTATCTTCCTTTGATGTATAGAAAGTGATTACTCAAACTTTGGTGTTGATTACTCGTAGGTGGAAAAAATTGTGATTGAGTATTATTATTCTGAAGGAAAAATGATGAGTTGTCTTCATGGAAATGTAATGTTTCTGATTTAAGTCTATGATAAAGGCCCTAGAATTGACCGAGGTTGGAGCAAAGTTTAAAGATCACACATATCTATTGAGTTTTGATAGATTAGACCCTCTAGTCATATTCCTTCTCCAATTACTAGGACTCAGTAAGATGAAGTTGGAGCCTAGTGGGTATATCTATGTTTATTCATTCAATAGGTTAGTCAATTCCGGAGGCGTGGATCTGCCCCACTTAATTCAAGGATCTTGATGTGGTTGGCTATTCACAACAATATCCGTACAAGAGTGAATTTTAAGAAGAGGAAAATTTTGAGGCATACCGATCTTGTGCTCTATGTGGAGGAGCCTCATAGAAGTGTCTGGGATCATTTAAAATTTAAAAATCAACTTACAATCCGGGGCACTCTCGGTAGCTTGTGTTCTCTATGGTCCAAGAGGAGGAATAGAGTCCCTATTGGATATCATTCTTCTAGCCAAGTTTCTAAATGTCGATTTCGATGCCGATTCCGGTTGGTCAAAAATAGGATGTTTGTTAGATTTCAGTCAATCTTGGTGTAAATTTTTTATTTTTTGAGGAAATATTTTGGTGGGAATTTGTCAGTTTTTGTCAAATTTTGGCCGATTTCAATCAAATGTTAGTCTGACATGAAAAAAATCGGAATGGATGAAAAACATGAGATTTAAACACAAAATGACGAATTCTTTTACTGAAGAAGATGGAAGTTTTCAGTAAAATTGTGTGAAAAAGACCAACTGTTGAATTTCAGTCAAATGTTGATCATTTCGACCGATATTTCGTTATGTTGTACCAAAATTTAAAGAAATTTTGGACCATTTAATGTTTTATCCTAAAAAAAGGACATTCGTCGGTCATTCTGTAGGAAGCTTCTCAATTTATTCCCGTCAATTCTCGTCGGAGCTGACCTGTCGGGCTGAAATCGACATGTATAGGGTCTAACTACACATCTTTGTCATTGGTTTTATTTGATGGTGGTTCTTCTGATTAGCAGCCATTTCATGTGGACGAGCTTGACTTTTATGTGTTTGGAAATTATGGAGGGTTGATTTCAGTGTTCTAAAAAGCGGTCTAGGCGGCTGCCTAGGCGCTAGGCGGCCCCCCACCGCCTCGCCTAGGCCCTAGGCGCTCCAGAAAAGCGGCCAAACTCCCAGGCGGAGCTAGGCGGCCGCCTAGGCGGTGTAGGCGGGGCAAGGCGGCCGCCTAGGCGGTCTAGGCGGGCTGAGGCTGGCCAGGCGGACCAGGCGGGCTGAGGCTGACCAGGCGGACCAGGCTAGCTAGGCGGGCTGAGGCTGGCCAGGCGGACCATGTTTGCTTTTGTTCTTGTTAATCACTCAATCTTGAATTATGGTTATATACTTGTTCTTTAAAATAATGGTTTGGGATAATCTTGAACTTATATTAATTTTTAAACACATATATATATATATTATATAAAATCAAAATAATAATTAAAATAATTAAAAAAAAGGTAAAACGCCTAGGCGCCGCCTAGGCCCCGCCTAGGCCGCCTAGGCGCTAGGTGGCCCCCCACCGCCCGACTAGCGCCTAGCGCTTTTTAGAACCTTGGTTGATTTCCATAATGTTAAAAGCATATGTTCTCAACAACTTCCTAAAGGATAGTAGGTATGCATAATCTATTCAAGATGTTACTTACATTTTGTGGAATCCAAATTTGGGGACCAATTGTCTCTAAAACATGATACAATCAAGATTATAATTGCTACTTGCTATTTTCTTTTGAAGAAATCTATGTTTTTCGGCTTTGTTAACCCGTTTGGTGCGTAAGTATTTCATATATATACAAAGGAGGAGCTAATTTTCAGGACATAAAAACCATAACCATAAACCATCGAGTTATCTGTTTGGGGCCGGCTTTCTGAATCCTTCTTCGCCATTCATTTCTGTTAAGGACTTTATTTATTGTCAATGGATTTTTTTTCCATGTCTTTCTAATAACTTCATTAATGTTATTTTAGGTCTTCCCCTCCTCTTGGACCTTCGACAGTAATCTAAGAAGACTCTCCTTATCGGGCTGCCTCTGCTACCGTTGAAAAATTGTGATTTATCTAAATTTTACCCCTAATTGAGAATCTGAGATGCCTAAAGTTCTTGGTAGAAACTTACTGTAGTATCTTTATTTTATTTACAGTTCGTCCTCCCAAAGAAGTCATCTGAAATCTTTTCTTATAATAGTTTGAAATATGCTGATGGAACCAAACAAATTCTAGCCTAAACTGCTCAAACCTCTGGAACTGCCAGACTTGTGGCTTGCTGTACTTGGTACTTGAGCTATCTTGTTTTACTCTTTTGAGGAATTGGGTAGCTCTTTTTTTCATTGGAGATTAGTTAGGTTTGTTGCTTTCTATGACCTGAATTTTGTAATTTGATAATGCTACTAGCAGTGTGCTCCCTCCTTCCATATATAAGAAACATTATTCATTTACATTTCAAGATGTATGAGTCTTAGATTATTCTAAGATGACTGCCTTTTTTACTGATTTTAACTATAGAATTATTATTATAGTGGTTCCTAAGTGTTCATGTAGTCCTTTACTTTTGCAATGTAAATTGTAGAGTGTGCTGGCATGCTTTACCTTTTGTTGACTTGTTTTTGGTGTTCAAGATGTCAAATCTGATAATTTGTTTTTGCTAGGTATGTGTAGGAAGCTGTTTGTGTTGTTTGATATGGCTTCTTATTGTAGTTCACTTCAAACTTGCAGGTTTTGTTCAAACACCTGCAGGAAAAACTCATTAATACTGAGGTATGTTATGTTTTCTTAAGAAGGCTATGCTGTAATTGGTTTTTTAATGCTATTATATCGTTAGGTTCGTAGATTGATAGTTGAGGATTGGTTGTGATTTCTAGGTTCCTTACATTTGGATAAACACATAAGCCTGTAACGGGTGACCCCATTATGGCATGCGATTTCAAGGTTCCTTGCATCTTGTTTTACAAACTTGGATGTGCAGGAGAAGTTGAAGGAGTCTCAGTACCAGTTAGCTCCATGGCGTGCGGAATCGTCGAATAATACAAGCTTTCCTCCACAATCTCTTCCTCATTCTCTTGGTGCAACACTGGCTACTTCTGTATGATCATATATCTTGCTTAAATTCTGTTTCCTAAGTTTTATTTTTTCATAACATCTAGTTGTTTTCCAGAATGCAAATAGCCTTGAAATTGTGCCACAGCCAGCTTATTCTCATGCACAGTCGGTGAATTCTTCACCTTCCAATGTTCAGACAAGATCTGATTGGGAGGCATTAGGGAGCCAAAACCGTAACAGTGGTCCGAGTGGGGTATCTACAAGAAATCCTGACCATGATACCTTGGAGAGAACCTCTCCTTCTGTAAGCAGGTGAACTGGATAATTTTAGACTTGTACAGTTCATTTGACTGAACCATCTCTTTTTGTTGGTGAATTACTATATATTTTGATCCAGTACTCATCCAATTGTTTTTCCCTCTAATTCTTTTTGGAAGCTTTGTTTGACCATGCCACTGTATCAAAAGTCTCATTTATTTTCGTTTGCTCTACAAACCATGTTTTGTTATCCATTCGTATTAAGTGCTGTATCTTTCATCAATGTGAGTTTTCTTTACTCTTCTATCAGTACTCCCATCTAGGCTTTACCATGCCCCCCATTTTTCTTTCCTATGCTTCCACACTAATATTAGCTCCACCGCCAACCAGGTTGCCTCAAGTTTGATTGCATTTGAACCATACAGACCATCTTAATTAGTCGTCCATCCCCTAGCAAGGATTCTTTAAAGGTTCCACTACCTAAGAAGCACGGAGACGGGTACGATACGATACGGGTACGGCGATACGGCAAATCTTAAAAAAGTAGGATACAGGTACAGCTAAGGATACGGTAATAAATTATTATTTTTTAAATATAAATTTTAAATAAAATACTAAATTATTAATTTATAGAACTATTAATTGATAGAATGCATCATAAAGAACATATTCAATGCAGAAGCACGGGTTGTTGCATATTCAATATAAACAAAATATTAATTGCTATAATTTATCACTGTTTTTTGAAAAAAATTTAATAAAATTTTCATAATTTGCTCAATATTTTATCATTGTTTTTTATCGATCTTATTGCATACCTGCAGATTCTGGCGGCGGGTTAGAAAACCTGCAAATGGGGCTGTGAGGGAGAGCAAGAGAGAGAAAGAGAGAGAGAGAGAGAGAGAGAGAGAGAGAGAGATGGGGCTGTGAGGGATAGAGATGGACGAACGGCAGACGACTGCAATCGAGTAGTGGACGGGTGCGGGGGGACGCCGGGACGGTGGGCGGCTGCAGTCGGGCGGCTAACGGCTGTAGTCGGGCGCGGACGGCGGATGGCTGCAGTCAGGCGGACGACGAGCGCGGGCGGACGCCTGCCTCTCTGGTCGCCCTCTCCTCTCGCTCGATACAGAAAACATGGTAGGGTGGGGTTAAATCTTGGGTAAATTACACATAGACCTCCTACAGTGTGAAAAACATATCACTTGCACGGTTGCACCCCCTCCAGAGGGGGCATTTGTAGGGTTTTAAACATAAGGGGGTGTAAGTGATAATCGGTCAAACTACAGGAGTCTTTGTGCAATTTACCGTTAAATCTTTTAGTGTGGGTTAGTGGGTTTGGGTTTGGGTTTGAGTTTAACTTTTAACCAAACCCAAACTCGATAACCCAAGCCCAAACCGGTCAGCCGTATCCCTCCCGTATCCCAGTCGTATCCGGCCCGTATCCCGGACGTATCCTGACATTTTTAAATCCAGGATACGCCCGAAACGTATCGGACACGTATCCGAGCCGTATCCGTGTCCGATACGTATCCGGTACGGGTACTTCATGTATTTTGAAGTATCCGTGCTTCATAGTCCACTACTGAGCTTATTGCTAGAGTTTACTAATTCTGGCCATCATTCCTAGTTTGTTTAAACTTTAAATACCCAAGTTCAATAATCTTTCTTCTCCATTTTGGCACATGTGGAATCGATACATATTGATCAAATTAAAGCAATTGATTACCAATTACAAGAATATCACATGCATATTTCCTACTACACTACATTTTGCTTTGTTTATAGATGTTTTTAGCATATTATTCTCGGAATGCTTCCATTTGTTGTTCTAATGATTTAAATGATGCGGGAGAATCTGGGCCGACCGTGTGTTTTGGCTCAACTGCCCCACCCATCCGGCACGAGTGCATTTTTGCTACTGGCTCCGTTTGCTGCGTTTGCTGCCAGCCCAATCACATTGTGCCACATCATCCATTTAAAGGGGCATAATGGGGGGGTAGCAAGTGTACTCCCCATTATGCCCCTTTAAATGGATGATATGGCACAATGCGATTGGGCCGGAAACAAAAGCAAAACGGAGCCGGTAGCAAAAATGCACTCCATCCAGCACGCCCAACACGCATCGCGAGGTGGAATTCAAATAAATAAATAAAATTTTGGATTAATTATTGGTGCAACCTCGTGTGTGCTAATGTTGTATGCTAAACAACTATGATTATTATAGATATGATACCCGATTAAATTGGAGGAGTATTTGCTGAAATTTAAAACAAAAGAGATGTTCATAGTTTATTCGTTTACCACCCAAACAACTACCTAATCATAAACACAAGCAAGAGCTAAAAAGTAGACTTTCATATGGTCAAACTTGAATTAAATAGGAATAATAACTGTGATGATTTAAACTAAACATCCAACAAGAATAAGTAGTTTGTGCAAGAAAATAAAATGATCATCAAAGGCAAACCAATAATGAGATGATGAGATCCAATAAAGAGGCCCTGATAAAGTGAACAATGACTGTCGTGATATGATCTGTTATCGTCTCATGCCTCGGCCAATGCCCTCGGTGCCGGAATCCTAGCCGAGATGAAATAGCGGATGGGGTAGAAGTTTGGTGTGGAGGAGTGGGATAAAAGTAGATGACATCGAACGAGGGTTGATTCAAGTGCAAAATCTGTACTTGAATGGGAGAAAGAAGAGGGAAATGGCGGTGGAGGTAGAAGTTGATCAAGAAGAATCCAAGGTTGAAGCCGGATGATCAATGGAGTGGATGTAGACAAAGAGAAGGCTCTCTTTCTAGGGCTTTTTTCTTCAAAATCTGATCTACGTCGCGTCATATTTATTTGTAAGATTAGGGTTTCAAAGGAGCTCGTAGGAGCCGTCGGATTGAAGGGAAGGTGCCATGAGATTGGCCCAGATTTAGAACGGGCAGATAAGGAATAGGAAAAGAAAGATAGAAGAGAACGAGAGAGAGGGGTAGGCCGTGACTTTTCAAGCGGAAGGGGACCGTACGACAATCGTATGATGTCCTTGGGATGTGTGACCGCATGTGATGATTTCCGCAAGGCTTGGCGGTGGTTAACGTTAGGTTGGGGTCTCTTTTGAGCCTTTTCATCTCATCCATCGGCTTGCCTACGAGATCCTACGGTTATTAATAAAAACGCTTTGCAACGACTTAATGAACCGGGCTAACCCAAGTCATTAAACCAGGTGCGACGTCTCCGCACCTAGGCTAACACAAAATATAAATACTAATAACTTTTGATCCAGCCATCCGATTGACGTAAAACTGATTCCTAATGAAAGCTAAAGAAAATTACAGCGTTTATGACAAATAAAATTCATGATCAGTTGCCTCGATTTTTGTGCATAGTAGTAAGAAACATTCAGTTTTGTAGAAAAATGGTGCTGACGCGGTAGTTGTCTGGTTCAATTATTTAACTATTTATATAAATTAGGATTTTGGATAAGTATGGTGGGTTGGTAGTTGTTATGTTCTATTGTTCTGATATATCGTAGAGTTCAAATTAGAGAGCTTATCTCTTAGAGTTGTTATATGTTTGGTTTTATTTATTTATTTAAAGGTCATGGAGCCCTCTTGTAAGGCAATGAAGATTATGAATGAAAAGAATTGTTTCCTGTGATGGGATTTCCCTCTTCTCCCATATGTTCAACTACGTAAGAGATGCCCCCACCCCCTCTTCTTCTCCGCTTGAGGTGTTTCCCCCCTCTTTGTGTGTTTCTGATCTCGCAACAAAGACGACGATCGTAATATATCAGTTTAATATCAGAGCGAGTCTCGGTGAGTTCCATCCCACCGGGCAATTTGTCGGCCATCATCATCATCAACATCATTGTATTTGTCACCGACAATCATCAACAACACCTCATAGAGCAGCCATTGACTTTCCTTTCTTTCTGTGTTCTTGTTGGTGTGAAGGACTCGCCATGGTCCTCCTGGCCATCGACCGTCGTGCGCTAGGCCTCCCGGTCCACTGCCAGGCATGAATCTGTACTCCTGGCACCCCTGTCGGGCTCCGTACAGTCTCATCGACAAATGCCAGGCTTGGACATACCCCTCTCCGGTCACTGGTCGTCCACACCAAACCCTCCCGGCCATTGGCGGACCCCGTTTGGTCCCCCTCGCGCATCCGCAGCCGCTAGGGCTGTGCAAAAACCGACCCGAACCTCATAACCGAACCGAAACCGACCAAAATTTAATCGAAATAACTGAATCGAGCATCAAACCGAACCGAAAACAAACCGAACGGACAAAACCGATTAAATCGGTTTCGGTTCCCGGGTATGGAACACCGAACCGAAACCGAAAAAACCGACCCGACTCCTTAAATCATAAACCCAATGCCCATAATACTTTTGTTTCCAGTAAGTGCAAGTATGAAATAATTATGTTACATTTACAATGCTTCAAAAGAGTGAACGTCGGTTGATTTTGCTTTGAACTTTCATTTTGGCACTATGTAAGGACACAATCATCCACTGATTTGTGACGAACTGACGATCAAGATTCAAAAGCTAAGGGCTCTAGCATACCTCATATCAACCGAAATCGAACCGAAAACCGATCACACCGAACCGACAAAAACCGACCATTTCGGTTTCGGTTTTTATTTTTCGAAAACCGAAAAAAAATAAAATCGACAAAATCGAAACCGACCGACAAAACCGACGCTAACCCCTAGCAGCCGCGGCTCGATCTCGTGCGACCCCACTCAGCCCTGTTCGACCACTATTGGTCTAGCTCAACCCTGATCAGCATCGTCGGAGCCCTCCCAGCCATCACGCCACCGCCCAGGTCATCCCGAGTCTCGACCCTGCCCGTGCTCGCTCTGCGTTGGCCCATAGCCTTCAGAACTTTCCGTCGAACTCCAGCCATCACTGACCGAGTATATTTGTCAAGGCGTCATAGCGAGGCTAGGCGCTCGGAGGGATAGACGTGGCCTTATGTGCTTAGGCGTGACCTTATGTGCATAAACTTCCTCCAGGCACGGGTATATATGTATTGTTTATATTTGCAGGTATATATATAATAGGCAGCAATATAACATCTTACTAATATGAAATTGAGCATATTCTAGTTAAATGCATGCAACACAATGACACATACATAGTATAAACAAGTAAACAACAAAAGGAACAAATATAATACAAACACTTGCTAACATAAAATTAAGCATATTCTAATCAAATGCATGCAACACAATGAACACATATTATAAACAAGTATACAACAACAAAATGAATAAAGAAGATGGGGGTAGGTTGGGTTTTACTTAAAAAAAAACAAAAATCAATGCCTAAAACTAGGCGTGTGCCTAGCCTAGGTGTGCCTAGGCCATCGCTTAGTGCTTTTCGCCTAGGCGCACTGAGGCCTAGCTGTCTCTGGAGTCCGGGCGCCTTGGCACATGCCTTGACAACAATGCAGAGAAGCCACCTACAGTGACTCCAGATGAGTTCTCTCCACCTTCAACAGTGCCTACAGAGGAGCCACCTTCTCTTGCAGTAACCTCAGAGGAGATTTCTCCACCAGTGGAGTTTCCTCCTCCATCCTCCTGAAGTGACCACAGAGGAGTTTCTCCTACCTTTAGTAGAGCTTGTAGAGGAGACACCTCCTACAGCTTTTTCTACGGCATAGACGTTTGTGGAGCCTTCGCCTTCCGTGGAGTTACCACTATCACTGCAGTTAGAGCCAGTTGTGGAGTTTCGGACTGCTGAACCGCTTGAGCACTTCGATTTCGTCGGGACAAATCAACCACCAACAACTCACGTGCTTTAACACCAGTTCTTTAGTTGCCTCCATCTGATGGGGATTCATCTTCAGATCCAGACTAAGCGACAAACTCATGGTGGTGGTCTTCCTTGCAAGCAAGATCTTCCGGCATAAACTCGAGGGTGAGTTTTTAGCAGTGGAAGCGATTGATGTAGGCCTGATCTGTATCAAGACCTTTTTATTTATCTTTATTATACTGAAAACATTTATTTAATGTTCTATTTCAGCTTGCCAGGCCCTTTCTTTCATGTTTTTGTCATTTGTTTACTTATTTTATCATTGTAGCTTAATGCCTTGTCGTGTGGGGATGTCCGCGACCTCATCCGGGCGCTTTTTCGGATCATTCCTGGCTCTTTTGAATGTGTTTCAAGCTTAATATTAATTAAATACAGCAAACATGTATCTGCAGGACGTTGACGATCGAGATTAGATCTCGAATCAGGCGATTATATCATCATACTTAAGTTATTGATGACTGGGCATTAATGGACTTTGACTTAAGGCTATTTGGGCTTATTTGGGGCCCAATAGGCCTTCACAAGGAGAGATCGTTCCTTCTCTTCTCTCTCTCTTCTAGCCATGCACCCCCCCCCCTCCCTCCTTGATCTGGGTTTGAACTAGGACCCTATCAAACCATTGTCGGGGATGGATTGTCTCTGATACATTATACATAGTTCAACCATGCTAGATTAAACATTCCCAAGCGTTTCTCAGTCCTCTTTCATTGTTGTTTTCAATCATCCAAAAGTATGTATAACTTCAGTTACAGACCAAGATAAAGGAATGAATTCTTTAAAATCCTTTTCCACTAGTGAAATTGAAAGGTAACTCGCCGGGAATTAACGAATTGTTTAGGTGATTCAAACATGGCTTAAGATTCGCATCTGAAATTGCTGACTCTATTATCTGGGTAATTCTAGGATGCATCTTTTTATCCCAATGCCATACGTCATTGTGTAGAAATATTTGCATCCTTTGATTATACTGGTAGAAGTACTACATCACATTTCTTTGCAATAGAGTTTCATGTGAGCATCCTAGACTCCTATAGTCCTATGCTTATCAAAGCCACTCCATACGACATGAACTGCGTGACGGGTGACCATTTACTTTAATCACTTATTTTCATTGCAGTGTCAATGTAATGTTTCTGTTACCTTTCAGGAGCTTTGGGACACAAGATACTTCAACTCAAGTAAATCAAGGCGATTCTCATGTTACACGTTTTAATTCTGAGTCAAAAAGTCAAAATCCATCATTCAAGGATCTTGTCAGAGGCAGTGGAATGGACGATAATGAGGCAGCTGGACTTCCACATGGGAGAGACCCTTCTGTCCATTGGGGCTCTGGAGTCTCTCCTTATATATCCTCTGGACTCGATGACCCGAGCTCCTCTTACCCTTATCTTCCGCCTGTCCTTGAGGAACCTAGTTCTTCATTTTCTGAAGGTTTTAAACCATCATAACATTTAATTGTTTTGCCTTGAAGATTATGTTTTATGATCTATATTTGTTGAGGTTTCTTCTAATTTTACAATATGTACAGCTGCAGAAGATGATCCTATGCCCGCAATAGAAGGGCTCCAAATTTCAGGTGAAGCTTTTCCAGGGAGAGTGCTTCAAGCAAGTGGCTACTCCATTAATGGAACCACCAGTTGTAATTTTGAGGTAATGTTTCATAAAATCTCATCGCTGTATTTCCCATGAACATTGCAGTTGCTTTATTCATTTTTGTAATTCAAATATTTGGTAATGACAATTATTATCTCTCCTTCCGACTATAGTTACAGTTCTTGCTTATTTTATCATTTGTAGTGGGTGCATTACTTAGAAGATGGGTCTGTGAATTATATAGATGGTATGATTTGTTTCCGACCTTTTCATTCTTTACTCTCTTCTTATTGCTATATCTTTCTGAATCTTAGAATTTAACAATCTCACTTATTATAGGAGCAAAGCAACCCAAATATCTGGTGACTGCTGATGATGTTAACATGTGCCTTGGCATTGAAGTCCAGCCCCTGGATAGCAGGAAACGGATGGTATACTAGTTTGCTGATTTTTATTTTCTCATGGAATATTTTCTTCGTGAAATGATCTTGTATTCATGCTCATAGCGACAAAATCTTTAAACTGTGAGTGTATAACCAAGTATAGTGGAATCTTTTTGAACTAACGTGGGACTTATGCCTGATCAAGTTATTACCAACTCATATTGCAAATGCGGTGCTTGGTCTCCATCGGAGAATTACAAGTTAGAAGCTAGATACCTTCTATTCGTATACATCAAAGTTATAGAGATGGATATGCAAAATGCAGGCAAAGTGAAAAGGTTGAGCATTCTGCATTTTTTAAAAGACTACGAGCACAATAATAGATGATTGTATTGACAATTTTTTGAAGGTTAAAAGTGCTCTGTTGGATATACCAGACTTTCAAGCACATCAGCTTTAATCAGTTCAAGCTGGTGCTGTTTTTTAAATGGCTCACAAGCAAGTTACAAAAAACCGAAATATTTTGTGACAAATCGCAAAAAAAAATTCCCATGCACCAAACTGACATATTTCACGAAATATTGCAATTTTTCATGAAATTTCCGTTTTTGGAGGGATCGACATGATGACCGAAATCGAAAATTTGAACCTTGCTCACAAGAAACAATACCAACATAGTGAATAGAGCAAGTTGTTTAATTTAAGATGGACAAGCTGATCAGTGGATTACTCAACCTTTTTTCAATTATATATTGCTGAGCTCTAGCATTGTTGGCTCTGGAGTACACATTGGCTGATATATATATTATTTCTTAAAACTTTTTTGTGTTGCTTCATATGACAGCTCTTGTTTATATAATGCAGGGAAAACTTGTTACGGTTTCTGCAAATGATCAAAGAAAGATAACTTGTGGTGAGCTACATGATTCCATATTTACTTTGATTTTTGCTGTTTTTGGTGTTCTATGGTTAGTTGCCAAGCTGGGGATTTTTAGATTTTTCAAACTAACAGTCGTATGATAAAGAATTGTTTTTCAACGTAGGAATACCATGTCTAGGTATCTTGATGAGATCTGCTCTTGAATATTTATTTATTGCAGTAGAAATTTTTATAAGGTAATGATTGTTTTAGGGGTATGACTTTTCATTGACTTAATATTGTAAATTATAAATTTGATAAAGACTTTGTTGCTTGGCAGAGTTCAATATAGTAATGAAGGTGAAGAATTGTCTTCTTTTTATTTGTATATTGACTATATTCATTGAAGATAAGCAGTGCTAAAGATATGGACTTGTATGCGCAGAAAAAGATACTGGTCGTCTTTATTGCGAACACACGAGATTATAGAGTGCCGGGACCCGGGGGCTCGGGTGTGACGAGTCTGGGTGCGGCAAATATTGATCAGGAAATTGTGGGAGAGATCCTCTGGAGGGTCCCTTTGATCTGCGTCTCCACGTGGTATTCGTGCGAGAGCTCTGAAAGGGTTGCCCAGGACAGAGGTCTTTACAGGGTGAGGGTTTTTGAGAGGCTAAGGAGTATCCGCCGTTTCTTTGGTCCCTTCCGTGCTTCGCGCTTCCTCGGCTAGGGGGTTTTCGGCTTCGTTTCTCGGTCTTCGTGTCTTCCTCGCTCCTTGCTTGACCTCGGCGTCCTTGATCGTCGGTTCGCGGCGTCGATCGTGCTTTTGGCGTCGGCTTTGGCTTTCGGCTTTAGCTTGGATTGGGCGTGGCTCTGGCTTTTGCTTTGCTTTGGCGCTTGCGCTTGGACGTAGACGGGGGATACTTGCGGTGCTTTCGTTCTTCCGGACTTCGCGTCGTATCAGCTAGAATGTGCGGTGCTTTTGCTCGTGATCGGCGTAGTCGCTTGGCTTTGGCACTTATGTTGCTTTGGCGCGGGCTTTACCGGGGCTTTTGCTTTGGCTTTTTGCGTGGGCTTTTACTTCAGCGTCGACTCGATCTTCTTCTCGAACGATAGTGACAACGTCTTCAATGCTTCTGGCTTCCTCGACGGTTTAGGTATGGGCTAGACTTTGCTTCTTCTCCGGGTTTCTTTGGCGTGATCGGAGTCGAAGGGTACCTTTGAAGATGGCGGGGGTAGCACCAATCTCCGTGCGACGGTTGTAGCGTCGGCTTTGCTTTAAAGACGACGGGTGTAGCGACGCTTCGGGCAGTCCACTCCAAGCTTTCTTCTTCGTGGACGGAGTGGACGTTTGTCGAAGGCGACGGGTGATGACGCTTCGGTCTTATTCTCCGGGCTTTTGGGCTTGATCGGAGTCGAAGGCTTGTTGGAGATGACAGGGTGGTGCCGCTCCGATCTTTTTCTCCGGCCTTTGCTTCTGGCGTCTTCGGAGTCGAAGGGTTCTTCTTCTCCGAGCTTTCTTCTTCGTGCACGGAGTCGAAGGCTTGATCTTCTTGTGCAAGGGTCTTCACGTTGATGAGGGCTTTCAATGGACTAAGCCGGTCCCGAAGGGATAGGCTTGCCCGTGCCTCGTAAAGCCTTGGGTCGATGAAGAAGCGTCTCCTCTTCTGCAGAGCTTCCTCGCTTCGTCTTCAGCTTGCGACTTTTTCGACCCCTTGAGCCTTCCCCCTCCCCCTCTATTTATAGGCGAAGGGGGGAGGGGAGAGATATGGAAAGTTTTAATTTTAAATCCCTTTAATATCTCTCTCATAATTGCCCGAGATTTTTTCTTCAATTGAAGAGAGGAATAAACCTTTATTTACTTTCCTTTTCCGGTGGGGTAATTATGGCTCAATCATTTTTGGATTTATTTTGAATCTTGCATATAAAATCGATGGCGACCCGACTCTTCTTCTTGTCCGTCGGATCGAGGGATCGACGCAGATCCACGCGTAAGTAGACGTCATACGCAACCTCCCCCCGCGTATGGCGGTTTTTCTTTCCTTTTTCTTCCATTTTCTTTCTTTTCTTTTCTTTTCTTTCGTTCTTTTTTTTCTTTTTCTTTATTTTCCTTGCATGGCCGGCCACCCCCTACCCGTGGGTAGGGGGTTCGGGTTTCAAGAGTGGGGCCGGTTGGGCCCCACTTGGGGATGGGCCCACCCGGCCTCTTGTTAGGTGAGGGTCGGGTCCAGTGTCCCCCTGTGAGTCAAAGCATGCGAGTCGAGTTCGGGTCCAGGTCCGAGTGCGCGGAGGGTTTGCATCCGCATAAGTGCATGCGGGTCGGGTCCGGGTCCTAGTGCATGTTGGGTTTGCCTCCGCATAGGTGCATGCGAGTCGGGTTCGGGTTAGACACAATTTGTGTCTACAAGTGCCCCCTCAAGGATGAGTGCGTTGGTGAGAACGTGTAGGGTTTGGACACGTAGGAAGCGTAGAGCACTTGTCCTTGATTCCTTTTGTAGGAGGGGTTTGGGGCTTATTTAAGGACCCCTACCCTCTTCATCCAACACCTTGCTCTTGCGAAGGTTCCGCCGACTTTTGGAGACCGTCGTCGGAAGAGGGCTGCCTGGGGTTGCACGAGACTTGCTTCGTCTTCCCGGTGTCGCCTCTTTCGTCGGCGGCGGTTACGATGGTGCGCGACTTGAAGGTTGTTGCGAAGGCGGGCTCGAAGCGACGAGGCGACGACGACCGCGGCGAGGAGGACGGAGGAGCGTGGCTGAGGTGTGAACCGCCTTCGCTGCCTCCTCCTTTTCTTCTCTGGTTCTGTCCTGCGGGAGCAACAGCGGCTGCGTCGGCCGGGCGCGGGGCTAGCGGCGGGCGGGCGCGCGGCGTGCAGGCGGCCCGGGTACAGCGGCGGTCGGGCGCGAGGCCAGCGGCGTGCGGGCGTCGGGCGCGGGGGCCGGCGTGCGGGCGGCCCAAGTACAACGGCGGTCGGGCACGGGGCGGGTGCGGGGGCCGGCGTGTGTGAGTCGGGCGTGGGGGCCGGCGTGTCGGAGGGCGGCGTGGGGGCGCGGGGGCCGGCGTGCGCGAGTCGGGCGTGGGGGCCGACGTGTCTGAGGGGGAGTCGGGGCTGCGGCGTCCCCGAATCTGGCGCCTCCCCCTTGGCCGCTGACTTTTTTTTTTTGGGTCCTCTCTTTCTCTTCTGTTTTTCCTTTACTATACCCTTTTTTTTTTTTTTTGGATGGAGAGGGGCTGCGGGCCCGGTCGAGTGCGCAAAACAGCTGTAGTGGTGCCTGCGAGTTTAGTGTAAGCGGGAGTTCCGGGCGACGGTCGGTTGTATTATGCCGGCGATGCGAGGTCCGATACGGGCGAGTAGCGGTAAGTGGCCGACACCGGCGGTACCGGCGCGGGTGGCGTGCGGACGCCGCACGGCGGAGGGGTAGTTGGCTGGCGCGGGGGGTGCGCGGGCCCCGGGAGTGCGGCGCGAAGGCCCAGGCGTAGCGGCAACGTTGCTCTGAGTCGGGCGGCCCTGCTGACAGGGTGCTGCGGGCCCCTCGGGTTTTAATTGTGAAACCCTTTTTTTTTTGTCCTCCGCTTGTCTTGACTTGCTTCTCTTCGTGTCTCCTCAGGATCCGAGTCTTCGAGAGTTTGACTTCGCCGGGGTGGATAGCTGAGGACTTCTCCGATGGGAGTAGGTGCCTTCGCTTCCCCCTTACTCGGGTGTATCGTTACCGCAACTCGAGGAGAGAAGATCTTCTGTCGTTGCTCCGGATTTTCATCTACGAGCGCGTCACGGAAGATGGAGTCGCTGATGCAGCTTGCGGGACGCCGAAGCTGAGTGAAAAAGTCTATACCGGCGAGGCGATCTCCATGAAGCTCCTTCGTCCAAGCTTGAGTACGCCTTTTCACCACTGCGATGAAGATTTCGTGCCCACCCCAGTAGTTGCTTCGAAGATCTGCTCCCGCTTGACCCGATGGGGTACCGACTCCTGGCCTCGGGGGGACGTCCAATATCTCTGCGGTTTTCGTGAATGGATGAGCGAGCTCTCCGAAGTCTTTGGGGCCGAACCTGAGATGAATCCGTTGGCCAAGTTCCTTGCACCGGCTCGTCGAGAATACAACCGTCCTGAGGGGATAAATCGCGCTCTTTTTGAACTTTGGTGCCCGGCCACCAACACTTTTCTCACCGGAGCGGGAGAAATAGGGATTTTTCTTCGCGACGTCCACATTGTTTCCGGATGCCCTGAAGTGCGGAATTATAACCAAGAGGAGGTGCCAGCTCTGAAGGATTTACTGGATAGCAGCTTTGCTCCGAGCTCCTGCCTTCTTTTGTTCAAGGCCTATGCCGTCATTGCCGCGCGGGATCAGTCAGACCGAGTCCGTCCTTCTTCCTGGGTTGACTTCTGGTTCAGAGACGAGTACAGGTCCCCGGCACCTTCAGCTCACCCAATGTGGAAGGTTGCCCAGGAAGAGGCCCCCCCTGCGTTCTTTCGTGAGGCCTATTGAGTCCTTGGCCCGAGTGAGGCACTCAATGGAGGGAAAACAGTGCCCCTGGGAGATCCTTGGTCTGAGGCGTGACAGTGAGGAGTGGCGGGCGGTTTACCGAGCCGCCGGGCTAGTCGTCTTTCTTTGCCGGTTCGTGCTTCCCTGTCCCGGCGAGGTCATCCGTCCGGAGACCTTTCTTGCAGCCTCTCGGATGGCGAGGGGGGAGCTTTTCAATCTAGCTCTAGCGATCTTATGCGCCTTGTTACCAGGGGCTCAGTGGGACTTACTGGAGCTTGTCCAGCTCGGACAATGCCAAAGGGGAGCTTGGCCGGTCTAACGCCTTTGGACCTCTGCACTACCTGTACGGCTGGATGGCTCGTCACTTCCCGAAAGGGATCTTCGCTAGACACGGGCATCCAGCCGACGTGCCATTCCTGCCGGGTATAAGAGGGATCCTAAATGCTTTCATCAGCTGGGAGCGCCCGAGGGAGTGTGCTCGCACTCTTTTGCGAAGGATGGGAGGCACCGACTTCGAGTTTTTGTCAGAGCACTCGGTGCTACCTTTGGAGAGGTCGACGGTCCACGACAACGAGGAGCTCTCGGACAGCTTGTATTGGAATATGGCTGCCGCCCCGGCTACTTGGTTTGGTGTAGGGGGGATGTAGTGGAAGTGGAGCAGTACTCCCCTCACCGCTTCGCTCGTCAGCAAGGATTCCGGCAGGAAGTTCCCAGTATGCCTCAGCGGTTGCAGGGGCGTATCAACCCGCAGGAAGGTTACCGCCTCTGGACTTCTCTTTATGCTCGACTGACTGGTGGCAGTTTCTTTCTTGGGACCAAGTCGGGGTTTCGAGATGCCGCCACTCCAGGCTATTGTAAGTGGATTGAAGAGCGAGTATCCCCCTTGCTTGCGAGTCTCCCGGTTGACGTTCTGGCGAGCAGTGAGTTTAAAAATTTCCGCTTTGACCCTTCGACGGGAGTGGAGGATCGTCGCCTCCAATTGGGGATTCAGAGGACCCAGAAGAGTTGCAGTCGTCTTTCCAGTGCCCGCCGGGTTCCTTCTTTGGTTCCTGTATTAGATGCCATGTTTGCTAATGCCCCCGGGCCATCCTCTTTCTCGAAAACCGCTGTTGAGGGTGCCCCGCCCAAAAGACGAAAGGTGTGCATTCCCCGCGGGATGACTTCAAGGGTCCCTTGTCCGGTGGAGGATGTCGAGGAGCCCGGCCTTCTAAGAGACGAGGTGATCCCTCCGTCTGGGGCGGCTTCGTCCGATCTTGCAGGTATGGAGTTCTCCTTGTTTTGCTTCCTTTCCGTGTTTAGGAGGTTCCATCATGCTGAGTAGTGTATTTCTTTTGGGCAGATTCCGTTATAGTGGTGGAATGCGAGACGAACTCTTCGAAAGCATCTCACGGACATTCGTCTATTTGGGCCGCGCAGGAAGTGCCTGGGGTGTGTGGGCTAGACATTCCTCCGGATGATCTGGACCTCCTCGGGGTTTGCGGGGAGAACTTCCCTAGTGGCGACATTGATCTGGACGGCATCGACGTTGACGCTTTGTCTTTTCATGAGGAGGCCGAAGTTTCGAGTGTCGACAAGCGATGTTCCTCGACCGCCGTTCTCTTGAGTTTGGTGGAGGAGACGGTTGTTGCGACAGTGGCGGCAGCTTCCCCAGTTTTACCGGCCTTATTGGCGGAGGCAGCTCCCGTGGCGACCATAGTGGAAGGGAAGGTTCTGCCTACGTACTCTGAGGCACCTCGCCCGAGTCTAAGGCCGAGGATCAAAGTTTCGGAGTTTCTCCTTGCGAGTTGTCGGCAGTACATCAAGTCAACGCTGGAGCCCTTTCAAGACGCGGGCTTTGGTGCCCTCCAAGACTAGAGGTCTACTGACGGTGCAGAGTTTTGTGCGAGCCTGGAGGAGTTCAAGGTGGACAGTTCTTCTTTCGTCGCCCAGATGAACTTACTCGTGACTGACAGCGAGGCTTATCGCTCCCGGCGGGCTCTACTGGAGGGAAGTACTCCTTCTGAGTTGGCGGCCGCTGAGGCGAGCTTGTGTCAGTCAGAGCTCCAGCTTGCGGAGGCCGCTTCCAGCCTGTCAAAGGCTCAAAAGAAGATAGAATCGGTGCGCGCCTCGCTTCGGAAGGCGGAGTCTCGTTTGGAGCGAGCTGAGACTGCGGAGAGCGCTTTGAAGGCGAGCTTCCTGAAGCAGCAATCGGACTTGGCGGCCCGTCGCGAGCTTTTGGTCACACGTCCTTTGGAACTTCAGCGAGTGGAGGCTACTAGGGAGGAGTTACTGCGCCGTCTTCGAGCTCTGGATACTTTCTTTTAGATGCTTCTTGTCCGGTGATCTTGTATCGTAGTTTTCCTTCATAGCTTATGCCATGTACCGCCTTCTCTTGAATATTTAATAATATCACCATATTCCGTCATTCCTTTGCATGAACCACTGTTAGCTTTTTCTTTTTGGTGGGACTGAACCTGAAATGACCTCTCAGGCTGCCTACGTACCCCCATGAGGGGGATCAAGTCGCACGTAGTTCATTTTTTTTTTTTTTGCAAGGAGTGTGGCCTTGCTTTAGGCATAGTACCTTTTGAGGTACTTGCCGTTGATAGGGCCGAGTGTCAGCCCTTTCTGGCGTGGTGAGGAGGTAAGCGCCGTTGGAGTAGACTTCTTTGACGGAGTGCGGTCCATCCCACTTGGCATCAAACTTCTTTCCTCCTCGGTGCGAGAGAATGATGGGGCGTTTGACTGCCAACACCAGTTCTCCCGTTTGGAATGATCGAGGGCGGATCTTCTTGTTGAAGACGCGAGTCAGTCTGGCCTGATAATACTCCAGACGTTGCTGAGCTTCGAGGCGTCTTTCGTCCAAGGCTTCTAATTCTGCTAGACGGAGCTGGACATTGTCATCGTTGGTGAGGCCTTCCTGAATTGCTATCCTGAGCGATGGGATCTGGAGTTCGAGCGGAAGAACGGCTTCTACACCATAGACGAGGGAATACGGAGTTGCTTGCGTTGGAGTGCGAAAAGACGATCGGTAGGCCCATAGCGCTTCGCCCATTCGTTCGTGTCAGTCCTTCTTTGTCTTCGAGACAGTTTTCTCCAGCAGTTTGCAAAGAGTCTTGAAGGCCTCTGCCAGACCGTTGGCCGGAGCGTTGTACATCGTCGAGCACTTCTGCTTAATGTCGTACCTGGCGCAGAACTGGCTGACATCAGCATTCTTGAATTGCTTCCCGTTGTCCGTTACGATGTAGCGATGGACTCCGTATCGAAAGATGATGTCATTCTGGGTGAAGCTGATGACGGAGTGCCTTGTAACTTCCCGTAGAGGTATTGCTTCAGCCCACTTGGAGAAGTAGTCCATTGCGGCCAGAATGTAAAGATGTTGCTTGGATGACTTGGGCAGGGGACCGACAATATCGAGTCCCCATCCGTCGAAGGGCCATGACGCGATTGTTGGGTGCAGAGGCTCCGGCGGTTGACGGATGTAGTCTCCGTGTAGCTGGCAAGCGTGACATTTCTTCGCGAACTCCAAGCTGTCCTTAACCATGGTGGGCCAGTAATAGCCCATCCTCCTGACGCGAAAGTGGAGCTTTAGACCGGACTGGTGCGAGCCGCAGATTCCAGCGTGTATTTCTTCTAGTGCTGCTTCTGCCTCTTCCTTTGCGAGGCACCTCAGGAGTGTGCCATCGTAACTTCGACGGTACAGCTCGTTGTTGAAGTGGTAAAACTTCAGAGACCGTCGACGGATGTCAACTTTGCGCTTTGGATCTTCGGGGAGTTTACCATGGGCGAGATAATCCACAAAAGGTTGCCTCCAGTCTTGCTCTTCAATTTCAAGGACGTGCACCGCGTTGGTTTGAACTGGAATCTCGATAGGGCCTTCTTCTTTGGTGATCACGATTCTCCTGCAGACGGGGACGATGAGCTGACGTTCTTCTGGAAACGGAAGTGTAGTCGCCAAGTTTGCGAGTGCGTCAGCTTGCTGGTTGAGGTTTCTGGAGACGTGCTGAATGGAAGCAGCCTTGAGTTTACCGAGGAGTTCCAAAGCTCGCGCGTGCAACGGCACTAGGTCTTCTTTGTTGACTTCGTATGCCCCCAAGACCTGTTGGATGACAAGCTGAGAGTCACCGAAAATCTCGAGTCCCGGAAGCTTCATATCGTTGACGAGTTCGAGGCCGATGAGTAGAGCTTGATATTCCGCTACGTTGTTGGAGCATGGTTCCGACAGCAAAAATGAGAAGGGGAGTATCTCGTCGTTTGGAGTAACGAAGATAATTTCGGCTCCTGCTATGTCCTGTCTCGCTGCGCCGTCAAAGAACATCTTCCAGGAGGGGCGATGTCGATGGAGAACACTTTTTCGTCTGGGAGATCTTCTGACAGTTCCCATTCTCCCGGGAGGGGATATTCTGCAAGGAAGTCCGCGAGAGCTTGGCCTTTGACTGCCTTCTGTGGTACGAAGGTGATGTCAAACTCAAGGAGTAGTAGCGCCCACTTTGCCAGACGTCCTGAGAGCACTGGCTTTGACATGATGTACTTGAGGGGGTCAGTCTTCGAGACGAGTCTGACGGTATGAGCCAGCTTGTAGTGTCGCAGATTTTTCGTGGCGAAGATGAGTGCTAAGCAAAGCTTCTCGATCGGGGAGTAATTTAGCTCTGCGCCGACGAGAGTGCGACTCAAGTAGTAGCACGCCGTCTCCTTGCCCAGCTCGTTGTCTTGAGCCAGGAGTGCCTCCAAGGATTGCTCCTAGGTACTAATATAGAGGATTAGCGGCTTTCCTTCAACTGGCGCCGATAGAACTGGCGGTCTCAGTAGATAGGCTTTGATGCTTTGGAGAGCTTCTTGGCAAGCATCATCCTATTTGAACGGCGCTCCTTTCTTCATGAGGCGACTTAGCGGGCAGCATTTCCCAGCTAGGTTGGCGATGAATCTTCGGATATACGCCAGATGTCCTTGAAGACCTCTGAGGTCTCACACTGTCTTTGGTGCGGGCATATTGACGATAGCATCAATTTTGGATTGATCTATCTCGATGCCTCGATGTCGTACGACGAAGCCAAGGAATTTTCCTGAGGAGACTCCGAATGCACACTTGAGTGGATTCATGCGGAGTTGGTACCTTCGGAGCCGTTTGAAGATTAGCTCGAGATCTTGCAGATGCGCCAACTTCTTCTTAGATTTCACAACAAGGTCGTCGACGTAGCACTCCATATTTTGATGAAGAATGTCGTCGAAGATTTTCTGTATAGCTCGTTGGTAGGTGGCTCCTGCGTTCTTCAAGCCGAACGACATAACTTTGTAGCAGTAGATTCCTTTCGGTGTGCGGAATGCTGTGAGCTCTTCGTCCTTTGGTGCCATCCGAATCTGATTGTAGCCTGAGGATCCGTCCATGAAAGTTAGCACCTCGTGGCCTGTCGTCGCGTCCACCATTAGCTCCGTGATTGGCAAGGGGAAGTCATCCTTTGGACATGCGTTGTTCAAGTCTCTAAAGTCCACGCACACTCGGATTTGGCCATTCTTCTTTTTGACTGGGACGACACTAGAGATCCATGTCGAGTACTTGACCTCTCGGATGAAGTCGGTTTCAATTAGCTTGTTCACTTCGCCTTCTATTTGGGGTACCAGTTCCGGCCGGTAGTGTCTTTGTCCTTGCTTGATGGCGCTAGCTCCGGGTTTGACGCTGAGCTGGTGCACTGCGATTTTGGGATCGAGACCCGGCATCTCCTTGTAGGACCATGCGAAGACATCCCTATACTTTTGGAGTAGTTTGATGTATGCAGCTTCTTCTTCAGGAGTCAAGAGTGTGCTGACGAATGTAGGCCGAGGTTCCGTTTCTGTGCCCAAATTGATTTCCTTCAAGTCATCAACGGTGGACTGCCCCCCTTCTTCGAGGACCGGCGGGGCATCTGGCAACTCGTCGTCCGAAGTAGAAGAATCACCGTTGTCAGTTTCAATAACGGAGACTTGATTGATGGTTGCCATGGGTGGGTGGGCGAGTGTTGAAACGACGTCCTCGACTAGCATTCCCAAACGGTCGAACACCGACTTCTTCTTTGATTGCTTGACTGGCCCGAGCCTTTCGAACACGGATGTGCGCTTTGGATTCGACCGGCTTTGACTGCTTTTGTTTTGCTTCTGGAGTAAGGCTTGGTATCGAGCTCATCGCCGTCTTCTTTTGATGTCGGGATGGCTGGCGTAGGTAGAGCGTGCATCGGAGATTGTCGATCCTTCAGCTGCTTCGTCTACCATCTTCGCCCCGATGTAGTTGGAGGTGAAGGTCTTCTTCGTTGCGATCTTGACGACCAACGGAGTTTGACTGGAGCCGATGCCTCGGCGATTTGGGAGAATTTGTTCACCGTTTTGAAACAGTCGAGCTTGAGTCCTTGTCATCCCATGTGGAGTTGCTGCTGGGGGAAGTGTGTCCATGGTGCTTTCTTTGTCGTAGCCGGCTTTGAACAGCAACTTAGCAGCATTTTGCCCCCAACTCTCTTTTGGCTTGAATCCGAGTTGATTGGGGTCGACAGATTTGACAGATCCGCTCGGGTTTGGAGCTTGCGTCAGACTAGGTAATGACAACATTATTTCTTGCAGAGTGACGACATTGGCCTGCGATAATGGCGGGGCCAGGGGCCAGCTTTCTTGTCGGGGTAGAAGGCGATCGCTCGGATTTACAAAACCACTGAGGTGCGAGACGCAGGACTGACGTCGCTTGGACGGGCAACGGGGTATGTTGCATTGCTCTTGGCTCGGAACTGATACGCATCCTTTGTCTTGATTTTGATGCTTCTTGGACCTCGAGTCTCGCCTTGTCGGAAGGTTGCATCGATTTTGCAGAGGGAGGAGTCTTATCCTGCTTCACTTCTTCAGCCTTCTGGGCTCGAGGGGCTTTAGCTGGAAGGACTTCCGCGACTAGGTCTTTTGCTTGATAGAACTTGGCGTCGGCCAGATGCGCCTCGGCTTCATTGAACGGCTTATCATCAGCGACGATGCACTTCTCCATGCCTTCCTCGTAGTACTTGAGGCATTGGTGCCAGGTAGACACTACGACGCCGTTCTCATGTAGCCATGGCCTCCCCAACAAGAGGCGATACGATGTCTAGCAGTCAATGATATGGAAGAGGACCGTTGTGTCGAGCGGGCCGATGGAAAGCTTCAGACGGATGATCCCGACGGTGGATTGCTCGCCCTGGTTGAACCCTTGAATGACCAGCTGGCTGTGCGAGAGTTGGTCATTGGTGATGTCGAGTTGCCGCATCGTCTGGATGGGCATGATGTTTACGGCGGAGCCACAGTCTAACAGGATTCGATTCACTGGCTTCTCCTTGATGTATCCCGAAACGTAGACGGGTCGGTTGTGCAATCGTGTTCCGAGTTGCAAGTCCTCGTTCGAGAAGGTTATCGCCGCATCGCACGAGGCCACAATTTTGCCCTTCTTGTCGTCCTTCCTTTTCCTCTTGTAGCTGTCCGGGTCTGTCAAGGCTGCAGCCATTGCCAGGCGAGCCTTCTTCGGAAGATGCAAAGCTTCTACGAGCGGCAAGTGCATGATTGCCTCGTCATGAGAGGCAGTGCCTCTTTTGTTGGAATCGTCTCCCTCGTCAGTGGAGTTGCCTTCTTCCGAAGTCTCGACCTCACCCTTTCCTTCCGGCATTTTACGAACTTCAACCATGCAACACGAGACCCTGATGTGCTGATCGACTGGGAGGAAGTGATCGGGGAAGAATTCTTGCAACGTTGCTGGTTCTGGAAGGTTCTGCTGGAGGAGATCGCCTGCGTTCGCTGGCGGCACTTTGAACGCCTTTCTTCCTGGAGTCTTGCTTTTCTTCTTGTAAGTCCTTCGCTCGGGGAGTCTTCTTACTACCCGGTCTCGCGTATGTTGCCTTGCTTGCCGTGGACTTCGTCGCCGGGGTAGCATGACCGATGCCTCTTCGTCGGTGGATTCTCCCCTGCTAGTGCTAAGATGATGATCAGCAGCAGCAGGTGGTTCCTTATCAGTTGGAGACACTCGTTCTTCCGGAGGCTCTACTGGTTCGTCTTCCGATCCCCAGCCGGTGGGCTTGATTTCTTCAATCGAAACGGATGGAGGCTTTGAGTAGAGGACATAATAGTCGAACTTCCCCGAAGGCTGGCCCAGTAGACCGACTTCCGGATCTCCTTGCTCGTATCTCTTCTGGAGAGCACATTGGGACGTAGCTTGACTGGATGAGATTTGCTCTTCCTGAAGCTCCACTGGCTCATCTTCCGATCCTCAGCCGGTGGGTTTGATTTCTTCAATCGAAACGGACGAAGCTTTGAGTAGAGGACGTAATAGTCGAACTTCCCCGAAGGCTGGCCCAGTAGACCAACTTCTGGATCTCCTTGCTCATATCTCTTTTGGAGCGCTCGTTGGGATGTAGCATTGCTTGGGAGAGGCGCTGGCGTGAGCGATGGTTGCCCCCGGGGCAGCGACGTTTCTTCCTCAGTGAGCGCAGGAACACGTTGGCGTCGCTTCGAGACCTTCAGCTGGGAAGTTGACTTCGCGGTTGGCCTTTGACGGTTGATGCGCAATTTGGGCGTACTTTGTCGTGCAGCAACGAGTACCGGTGAGAAGAAACCGAAGGTGATGGACATCATGTTGGCCTTAGCGACCTCCCCGGAGTCGATCTCTATCTTTACTTACTTTGCGAGCGCCATGATTCTTTCTTTGAAGACGAAGCATCTTTCGATGGGATGACTTACCACTCGATGGTATTTGCAGAAGAGAGGGTCGTCGACACGATGCATCTGCTCAGGCCTCTTCGAAGGAGGGAGCTCTATCATCTTCTCTTGCAGCAGTTGGTCGAACATGGAGGAGACTTCTGAGTCCGGGAAAGGGTACTCCTTTGCTTCGAGCTCCTCGAGGGTTATCCTTTGTCTCTGTGGCGGAGGCAGCGGTATGGCAGCTCCCTTTCTCTGATCCGGCTTACCACCGATTTTGAGCGGTTTGGAGGTTGAAGCGACGTCGGCAACATTGGCTTGCTTCGGTTTCGGTACCGGAGGTTTGTCCTTCTTCTCCACCTTCAGGAAGTCCTTGTTCTTCGAATCTCCGCGGTTCGCTAGGCTGAGTTCCATATCGTGAGCCCGAGTTGCGAGTTCTTCGAAGGACCGAGGCTTGATACCTTTGAGAATGTAGAGCAGACCCCAGTGCATGCCTTGGGTGCACATCTCGATGGCCGAGTCTTCAGACAAGCGGTCTCGTGAATTCAGCGCGAGGTTCCTCCATCGATCGATGTAGTCGATCACCGGCTCGTCCTTCCTTTGCTTGACTGCAGTAAGCTCGGTCATGCTGACGGTGCGTCTGGTACTGTAGAAGCGATTGAGGAACTCCCTCTCCATCTGATCCCAGCTGTCGATAGATCCTGGAGGAAGATCCACATACCAGTTGAACGCGTTACCCTTGAGGGTGCGAACGAATTGCTTCACCATCTCGTTGCCATACGTGCCGACATTATTGCAGGTTTCGATGAAGTGAGTGACGTGCTGTCTTGGATTTCCCTTCCCGTCAAAGTGCTGAAACTTTGGTGGCTGGAACCCGATGGGGAAGCGCAGCTGCTGGATCCTTGCAGTGTAAGGCTTCGAGTATGCCGCCGTGATCGGAGGAAAACCACCGCCGTGGGAACGCATCATGTCGGCTACCAATGCTTGTCTTTGCTGAGCATTCATTGCTGCTGTTGCCAGAGGTTGTGTGGCCGCCGAGACTGGTGCTGGAGAGACAACTTCTACCGGGACGGGAGCCAAGGAGAGTGCTGGAGTCATCGCTTGAACTGTCGGAACGACCTCTGCAGGAGCGGGAGTTGGAGCTGAGGCGGCTATCGGAGAAGCAATGGGTTGATCGTTCGTCGCCGCATCCTTTGCGCTTAGCTTTTGAAGCAGAGTGTTGATGTGACGATCCTTCTCCTCCATTAGCCGAGCGATTTGTGCCATCTGCTCGCTCATTTGCATGACTTGGAGCTGAAGAGCGGACGGGGGATGATGACGGAGGACGTCCCGATGTTGCACGCTTGCATCCTCGCCATCATCGTCGGAGATGTGATTGCGGTGACTTGCTTCTGCTTGATGACGAACGTTTGCCCCCTACAGAGGAGGTGCAGCGTCTGCTGGAGAACCCGAACGGGCTCGGGGTTGGGACTGGTCCTCCCCAAACTTCTGGACATGGACTCCAGGATCGAGGCTTGTTTCTTCATGCACCAAGGCCTCGTCGGCGCTTTGGCGAGCATCTTCGGCAGCAGTTTCTGGCATGAAGACATCCGCAAGAGTTCGAGTACGCCGAGTGTAGACACGTACCATCAGGGGAGCATCACCTTTCGGGTTTGCTGGATCACTGTGTCGGAGTAGTGGAGACTCGGCGATTGGCGAAAGGCTTGGAGCAAACGCATCGTTGCTTGTCCCGACCATTGCGAACTTGATGCAACTCCTTCAAACGTACGGATGAAAGGAGAGGAGGGTCCCACCGGGCGTGCCAGAAATCTGTATGCGCAGAAAAAGATACGGGTCGTCTTTATTGCGAACACACGAGATTACAGAGTGCCGGGACCCGGGGGCTCGGGTGTGACGAGTCCGGGTGCGGCGAATATTGATCAGGAAATTGTGGGAGAGATCCTCTGGAGGGTCCCCTTGATCCGTGTCTCCACGTGGTATTCGTGCGAGAGCTCTGAAGGGGTTGCCCAGGACAGAGGTCTTTACAGGGTGAGGGTTTTTGAGAGGCTAAGGAGTATCCGCCGTTTCTTTGGTCCATTCCGTGCTTCGCGCTTCCTCAGCTAGGGGGTTTTCGGCTTCGTTCCTCGGTCTTCGTGTCTTCCTTGCTCCTTGCTTGACCTCGGCGTCCTTGATCGTCGGTTCGCGACGTCGATCGTGCTTTTGGGGTCGGCTTTGGCTTTGGCTTTTGGCTTTAGCTTGGCTTGGGCGTGGCTCTGGCTTTTGCTTTGCTTTGGCGCTTGCGCTTGGACGTAGACGGGGGAGACTTGCGGTGCTTTCGTTCTTCCGGACTTCGCGTCGTATCGGCTAGAACGTGCGGTGCTTTTGCTCGTGACCGGCGTAGTCTCTTGGCTTTAGCACTTGCGTTGCTTTGGCGCGGGCTTTACCGGGGCTTTTGCTTTGGCTTCTTGCGTGGGCTTTTGCTTCGGCGTCGACTCGATCTTCTTCTCGAATGATAGTGACGCCTTCAATGCTTCTGGCTTCCTCGACGGTTTAGGTGTGGGCTAGACTTTGCTTCCTCTCCGGGCTTCTTTGGTGTGATCGGAGTCGAAGGGTACCTTTGAAGATAGCGGGGGTAGCACCAATCTCCGTGCGACAGTTGTAGCGTCGGCTTTGCTTTGAAGACGATGGGTGTGGCGACGCTTCAGGCAGTCCTCTCCAAGCTTTCTTCTTCGTGGACGGAGTGGACGTTTGTCGAAGGCGACGGGTGATGACGCTTCAGTCTTATTCTCCGGGCTTTTGGGCTTGATCGGAGTCGAAGGCTTGTTGGAGATGACAGGGTGGTGCCGCTCCGATCTTCTTTCTCCGGCCTTTGCTTCTGGCGTCTTCGGAGTCGAAGGGTTCTTCTTCTCCGAGCTTTCTTCTTCGTGCACGGAGTCGAAGGCTTGATCTTCTTGTGCAAGGGTCTTCACGTTGATGAGGGCTTTCAATGGACTAAGCCGGTCCCGAAGGGATAGGCTTGCCCGTGCCTCGTAAAGCCTTGGGTTGATGAAGAAGCGTCTCCTCTTCTGCAGAGCTTCCTCGCTTCGTCTTCAGCTTGCGACTTTTTCGACCCCTTGAGCCTTCCCCCTCCCCCTCTATTTATAGGCGGAGGCGAAGGGGGGAGGGGAGAGATATGGAAAGTTTTAATTTTAAATCCCTTTAATATCTCTCTCATAATTGCCCGAGATTTATTCTTCAATTGAAGAGAGGAATAAACCTTTATTTGCTTTCCTTTTCCGATGGGATGGGGTAATTATGGCTCAATCATTTTTGGATTTATCTTGAATCTTGCACATAAAATCGATGGCGACCCGACTCTTCTTGTCCGTCGGATCGAGGGATCGGCGCAGATCCACGCGTAAGTAGACGTCATACGCAACCTCCCCCCGCGCATGGCGGCCTTTCTTTCCTTTTTCTTCCTTTTCTTCCCTTTTCTTTCTTTTGTTTTCTTTTCTTTCTTTTTTTTTTTCTTTTTCTTTCTTTTCCTTGCATGGCCGGCCACCCCCTACTCGTGGGTAGGGGGTTCGGGTTTCAAAAGTGGGGCCGGTTGGGCCCCACTTGGGGATGGGCCCACCCGGCCTCTTGTTAGGTGAGGGTCGGGTCCAGTGTTCCCCTGTGAGTCAAAGCATGCGAGTCGAGTTCGGGTCCGGGTCCGAGTCCGCGAAGGGTTTGCATCCGCATAAGTGCATGCGGGTCGGGTCCGGATCCTAGTGCATGTTGGGTTTGCCTCCGCATAGGTGCATGCGAGTCGGGTTCGGGTTAGACACAATTTGTGTGTCTACAGGACTGTCACGTTGTTATTATCATTATATAGTTGCTTTGTTTTTTTTTTTACATCGGTGGGTGTTCTGAAACATTTCGAGCAATGGACCCACTTCGAGCTCGGACTAATCCCTCCCGGAATATGCACTCACGGTCTCACCCACTCGGAAGTTTCCTTTCACACTCTTGGGTTAGGGGGGGGGGGGGGAATTAACCGACAACCTCCTCACCAAAGCATTAGTTGTTTACCAACTCCTCTATCCCCTGGTGGGTTACAGGCGATTTCGGGGTTTATTTTTTGTGGTTTTCGGTGAATTTCAGCCGAAACTAGCGAAATTTCGATCGAAATATGAGATTTTGGTCAAATGCTATGTGGCCCTCAAAATGAGATGTCGGCTCTTTCGGTGAGATTCCTTCCGAAATCACGTGGGCTCGAAAACCAAGGGGGCATCTTTAGGACGGATTTCAAGTTTATGTAAATATATGATGATTATCTATTTTTTTTCTTCAGTTTACTAGTATTTAACTTTGGTTATCATAGTCCATGCGAGCTTACTATGTGTTTGGTGTGCGTTTTCTCAAACCATCAAGTAAATATGTATGCACAACTACAAAAGACTTAAATGTAATTTTTTTTAAAAAAAATCCGCAAATTTGGCCCCTTTTTTGACCATTTCGAAAATTTTCCCACATTTTACAAAAATTTCGATCAAAATTTCGGTTTCAGTCAGGACTGAAACCAAACACGAAATCGAAATCTCAAACCTTAACCTAAACAAAGAGATTTTGCCTCCCCTATGTCCGGATTAGATTGCAGTTCTAGGAGGGGACCTGCATTGCAACAAAAATGCACAAGATCATTGAATGTTTTATTGTATATTTTTGTCCATTTTTATATGTTTTGTTTAATTATTTTATTAATTTAAGTTTCTTTGTCGTATAAATTATATATATATGAGGCAAGGTAGCCTACTCCGTGGAGTAGGTAACTTATCTACTCCATGGGTTAAATGGATGCCATGTGGCACTTTTTAACCGGAATTAAGACTTTGTCAACTTAGGTTCATCCCTCCCAACAATTGTCAAGAAAATTTTTTGAGGAAAACACATGCCAATTGGCATTTTTAGCATGCAACAAAAAAATGTTTTTACGATGCACAGTTTACTGTTAAATTTGTTACAACTTGATCTGGTTGATTTAGATTTTTTTCTTTCGGATTTTTTTTCATAATCCTAATCTATCCATTTTGGATTGACCATACATCAACAAAATACCCGATTAAAAAGTGTCATGTGGCGTCTATTTAGGCCATGGAGTAGATAAGTAGTTTACTCCATGGAGTAGGCTACCCTTTCCCTATATATATATATATATATATATATATATATATATATATATATATATATATATATATATGTAATACTTAATTGTTGTATCCTAGCAGTATCCCTGTTCTACTTTTTTTGGAATTTGCCGTATCGTTGTACCCGTATCCCATATCCATATCTGTGCTTAGGATTTCTATCATAAAAAAAGTTCAGGATAGTTTTTTATGGAACCAAGCAGGCCCTAAATCTTTTTCTCTATTGTATCTTACCCCAGTGGAAAAGGCTTTTAGCCACATCTGCACGATTTTAGTAATAGCGAAACTTTTGTGTATCAAAAATTGCCCATTCTGCTCCATCTAAAATTTCTTTATCTACCCCTATTTTTATATTAGACCTTTTCAATTGTACCCCAACTTTTGGCCAATGAGTTTTGCTACCAAATAATTCTGAATCCTGATTAAATGACTAAACAGTGAACTGCTTACCATATAGTTACTCATGTTCTTCTTATCTTGATGCAGATCCTGGAATGCAAGAGCAGATTGAGAATACCCTTCATGTTGGACATGTCTCATATGAAGTTTCAATTTCGGTATCACTGCTGCTATCCTATTTTAGTTCCATTGCATTTGTCATGGTAAAAACGGCCATATTTTAGCTATACCTGTCGAATCATTTAACCGTTAATCGTTTGATTTATTGTTGTAATTTTCAGGCTAGAGTTCTAGATATTTGGGAAAATGCTATTTTGGCAATAAAAAGAGGAGGTTTTAGCATTAAGTGCAATGGGCCACGTGGTGTTGTTGTTACAGAAAAGTTCCTACCAGAGACAACAGTATGATTCTTCACATATTTATACTAGAGTGTTTGAGTTAGCTAATTGGCAAATGATTATCAACTTATAAATGTACATTACGATTCACCAAAAATGGGATGCGTTTCAGTACCATGTGTAATTTTTTGGATTGTTTTGCATACTACACATTAACCAACTATGGATGTTGGATAACTTTCTTGTAGAAATAAGAAACATCTTGGTTTCTACTCCTTAGAAAGGAAAGAACTCTTGATCTGATTTTGAATGTCTCACTGGTTCCTTAAAGTAATAACATATTAGATAGAGATATAGTATACGTAATAAGAGAGAAGAATTAGGAGATGAGGAGAGATAGGTGGAGAAAAATTGAGCAGAGGAAGAGAGGAGGGAATAATAGTAGAGAAGAAAGAGGAGATGAGGAGAGAAAGAGGGGAAAAAATCAGCAGAGGCAGAGAGGGAGTTGGGAGGAGTGTGACACACTTAGTTTATCTTATGCCATTCATCTAGAAGGTGTAAAAATGAGCATATTACTCTCTCGATCAGTATATTTTGCGACACTTTACTATTCGGGCCTAGCATTGGTTCCAGAAACGCATCTAAACATGCCTAAACCTTTGATGTAGGTTGACCCATGTAATACATCAAACATAGCTACATGTGTACTCCTATAAGCCAGAAGTCGGGAAAAAATCGGCTATGGGAGAAGTTGGAAAAATCGGAAAAAAGTCGGAAAATTAATGGGTGAATTTTAAAATATATTTAAATATAGATGTTCCAACATTTTTTTTGAGCAATACATGACGGAATTAAAAAATGGTTATTCAGGATTAACACCCGACAAGCATGATTTTTTTTTTTAACAAAGCCATGACCTTTTTAAAAATTCGTGAAAGAGTCATGTAGCAAACATTCATTATAAGTCTCATTTTTAATCGAGACTTGTTAAAAAAAATTGGAGTTTCTGTTACAGAGCTCGTAGATGCATTTATCACTATCCCTTCAAGATGCTGCCTATATTTTTCTAATGCCTAGCGTGGAACATATGACCTGGAACGGTATCACCCAATACCTTTGGTGAAGATATCGATCAAGTGAGATTCTTAATCTAAAATCAGGCTCTCATCAAAATGAATTTTTTAATCTAAAAATAGAGCACCACATATGATAGCTGACACTAATATGAGTGCTCATATAACGTGGAAGCCAGCATTTGGCCAGCTAGGAGGAATAAGTTTTACAATAGGACAAAAGATATCGATCAAGTGAGATTCTTAATCTAAAATCAAGTTCTCATCAAAATGAATTTTTTAATCTAAAAATAGAGCACCACATATGATTGCCGATACTAATATGAGTGCTCATATAACATGGAAGCCAGCATTTGGCCAGCTAGGAGGAATAAGTTTTACAGTAGGACAACAGATGTGTATGGGGATGCGAAATAGAGCAAAAGCGTCAATGGGATGTAGATCTGAAATTCAGATTGATAGGAAAAGAAAAGTTCTTTAGAATGAGGCTAAAGTGATAAAGTTCAAATTGTTGCACACCCATCTCCTAAAGTTAGGCCCTTGGCATACTAAATTAGTTACCTTACAGCAAGGTCCTAATATCAATAACTTTTGTTTTTACAAGAATAAAACAATGGAGAACGTACTTAGCAGAACTGGGGAATTGTTTAGTGTGGTTAGAACTTCTAAGGTGGAGAGTGTGAAAGCATCATGGCTTGCATTGGTTGTTTAAATAATAATTAGGAAGCCAATTATTGAAGTTCACAGCTCTTAAATGGAATTTGACTGAATTTAGCGATCTTTGCGAACTTTGGAGTTACTTGAAAAGATATGAAAATTGCAATACGAAGAATTATTGTCATTCCATCTGGTGATGGAAATTATGACGGTCGATGATGTCTCTTGTTCTCAAGAATCCAAGATCACATAAATGCATCTGCCTCAGGTGGTGTCTACTGATTTTGGATTGGCAATGCTTTTGATGTCTTGTAATTGCATTGTGGGTGTTTTTTTATATGTTAATATGTTAGTTTTCTTTTGCCGTACCTTGATACTTGTCTTATCCCTCTGTAATTTTTGTATCTTTTATATTTTTTTCCCATCATCACAGTATCTGTTTTAGTTCTGGTGTTTTTTTTCCTAATTAACGTGTGGATTTTGCTTACAAAGGTGACTGGTTATCTAAGATCTGCACTTCTGCAGATTACGATTCCATATGGGCATCCAACAGAATTCATAATTCGATGTGCTAGTGATGTTGAGTATCTGTTAAAGACTGCAGACGGTAGCTCGTAAGTTCCAAGTTCACCTGCACCTTACTTGAAGTTACTTCTACATTCTAGTTATATGCAGTTACATTAGACATGTCCTGGAGACATTATCTAAGATATAAAAGTTCTGTTTGTTGGCACATGTGTACATCGTTTGCTATTTGTGTCCTTAAATTGGCAAAAAATGACATGGTTCAAACTGAAGGGGACTTACTTCACATGTTGCTCTTTGTGTCTGATTTGGCAGGTTACGAGACACCATCGTGCTTACAATGAGATTGTTTAAAATGAGGGTACAACTTCTAAAGTTATCCTATTTGTTACTCCATTATTGAGATGCACTCTGAAATTGTTGAGCTATAATAATTTGTTCTCCATTACAGTTTTACTTGCTTACAATTAAGTTCATAGCTATTTTTATCTTCACGCTTGGACCAAGATGTTTTGAGTCCGTCCACCTAACCAGTTTCACCATAGATTTGGAGCTATCTAATGCAGTATTAGATTAACTGATTGTCCATCAATCTTACTAAAATCCCATATAGCACCTGGTGTTTACTGAATTTGAGCACATCATTATGGTCCACAAAAGAAAGGTCTAACAGAACAAATGTTTTGATTGGTTGCAAAGAGATACTTCAGAGAATTTGATGCAAGAGAGAAAATTTTGGCTTTGGATGCAACTTGGGAAGAAATCCAGAAAATACGCAACTCCCCGATCGAATCTGTATTTGATCTGAATTTGCACTGTGAAAGTGATTTTGGGATCTTTTTTTTGACATCAACGGGTGTCCCGAAACCTTTCGGGAAATGGACCCCTTCAGAATTGGTCTAATCCCTCTGGGAATGCGTACCTACCCACTCGGAAGGTTCCCTACACTCCTGGGTAACTCGAGAAAGGGGGGGGGGGGGGGGGGGCACAACCTCCTATCCAAAGCTTCAGCTGCTTACCAACTCCCATTTCCCCTGGTGGGTGTGATTTTGGGATCTTGCAAAATAGAGTACACGGTCTATTTTATCAAGGCAATTGTGAATCTAAAAGGATTATGTGAGAAAGTGTGGATTCGCAAGGAAAATATGTAAGATTACTTACTGGAAATTGTTCCTAATGTAAAAAATCTATGAACAAGAAAGGATATGATAAGATTTCTAGTTGATCTAGCTTCTTTGACAGATTAATTATGAAACCTGAGCTAGAAATTAAAGTGTCGAACTAATCTAAGTTGCATTAAATGAAGTTAACTAACATAAATTGAGAGAGAACTGTAGTGAAGGATAACTGCTAGACCTGTTGGAAGAGAGGAACTGAGTCGGCATCGTATTGTTACCAAAATTTCGTACTATGGAGTTGAGTCAGCACCTTCTGAAGAATTCCAAGGTATTCTATGAAGAAATTTTAGAGAAAAGATTATGTGCTTTGAAAAAAGAGTAGAAACCTCATAAATTGTCTTCATAAATCAATGATTATTAGATATATAGAGACATTGGGACCATAAATCCCACAATTTCTGACAAACATTCGTTGCATTTATGTATGCGGGTATATAGTTGTGTGTGTGTGTGTGTGGGCATTGAAATTTCCCGAACCCAATATTGTACTTAAGTAGGACTCTTTGAAACACTTCCCTACTAGAAAAAACTCATAAACTCACTTTGACATTTAATCAAATAATTCCAACAAGAATAAGAAACCACAAACAATGCTAAACCTTTACTTAACTCAAACTAGAACTCCCAGTTCCAGTCAGAGGACTCTACTAACACAAATTTACTCAAACCAGGAATTTGAGTCAAACTCAAATCAAATTGTGGCTCATAAAGAAATTGAAAGTCCTAAATAAACTAAATTATGCACTTCAATAAGAATAATCTTAAAATTGGAGTCCTAAAGAGGTGACACTTCAAATCTGACCAATGTGGGATCATTATTCGTGTGTTTTAAGCACAATTATAGTTAGTAAAGTAAATTTATTGGTTGTCCATTTAAAGTCTTCTTATTATTAGTTTGCTTATTTTTCTTTATTCTAGCCGATTAGACTATTTTGTGTTCGAGAGTTGGGAGATAAATTCATTGGCCAATAACAATGCAATAGGGAAAAACTGAAGTTTTAATCCTAGTTATTTCATGTAGGTTTCCTACGATTTTTACTTCTATTAGGGTTCTATAGGGAATTCTTACTCCGATACAACTTTGTAAAGTTTTTGTAAATTTACCTGGGATACTTATTCAAAATAGGATCCCTTAGTGACTTATAGTTCCTAGTTGTGAATCTTGTGATAGAATTTCCTAGTGGATTATGATTCCTATTTATTTGGATGAGTTCCTTCTCTACCTTAAAGTTTGTAAAAAGTGTGGAGTTAACTTAGATCTCTTGTTTTGTTGTATTTTTCGGACTTTATGTTGATCAAATTTTTTAAATTGAGTTTAGAAGTCATGTTTTAGTAGGGTATTGATATAGGATTCTTGCTTTAATTTTACACTAGACTAGGACCAGGATTGAGATTTGGGTTGGTTTTGAGGGTTATTGATGAAGGAAAAAAACACCATCCATGACGAAAGAGAGGAATTAGAGTGACGTGAGAAGACTTCAAGCTCTTTCAAATTGACAAGTTGAATTTTTTTATTAAAAATTAACCTATAGCTTCTCTTATATGGATTCACATGTCGTAAACCAACTAGGATTATTAAAACCTATCCATCCATGCACATTACTGTTCACCAGATCCCCCCCCCCCTATCTCCAACTCGGCCTCTCATTGCTGATTTCAGTAAAAATAGCTTCATTCTAATCCTTTTCTTATCTAGATTCTCCCATATATTGAAAAACCCTTCAATTGGATTCCAAATTACACCCAAGCCCTAATTTGCTGTAATTTTTTTTGAGAAAACTTGAAAATTCCGGATAAATAGAAAAAAGATGTAGAACCTATTAAACTAAAATAATGACCCAATTATACTCAAGTTTTACACCTAATAACACGTTATCGACCCTTCACTTGGCTAAGTTATTATAATTTTTTATCTTTACTTGCTCTATAGATGCTCCTGCATGGCTGCATCCAATTCCCTGGGTAGAAAAGTCTCGATTTTGTTCGGGACGTTCTTGACATAGATAGAAGCTCCGGATCAGTCGATGATGAATAACCACTTGGTACGGTCGCTCGAAATCTACTTTTCTTGGCATAGAATTGTAGGTAAGTTCTATCTTGTGTCCATAGATGGCTTTACCAAATAGACGCTACATGATAGATCGATGGGGATTTTCCGATGATGGATCCATCGGATCCCAAAACTGGTATAGACTTACGAACTTGATCTTTATGAGAATGCCTTGGATGTAGAAGTCTATGCCTGGCTCCATCCGACATGAATTTGTTGTATCGAAGATTCGAATATGTTGAGCTTCTCCTGTGTTCGTAGGCTGGGAACTGGTAACTTGTTATAGCATGTGACGTCCTCCGATGGTGGATAATCACCCGTGACACTTCGGGGATCCTCCTTGGACTCTCCCACGATAACTTTATCGACTTCCTTCACGGGCTCAGTCTTCTTCATAGGTATATCTTTGAGATAATCATCAAAGAGTGGAGGCGAATTCTAATCAACGACTAGAATTTCTCAGGGGATGATCAATGAAGAACTTGTATGCTTGTTCCCCGGGCTCAGACTTCTCCGTACATCTCTTCGAGATAGTGATTGAAGATGAGACGATTTGAAAAGTAGATTAATCTGTCTTCCAATGAATTTCCTTCCTAAAAAATCGAGGGTCCGAATCTACAACATGCAACGAATATGATGGTACGTGCATATGCCCTTTCACGATTGATCATCTGGATATCTGCATCTGGTTAAACTTGTTGCATTGGTCTATTCCTTTCAATGCATCAGGAAGAACGACTTGCTCTAATAGCAATTGACGAACACCATCCACGATGAGAAGATAAAGAGGGAATTAGAGAGATATGAGAATGCTTACAAGATCTGTTAATCAACAAAAGCTGATTTCTTTTTTTTGCAGTGTTGTCAAGGCAACTAAGTTATGCCTAGGCGACCAGGCCTAGGCATGGCCTAAGCAGTGCCTAGGCAAGGCCTAGGTGACATTTTTTTTTCATCTTAGGGAAGCTCCAAAGCCATCCACTTCACCTTCTCTCTCTTCGTCTCTAAATTCATCAAACCTCGGATCATCAAAGGGAAGCAGATGTCTTCTCTCATTGTGAAGCAGAGGTCTTTCTCTCATTGTCTTGGAAGTTGGAACCAATGATTCCTTTGCCCCTTTACATTAACCTTCACAAGCATAAAGAAAAATCATTAACTTTTGACATTCTTTAAAAATATCATGAAAGATCTCGAATGGAAAGAATAAGTCTGACTTGGCCGGTCCCATTTACGAAGGACATTTTCTTTGTCGTTGGAACGGAATGAGAAATAAGAAGAAACACCCTTCAATTTGTAGGATTGTGATCCAATTTCAACGAGATCAGAGAGTAAGGAGGCCCTTCTTCATTGGCAGAGCCATCTTCAGACTCTTAATCACCTCAGCTGACATAATATCAAAATAAACTTAAAGTATAAACAGTCAAATAATAATAATTGGACATGTTATCCAAAAAAAAAGTATATAAAAGCAATGCGAATATATTACAATCACCCACCAATCATCATCATCAAACATAAAATATAATATATCTTCTACAATGTAATTGTCACCGCAATTTGAATCCCAAGCCATATTTACATTAATGAAAACGAGAAAATATAAAACATGGAACAATGTATGCTATAATCTTAAGATGGAGGAACACAATCAATGGAGTTTTGAAGAGGATATATAACAAAACCAAAAAAAAAAAACTGAGAATTTATCAATCTAAGAAGCTAAGAGATGGAAAATGTGTTAAAATAAGTAAAGTTAAAGGGAGAGAGACAGAGAAGAAAAGAGTAGATAAAATGATTAGGCATAGAGTATTACGAGGAATATTTTGAAAATAAACAAACTTGATGTCGTCAAAACTTGTCGGTAGTCATCGGTGGTCTAATGGCCGCCAAGGCGAGTGCACGTCAAAATAGTAAACAAGCTCGGGTTTGGGGGTGTTGGTTTTAAGTTATTGCCTAGCGTCTTGGGCCAAAATCGCCTAGGCTGATGGTGCCAAGACGAACGACACTGCTTTTTTATTAAAAATATTAAACTGAATACATAGGGGTGGAGGCCCATCTCTTATTAGACTCACGTAGAAGCAATCCTAATCTAACACGATAAATTTTTTTCCTAATGCCCAAATTGAGCCTCTAACTGTTGATTTAAATAAAACCCTATCCTAATCCTTTCCCTGTCTATATTCCTCCAAAAGACTAGAACACCCTACAACTTGACCCAAAATTACACCCAAATCGTTATTTGCTATAAAAATTCTTTAAAATCTTGAAAAATAGAAAATTGATTTAGAACCTAAAATACTATAAAAGTACTCAACTGGACTCAAGTTTGACAACTAATAATGCTTAATGACACCTAAAAACACGTAATATGGCCTCCAATTGGTTAAATTATTACATAAGTGCCCTATAGTTGATACTCTTGCTTCAGTTATATACACACATCAAGGGAGTGACTAATTAATTCTCTTTTATTGGGCAAAGACTCTTCTAGAAGCAATCTGTTGTTCAAGCCGGTTCCTGTTATATATTGTGCTCTTTTTCTATTTGCTGGAATTCTTTTGAATATTATCAGGAAAATACAAGAAATTGTACAAAGTAAAAAAGGGTAAGGTACAATAAGTAAGAAGATCTAATTTTACTTAGTTTCTAGGTCCCAAAACTCAGTAGTTGAGTCCTAGATGGAATATAGCCATGTAGGCATCATAAACTAAGCCTATATAAAGAGGGGAGGGATACTCTCACTAATGGCCTCTTACTAATGATCCGGGCCGTCCATTCCCATTTGGATGGATCCGATTAAAACCTCCTCCCCCCCCCCCTCTCTCTCTCTCTCTCTCTCTCTCTCTCTCTCTCTCTCACCATTGCAGGACCCCGACCCCCCCCCCCCCGATCCCCTCCCCTCCGGCGCAGCCCTGACCCCCTCCGGCGCCGGACCGCCTGCCCGCGCCCCCCACTGACTCCGCGCCCCACGCTGATGTCGCCGGAGGGGTAGGTGGTCGGGGTCGGGGTCGGGGCTGCGGGGGGGATCGCCGGAGCTGGAGTTGGAGGGGGAGGGGATGGGGTCGGGGTTGGGGAAGATGGGGGCTGGGTTTAGGTGAGAGAGAGAGAGAGAAAGAGATAGAGAGAGGAGAGTTGATCTCAGCCCTCGATCAAATTTGATCGGATGGCTCGGATCATTTGTAATCCCCATTAGTAAGAGGCCATTAGTGAGAGTATCCCTCCCCATATAAAGATGAGGTCTCCATTACAAAATAATGAATAAATGTTATTTTCAGTTTTTGTAAGTTATATATATAATAGCCCCATTTTGGCTTACTAGTCATATTCTTCTTTTATCTTGGTTCTTTTGCTAATCGTATCCTTGGATTGTTTGAGTTGGATCTTATCGACGTCAAATTTGGGATCAAAGTGGTGATTCTTTTCGTCCTAACAAAAAGAAAGTCTTGAAGATGCTATATCCAGAATACACGGAATGTTGAGGGTGCAAGTGATCCTATCAATGAATCCAATCAAGGAAGTAAGCAATGATGAAAAGACAAATCAAGAAGCTCACCTCACAAGATGCAAAATCTGTGGCTTGACCAATGAGTGGGAGACCAAGGTCATGATTTTGGAGATGAACGCTCCACTGCAACAACTCCACTGAAAAGGGTCTCCGAAGATTAGGGGAGAGATCTGTCATCCACACCGTGTACTCGAACAACTTGAACAAGTTGTGATTATAGATGGATTGGTTTGGACACTGGAGTCCAACAATGTCGATGTCTGGATCGATGTACCTGGATCACAGGTTCAAGACACCCATAGGACTATCTTCATCAGGAAACTATTATGGATTACTAATATGAGGGGCAGTCACATGGTCGAAAAGTGTTGAAAAACGACGTATGCAGCAATGCAAAGAGAAGATTGCATGTTGATTACATGATATGTCAAAGACAAAACATGCTCGCATTCTGTCGAACTCTGTTTTCAAGTCTTTAGCGGACACATTATCTCAAGAGACCACATGTCCGTTCAGAAACACATACCATTTCAAGTTTACATAAAGTAGCTGCTTGGCTATTATGAGCAGTATCATCATGACATGTTACATTCTATGCACGACTGAGGGTGATTTTTCTGGTCCCCTTACCTCACTCAATTCTACCCCAGTGGAACTTAGCCCCGCTAAATGGCTATGGATAATCAAGTCAGAATGCGGATATAGCAGAGAAGATGGTCACACATGATTTTATGTGGAAGAACCCTCTACCTTCGAAGGGAAAGGAATCACAGGACGGCCCAGAAGAATTCACTATCTTTCTTGGGAATACTAGTGTTGCTCATCTCTCACAATATATCCCTCAATACCTCAATACAAGTGTCTCTAGGAATGATTCTCCCTGGGATTTGGTCCCCTTGTTATGTTGCTCAACCTTCGTCTCTCCTATGATTTTGTGGGCATCTGTCCCTCCTTCAAGGCTGGCCGTTGCACTTAGGCATATCGTGAGCATTTTCCCTGCTCGTGGGATCGTTGGAGGCCAGCCCGTTGGAATTGCCACACAGTTTGGGCACGAGCTCACGTCTTCACTTTCGTTCCTTCATGGGATGATGATCCGTAGGTAACCACCATCTCCCTCCCATTCTGCCTTGATCTCCACAATGGTGAGGTGTTGCGCTTGGTGCACAAACTCCATCAAGTAATTGGCTTTCGCCACTCACGTTATCATGCCATGGTTATGCTACCTACATTTCTGTTTAAATGTATTTCCACCCTTTTGTTTCGGTTGGATGTGAAGCTGCAGTTTACTTTTTATATTGAAATTCAAACATGACCTCCTTGTTTGGACCTGACTGTGTGATGCATACTGCAGGCTGTGGAGAAAAGGAAAGGGAAGAGAAAGGGTTTTTTCTTCAAGTAGATCTTGGGAGCCAGCTCCCCCGTGGGGTTCACTGCCAAGGATATATGGGTGTATTTATCAACTATTTCACATTTATTTGTATGTAATTCACATGAGAAGGTTGCAGCCATTGTGCTATATCAGCTGTAAAGATCACCGCCGAGTTTTTCATGAGTAATATCACTTGCCCAGTAGGCCCATCAGCTCTCTATACTCCAATCTCTTTAAACTGCTTCTGTTCCTTTTGTAGTTGCACTCGGAGTTTTCAGTTTGAAGGGATTCTGTATATTGGGAAACTTGGGTGTGCTGTGGTGACCCTTGGATCACTGATGGGCTTCTTTCGATCGTTCTGGCCCTCGACGGCTGGACCCCAATGTTGTGATTGGTGGGCCTGGTGCAGTGTGTTGGTGCCAATTCTGAGTAGGTAATAATCCCCTTGAGGTTGGTTCTAGGTCCAGTTTTGCTAGGGTTCAATCAGCTCCAATTCTGAGTAGATAATAAGCCATCTGTTGCAGGTAGTACTGATGCTATGTGATGATATATGCTAACCTAATATATTTATGTGAACTCAAGTTCGAAACCTTGTATATTCAAACCTAGGTTTGATAATAATTTTGGATGTTTTTATAGGATCCATGATCTCTAGTCTGTGGTCGCCAGAAGGGTGGTGGTTTGTTGCGGCCTAGGGCCTTTCTCTTCGCCTGTGTGGTGTTCCTTTGTTTTTTTCCGTCGGGTGGCGGGCTACACTCTGTTGAGCCGGCAAGTGGCGCCTCCTGGAGGTCCCGTGACCTCCCCTTTTCAAAGTCCCGGGCTACACTCGGGTGTTTCCCCTGGGCTTCTTTTTCCCGATTGGTCCAATTGCTAAGTTCACCCACCAACCCGTCGCCACCACTAGTTCTCATGCAGTTTTTTTTCCGGTGCAGCCTAAGGCTGCGTAGGCCCGCCACCGCCATCGCCTCCTTACACCTCTTCCTATTTCAGCCTCCTCTCTCCCACTCCTTCATCCATCTTCCTCATCAAAACCCTAGCCCACCCTCTGGAGATGCTTCCATGGCCATCAGCCGGCATTATGAGGTCAATGTTAGTAAGTAGTCAACAAATAATTTCACACCATGTCATTGGCTACACTTCGCATCAGTTGGGGACACTCGGTAATTTAGAGCATCTCCAACGGGCTCCCACACAACAGTTCCTTTGAAACTATAGCGAAACACCGTGGCCCACTATAAAAATGGCCCTCCAACCGGCTCCCCCAGGTTTTGCCAAAGTCCAATTTCTCTACTGCTCTCGCTCTTACTGACGAGACTAGTAGAGAAAGCTTTTTGGTGGGGCCCCTATCTGATTTGGATAAAACAGAAGGGTCTCTTTCATTGTTAAGTTTCTGAAATATCCATGACCCCTTGTTGTGTTTGCCGAGGAGCATTTTGTCTTTTCAAAGAAATAGAGACAGATTTGAGAAGGTCTGTTGGAGTGCTTTACAATTCTCACTCCACATTTTGCCTATGTGACAACAAAGAGCCCCAAAAATAGAGCAAGATCCTAGGAGCCCGTGGTACTGCCCCTTAGTGGAGAATTGAGGGCAACTTATGTACAAAATAGGTAGATGTAGGGATTTTATCCGTGGGGTCCATTCCTTCGGAGCAACTGAAGGAATGGACCCCATGGATTTTATGCAAAAAAAAAAAAAGCTCCTGCAATTTTATAAACCAGTACATCTAAGTCCCCATACCCTTCTTTATTCAAAATACTCCACTGACACACAAACCCTAACGCCTTTCCTCTTTCATCAACAGCTCCGACAAGGTCCTCTTCACTCTCTGCCCCTCCCTGAGCTTCCTCGCCCATGCGTCGTAGGTTCCTCCCATGCCGAGTTTTCCTCTCTACCGGTGTCAAAATCCTACGTTCTGCCAACCAGATCAGAACATAATACAATCGGCCGACCAGATCTGAACATGGTATAATGCGTTCGACCGACCATGGCCGAACATGGTACAATACCTTCGACCACCTGAACATGATACAATATATTCAGTCGTGGTTGGCTGAACATACTATATAATGTTCGGCTTTTGTCGGTCAAACATGTCGCAAACAAAAAAAAAAAAAAGAGCTATCTTTGGAGTACTCGTAGATCGAGCCAAGTGCATGAAGGGGGGAGTTACATAGGAGAAAAAACCGTAAAATGATAAAATCTGACGTGAATGATGAACAATAAAGGATTACACATTTAATCGTCCACCTCGAAGTGACGGTAGAGCTTGGAGAGCAAAAAGGGTCAGATCTGAAGTGCGTTTTCAAAATGAATGTTTTGATAATTTTTCTTGGGGTAATTTTGTAATAAAATAAATTTTTAAACGGTGTTTGGAGTAAATATTGGTGTGCCAATAGAATTTCTCATGTGGGTAAATATCAGTCCATAGATCATCAATTTTAAGGGCGAAGGAAGTCTGACAACACTGGGTCAGCGCGAGATCAATACATATATCTCGCAGCTGCAGTTAAAGTCATCTGACCGACCTTAGCTCAGTTGGTAGAGCGGAGGACTGTAGTTGGTTGAAAATAGCAGATTAATCCTTAGGTCGCTGGTTCGAATCCGGCAGGTCGGATTTTTGTGGTTTTTGTTTTTTTTCTCTTTAGTTTTTTTTTTTATTTATACTATTTTTATTTTACAATTGTGGAGATTGCAGATAAATCCTTAGGTTGCCGGTTCGAATCCGGCAAGTCGGATTCTAGGTTTTCATGTTTTGATTTCAGAAACGTTTGGACTCCAGTCCATTATTTGTGGAGACGTTGTTTTTGGGTTTTTTTTTTTATAATATTTTTATTTTACAAATGTGGGTTTTGGGTTTACTCGCTTGATTGGGACACTAGTTCGACTGGGTTTACTCGCACCTCCATGGATGGCCATCCCTTCTCGGCCGAGGTTTATCACAAAAAGAACCCCAAGTTACATGTATTGCTGGAAGTAGACCCGATTTGCGGTAGTCAGGATTCCTCGTTTTATCTCGGGACATTGGATTTGACATAGGTTTCGGGCCAAAAGACGACTGGAAGAAATTTTCATACCATAGACATTTTCATCTTTTTTATCTTTTAGTGGCTAAGAAGGGTCGTTTTTTCTACGGCACCCAGGAGTTCCTATTTTTACTTCGAGACTTACTGATTTGCTGCGGACGCCAAAAGGTGAGATGACTATATTTTCATATTGGGGGCCTATTTGTTATTTTCACCTTTTATAATTTACAAACTGTATAGGGCCACCGTCGCCATGGCATTCGAGGATTCTTCGTTTTGCCTCAAGGCAATGGATTTGACGTGGGTTTCGGGCCAAAAGGCGACCAGTCAAAAATGTCGTACTATAGACATATTTGTTTTTTTGCCTTTTACGGGCAGTGGAGGGTCGTCGTCGCAATGGCACCTGGGGGTCCCTCGTTTTGCCTCGGAACAATGAATTTGGTGCGGATTCGGACCAAAAGGCGACCAACCTAATTTTTCATACAAAGGGCTTATCAGCATTTTCACCTTTTTCGGGCTGTGGAGAATTGTCGTCGCTGCGACACCTAGGGATTCCTCGTTTTACCTCGAGACGTTGGATTTTGCACAGGTTTCGAGCCCAAAGGCGATGTGGCAAAATTTTCATACCAGGGGCATATTCATCTTTTTCACCTATTACAGCTTGTGGAGGGTCACCGTCGCTAAAGTACCTAAGGGGTTCCTCGTTTTGCCTCGGGATAGTGAATGTGGTGCTGATTTTGGGTCCAAAGGCGTCCGATCAAAATTTTTATATCGGGGGCATATTAAACATTTTCATATTTTATAAGTTATGGAGGGCCTTCGTCACTGTGGTACCCGGGGGTTCCTTATTTTGCCTCGTGGCATAGGATTTGGCGTGGGTTCCGGGCCAAAAGATGACTGGCCAAAATTTTTATACCAAGGGTATAACCATCATTTTTATCTTTTACAAGTTGTGTAGGACCGTTATCACTGTAGCACCTAGGGGTTCCATGTTTTGCCTCGGGACATTGGATTTGGCACGATTTCGAGTCAAAAGGTGACTCACCAAAATTTTCATATATGGGACATATTTGTTTTTTTTTTTTATCTTTTACAAGCTATGGAGGGTCGCCATCGCTACTGTACCTAGGGTTCCTCGTTTCACCTCAGGAAAGTGGATTTGACGTGGGTTTCTGACCAAAGGTATCCGATCAAAATTTTCATACTGGGGACATATTCAGCATTCACCTTTTACAAGCTACAGAGGGCCGCCGTCGGTGTGGCACCCAGGGGCTTCTTCGTTTTGCCTTGGGACATTGGATTTGGAGCGGGTTTTGGGCCAAAAGGTGACCGATCGATATTTATATATCAGGGTATGTTTGTAATTTTTATCGTTTACAGGATGTGTAGGCCGTCGTCACTGCGACACATGAGGTTTGTCGTTTTGACTCGAGATATTGGATTGGCGCACGTCTCGAGTAAAAAGGTGTTCGGTCGAATTTTTGATACCAGGGGCATATTTATTATTTTTTTCGTTTTACAGGCTGTGTGAGCCGTAGTCTCTACAACACTTGGTGGTTCCTCAGTTTACATACCCCGGGATAATGATTTGGTGCAGGTTTCAAGCCTAAAGGCGATTGGACAAAATTTTAATACCAATGGCATATTCATGATTTTCACCTTTTATAGGTTGTGTAGGTACGTCATCGTTGTGACTACCGGGGCTCCTCGTTTCGCTTCCTGATATTGGATTTGTTACAGGTTTTGGGCCAAAATGCTACAGACATAAATATCATACCGAGGGCATATTAATCATTTTCACCGTTACAGTCTGTCGATAGCCATCATCACTCGGGCACTCGGGATTTTCTCGTTTTGCCTTAAGACATTGGAGTTAGCATGGGTTTCGGGCCAAAAGATAACCAACCAAAATTTTCATATCATGGCATATTCATCATTTGTACCTTTTACATGTTGTATAGAGCCATCGTCGCTTGGAACCCAAAGGTTCCTTATTTTTGCCTCGTGACATTGAATTTGGTGTGCCTTTCGAACTAAAAGATGACCAACCAAAATTTTCATAGCGGGGGCATATTCATCCATTTCGTCGGCCAGTTACAGGCTGTGGAGGGTTGTCGAAGTTGCAGTACCAAGGAGTTCCTTGTTTTGCCTCAAATTTAGCGCAAGTTTCGTGCCAGAAGGTGATCTAGCAAAATTTTCAAACCCAGGGATTCCTTGTTTTGCCTTGGGATATTGGATTTAGCACGAGTTTCGGATCAAAAAACGACAGTTTAAAATTTTCATATCGGGGCATCTCAAAATAAATTAAGTTTTCATATCGGGGGGGGGGGGGCGGGGGGAAGGGGGCATATTCGTCTTTTTCACTTTTTACAAGTTGTGGAGAGTCGTCGCTATAGCACGCGATGTTTCTCGAACTCAGTCCAACGGCTACGATGATGTTAGTTCCATGTGGCACACATCGATCGGCTACCATCGCAATTGTAGTTCGATGGAACCGTTAAAGATTCGAACTCCATCCAAGCTCGAATCTTCTACAGAACCGATTGATGTGCGCCACATGGCACAAAGGGCATCGCAGCCATTGTCTAAATGCGATTCACGATGAGACCCGATGGCATGCATACAACACAGGCAGAGACGGAACTATGTATAGACCAAGGGGGGCCGTGGCCCCCCCTTATTTTTTTAAAAAAATTATATAGTAAATGTTTTGAATATTAGCATAAAAAAAAAAATTTGATTCATACTTTGGCCCCCCCCAAATGAAATTATTATAGTTTGACCCCTCCTAATATAAAATCCTGTTCCTGAACTGATGCTAATGCCACATGGCATGCATCAGCCGGCTACCATCCCAATTGTAGGTCTATGGAACCGTAGAAGATTTGAAATCGAACAATCTACATTTGGAAACATATAGAATCCAAATCTAAAATCTAATAGTATAATATTAAAATAGGACATTATCTTCCGTGTTGTGACTTAGGACTCCTCTCCCTTTTTTTTTTTAATGAATTCTCTCCCTCGCTTTAACAAAAGTGAATCTCACTCCCTCCCTCCGGCCAGATTGCACTCCAGATTCCCCGAACAAGCGCCGTCTGGAGAGGCGACGAACTGGAGAGGATTTTCAATCGAGAGAGCAGCCGCCGCCGCCTTGGGTTTTAAAAAGGCCACGTTCTAAACATGTTGAAATATCCGCTGTAGTTCGCTTCATCACGAGCGACGCGACGAATACATCACACGACGACACGAAGCACGTATCAGCGGAATTCTACCAAGTTATGTAAACGTGTCAGATTACTAGTCGTCCACCACGAAGAGTTGCTGCACGTTGTCAGATTCCACGAGGCCAGGTGGAGAGGCTTCTAGCCACTCCTTTCGTCCTCCTCACTCGTCCACGGTGGCCATCCTATCCGGCACTGCACCCGGTAGGATTCCGGCAAAGTAAACTGTACAGCTTATCCGTCGCCATCACCTCCTCCCGGACAAACTCGTCTACCTCTCATGGCTCGCCACGTGTCCTCTATCTCTCTCTCTCTCTCTCTCTCTCTCTCTCTCTCTCTCTCTCTCTCTCTCTCTCTCTCCTATTTAGTATCCGTTGCTCTCTACTCCACTGCTGCTCTCTTGACTTTCCTCTTTCCTTGCCCTAATCCTTTTCCCCCTCTAAATCTATGGCGATGTGGAGGGCAGCGCAGCGCGCGATCCGCACTCTAGGGTCGACGGTTTCAGATGCCTCGGCGCGGCCTCTCGCGAGGCAGCTCCATGTGATCATCCCCCCTGTTTTTTTAAAAAAAAACTTTTTTCTACACTTTTTCTGAAGAAATTACCAATTTCGATGATGTGGCGGGGGGTTTATGCTTCTTGGGTGGAAAAAAAAGCGATTTTTTCAGTAGATTTCATCTTTTTTTTCTTCAACTTTTTAGTTTATTTTCTGATTTAGCATAATTCTGTGGAAAACAATGGTATTGGAAACCGAAAGATCGAAACTTTTTTCGATTTCGAGGGGATTAGTGAGTCTCAATGGATTGAGAGTTGAGCTCTTGAGTTGATTACAGTTGGGTTGATCCCTTTTTCTTGATATCGTGCAGGCCTCGCCGGGAAGCAAGAAGATCGTTGGAGTGTTTTACCAGGCGAAGGAGTACGCCGCCCTGAATCCCAACTTCTTAGGGTGTGCGGAGCACGGCTTGGGGATTCGGGAGTGGCTGGAATCCCAGGGCCACCAATACATTGTCACTGATGACAAAGACGGCCCCAATTCCGGTGTGTATATAGGTATACCAGAGCTCGAGAAATTGACGGGCGCTAACAAATTTTTTTTTTGATCCAGAACTGGAAAAGCACATTCCTGATCTGCATGTTCTGATAACCACCCCTTTCCATCCGGCCTACATGACGGCGGAGAGGATCAAGAAGGCAAAGAACTTGCAACTTCTTCTCACGGCCGGAATCGGCTCCGACCACATAGATCTGAAGGCAGCGGCTGATGCTGGATTGACTGTCGCCGAAGTGACCGGAAGCAATGTGGTCTCGGTCGCAGAGGATGAGCTCATGAGGATTCTCATTCTTGTTCGTAACTTCGTGCCTGGTTACCAGCAGGTAATTAACGGCGAATGGAATGTTGCGGCTATTGCCTATAGAGCTTATGATCTCGAGGGCAAGACTGTGGGGTCTGTCGGAGCAGGAAGAATCGGAAAACTTCTACTCCAGCGTCTAAAGCCCTTCAACTGTAATCTTCTCTACCATGATCGGCTCAAGATGGAACCCGCACTGGAGGCAGAGATAGGGGCAAAGTTTGAGGAGGATCTCGATGTTATGCTTCCCAAATGTGACATTGTGGTTATTAATACGCCGCTTACTGAGAAAACTTGGTACTTTTTTCTTCAAACATCGAATTTCCTAATGATATTTATTAAAACTTGCTAACACGGTATAAATCGTATTACCAATTTTGATTAGACTGCTAACGAATCTTCTTGAAAGGGCTTAGTTAAGCATAGATCACTCGATAATTAGGCACCCCTTTTTAGTCAATTGTAGTGGCTTTAAACATGCTCTATGTAAATGAGGCTAAAATAAAGTTGAAAGGGCTTTAAATATGAGAATAGATCTCGATGGTCGAAAACCTGATAAATGCAGTAATATTTTTGGGAGTTGAAGATTTAGACCAACAATTGAGGTTGTGCTCTTTGTAGTTTTGAACTTTTAATGATCGTGTTGATTCCATTGATTTACTCTTCATGGAGTTTGGTGGAATTGTGGAAAATTATCATTACATAGTATCTGCCATCTAACATTTTAGATAAGAAATGACAAAATAGTACACACATGGATGTAGCTTCTCAACAAGACGACAATTTACTAAAGATCTTCCAGAAAGTCACTGTTTTTGTTTCAACAATTGCGAGCTCAATAAATCATGACTGCTTGTGATCTTTAATTTCTTGGCAATTGTAACTTGTAAGTATGAGAATTTATGGGTATTCCTGGGATAACCCTTATTGTACATATGCGTTATTCTATTAAGTGCTCAATTCTTGTTTTTTTGACATTTGTGCATCAGGGGTTTGTTTGACAAAAATAGAATTGCAAAGCTGAAAAAGGGAGTTTACATCGTGAACAATGCCCGTGGAGCAATCATGGACGCTCAAGCAGTTGCAGATGCTTGCAAAAGTGGACATATTGCAGGTATTTACTTATCGTTATTTTGTCTGATATGTGGACATGTTGCTTCTGAACATGAATGTCATGTGATGGATTACCTCGTATGGACCTCTGATTCAGATCCTGTTAGACACTAATTTTTCTGGATTTTTATAAAGTTTCTGTTTTGTGAGATAAGGTTCAGGTATTGTCAATTTAGGGAGGATTGTGTTAGTATTTTTAAAGCATTTGCTATTCGAAGGTTTGGGGTGTAAATTGGAATGCGTTATCATAATCCATGTAAAGGAGAGAAACCACACTTTGGCAAACATATAGGCTTGTAGTCAAAACCCCACAAACTGTAATCTTCTTTTCCTTCACATGATTAAGAATCGTTGTTGCTCTTATGGGACAGTTGAGTAACATAGACTTCGCTATGATTCCTTGATCATCAGTGGAGTAGCAGTTTTTTTATTGCCGGGAATGTTTTTTTATTTTTCGGTCTTTATTTGAAAGGGGACATCTCCATCAATAAAAACACATATTACGCGGAGACAACAAACATAGCAGCAATGTGCATGCATATGAATTGACCTTGCATTGCAGGGGAGAGCTAGCCAAATCTCAAAAACTTAATGCTTTTAGATCGTTATGGTGTTCAATGCTCTTGATAATTTTCCTACTTCTACTTAGTTGGATTCTACCGATGTCTCTAAAATTTTCGTAGCAAGTTTTTTTAGTGCAATTGGTCGCTTTGGTGCCAATTGTTGCGCAAACAACCCGGCAATCCGTCAAGTATGACCAAAAGCATGAGGATGGTGCTCAGATTATCGAGGATTAGAGCCTTGCAGAGATCACAGACAACCACACAGAGAATTCAAAACGCCCCCGATAGTACGAACGACAGAAATAACAGTCAATCAAGGATATAAATTATCGCTTATCAAGATATTACAACCAGGCAATAGTTCACCGTTTTTCAGAACCCCGCAACCATCTCTCGATGCCCCCCTCTCAAACCAACATAAACACTCACCGAATAACAGCTAAGTGATATAGAGATATACTGGAGGATACTAAGATATAGAAGCACTCACCGAATAGCAGCTAAGGTAGATGTGCCGAGGTACCTGGAGATGAACTTAGAGTTACCGACAAGAGATCTGGAGAAAAACCTTTCCTCCCTCCTTCAGATCCTTCCTTCTTCCTTCTTCTTCTCTTTCTCTTTTCCTACCTCTCCTCTCAAGCGACTGTAAAAAAACCCTGGACCGGGTTCTCCTCTTTCTCTCTCCGTAAATGATTTCAATGTTCACTCTCTCCTCTCTATTCTCTCATGGTCACACGTCTCCTATTTATTGTAATACCACGATCTACATTAGAATAGGATTTGTATAGCCCTAGGAGTCTAAATATGATTAGATATTGACTTGGTCTTTCGTCCAGGTACATGTAGATAAACATGGGCTTTTCAAATACATCATGGGCTCAACCCGTAGACCCCAGACCTTTGTCATCATCCTGATTTTCTCGGGCGAAATTCTTAGGTGCTCTACCTGTTTGCCCTCACCCAGGGCACCTGGGCGAAACTGTCAGGAGCTTGAACGAAGACCCTGCACTGGGTAACTTTTGGATCGCACTCAAGGCGCTTGGGCGAATCTTTAGACTAGTTGCCCTTTGGGTCAGGCGTTTACAAGTCAATTCCCAACAAGTATCCACCTTGGCTTTTAAAAGCCGACACCATGAAGATCTTTGTCATCGCCCATCGCCATCATTATGTGAGACTTGTGATAATCCAATGCCATCATCACCATAGTTGCACCCATATAGGGTGTATGATCATTAGACCGATGATCGACCAAGTCCAATTTGCTTTTTGGACTTGATGGGAACCCACTTCTTCATCATCTTTCTCACACCTGGGCTTGTTTTACCTGCAAATTTGTTCTTCAATAAACTCACTACCTTCGAAGCTACCCACGCGGCGATCTTGTACAAGCCTCCACTGTAGACTCCCTCCTTGATTGAAGAAGTGTTATCCGTAACCTTTAGGCTCCACCTTGACAGGTGATCCTATAACCGGGAGAATCTAATTTGGAAAGAAAAATTAGATTACCTCTCAGACCTGGAACATGACGAACGTCTCTAAGTGTCTGAATTGAACATCAGGCATCCTCAAATGAATAATTGTTTACTCCTTTGTTCAGCATCTTGGAGCCATCATCGATCGTCATACTAGCACCCTCACACCTCTCATAGTTGTTGAATCATGCCCTGTATAAGCAAACATGATGTGTGACGCCGTTATCAAGTACTGATTCTTGGTCGAATTTCTTATCATTAGTGGTCGCCAAGATGGTCTCATCATCTGAATCTTTTAATGATCTAACCTGATTAGTGTTTCATCAGCCTCAACATCTCCATTGCTTTTGGTCGATCTAGAGCCCTTTCCAAAACTTACTCCACCTTTACATCTGGTCTCGCTTCTCAAGTATCCAGACTTACCGCACTTCCAATAAGTCACATTTTCCTTACTCTTTGCACCATTCTCTCATTTTCCTTCTCGAACATTCATTGTATGGGTAGACGCCTCTGCTGAAGCCCCTGATCTTTTCCTGTGTGATTCTTCGCTTGGCATAGTACCCACAACATCTTTAAACTTCATCTTCCCTGAACCAGAAGAAATCCTAACTGCCATCACAAGACTATCCCAATTGTCAAGTAGTTCCGACAAGATCAGTAGAGACATGTTCTCATCGTCGAAGTTGATTCTTACATATTCCAATTGGCTCATAATGCAATTGAAGTTGTTGATCTTCTCTGCTGCGCTTTCACCATCAGCCATCGGTATGATGAACATCCTTTTCATGAGAAAGACTTTATTGGAGGCAGAGGGTTTCTCATACATCTTGGATAGTGCTTCCATCAATCAAGTCCATCGTCGAAGTAAATGAATAATCATTAGCCTTTGGAAACCATTACATCGAGTGAGATCCGATCCATGTGCATCTTCGGTATATATCGCACCTCAATGGTTCATTATTGTTGCAAGGAAATCAGGGAATATGTGGGCAGGGAGCTTTCTAATGCGGCATTGTGTCAGGTTGTTGAAACTTTGGTGAGGACTACAGGTGCGTCATGAGTGTCGGGGTCCCATTATGTGGTCCTAGAAGAGTAGATGGGTTGGAGTCCAAGGAAGGGGTACATATTGTTGGTGGTGAGGAGGGTGTTGCACCATCAGAAGTTAGTGTTGTTGTACCATCAGAAGTTAGTGTTGTTGTAGTTGGGCTGCTAGGTTCGTATCTTGAGCTTCTTAGCCACGAGTTAGAGTTCGACCCAAATGTTTAAAGGAACGTGACATGTCCTTCTATGAGGGCATGCTGAGTAGCAACCATAATCCCATTGTGGATGGTATACAATCTGCAGCTGAAGGATTACGAGCCAAGATTTGAGGTTTCGGTTTTGTGTATGGTTTCGGTTATGACCGAAACCGAAATTTCGATCAAAATTTTGGAAAAAAAATTGAAATGGTAAAAAAGGACCTAATTTGTGGTGGTTTTTTTGAAATTTTAAATTTAAGCCTTTTATAGTTGTGCATACATATTTACTTAAATTGTTTGAATACAACACCAAACACATAGTAAGCTTGCATGAATAATGATAACTAAGGTGGAATACCAGTAAATTGAAAACAAAACTTGTATTTTGATTGAAAATATGCTTTCGCTTGAAATTTGTCCGAAATGCACATAAATCACACAAAATTTGACTGATTTAACTGGCAGCCCACCGAAAAAGTCGAAGGATTTAGACCCCTCTTATATTTGCGAGCCCAACATGCTTTTGACAGGAATTACGATGAAATACACAATTTTGTCGACATTCACATGAAATACTGACTCAGTCTTCGCCCAACTGATTTTCGGTCAAAATTTGGCTGAAATGTAGCAAAATACACGAAAACCCTCCAAAATACACCAAATTTGATCAAAATACATACTTTCGGGGTTTCGCTTGGGCCTTTCGTTTCGGTGGCAGCCGAAACTGAAATTTCGAACCGAACTTTTGTAGTTTTGGTCGAAATCTCAATCCATGTTGCGAACTGATGTTGATGCTACACTAGGTGCGGTAGATCTTAACTCTTTGATCGGGGAAGAAGATATAGTGCAAGAGGTAGATGATGTTGGTAATGTTGGTGTTGTGAGCTGCTAGCTCCAAGCCAGAGCTAATGGGGTTATGGGCAGTAAAGTCCAGGTTAGTGTTGTGAATAGTGAGATTCATACCAATGCTGATGGTAATGTTGCATCACACCTTGGAGGGGGGAAGTCAATAGGCAGTGCAGGGAGAGTTGATTTCCAAGTTGAAAATTCCCCTTCCCTTCCTTCTATGGCCCCTTCCTCCGAAGGGATTCTCAAGGCAAAGGTAATCTTGGTGGTTGATCCTAGAGTGGGAGCATTGGAGTTGATTTCAGCCACAATTTTTACAAGTGGGAAGGGTATGTAATTCCAATTTCTGTTTTGGTCAATGTTGTCAAGGCAGCTAGGTGATCACCTAGGCGGTTCTGCTTAGGCGAGGTGTTAGGCGATATTTTTTTTTAATATTAAAATTTATATATATGGGATAATATTTAGATTTGAATGAATAATAAGCATAATACTATCAAAAACTTCATATGAAAATTAATCAAACAACCGAAATTAAACATTCTTATCCAAAAAGAATATTCATGTCATCATTGTCATGCAAAATCACTGAAATTCGAATACGTAAAATCATGTTATGTCATGCAACATCAACATGTAACAATCAATGAATCATATTATGTTACTATTGAGAAGTTATAATGTAGAAGTTAGAACATTAAAATCTTAGGTCCCTACAATTCATTACGAAACAAATCAAACATAATAAACAAATCCTAAAAATTTAGCACAACCCTAAAATTGGAAAAATAGAAACATTAGAGAGGATAAATCATATGTATATAGAAAAAAGAAAAAAAATTTAAAAGAAAAAAAATTCTATAAACAAACAACATTAACCTTAACCTTAGTAAAAAGAACATGAAATAGATATAGATAAATTACTAAAAAGATGAAATAGACATATAAAATAGTATTTAAGTATATGGGTCATACATACTTGGAAAAGAAAACAAAAAGAATCGAGGAAAAAAAATCAAAAAAACCCTTTTTTTATATAGGCTGCCCGCCTAGGCTATGCCCTAGGCGACCGGGCCCGAAAAGGCCTAGGTGATGCCTTGACTACACTGGTTTTGGTTGTTGTAGAGGGGTCCGATATTGGGTCTTTACAAGTCAGAATCGAAGCCAATGAGGATGAACAAGAATTAGCATCGCATATCGAAGTGGGAAGTTTGTGGACAAAGTACATAGAAGTGCACGACAGTTGATCCGAACCTACGGCAAATCGGATCCTCTTCGACAACTGACCCTCGATGATGAGAAGAACGTACCTCATAATATGCTAGAGGATAACACCCTTCTCGAAATAGCATCGTTAATAGGCTTCTCACTGCCAAATGAGGTGGAGGGTACGAAGTCCTTTCTTGCTCATATCCGTGAGTAGAAAGGTCTGGAGCGTCGAAGTATTAAGACTTGTGGGTCATTTGATTTTTCATGTTACGAGTTTTTTGGAGTTTGTGTTAGTCCATGTGGTTGGGGCTCCTTTTTGGGTGTTTGGTACCTCTTAGGCATATTTTATAAATTCTATTTCGTTTAATAAATTGGTAGGGGTCAAAGCCGAACCGCCCCTCATCTACTAAGAGGGATTTCTAAATAAAAAATTAAAAATTGCACCTCACTGAGAGTATGCACGATTCCATCAAACATCTTGATTTTCAGTGTCCCCACTCTAGCAACCTTTAATGCGGAATTGTCACCTAAGGGTCCGTTCTTTTGGCAAGTAAATTAGATTGGACATTGATTTACCCAGGTAATCTCACATTGTGCCGCTTTCTTTTATCCAAAGTCTTGGGTAAATGGTTTTCCAATCTCTCTTTTTTTCCTAGTTTGGCGGCACATTAGAGTCCCACCAAAATTGGTTGGATATTGATTGCCCACTGCAGAAGAGACATTATTTGTCAATATCTATTTGGTCCACCGAAATTAGATAGATTTGCCCAGCTAAAAAGAACATGAGACATTTAGTTTCCTGAAATATTAATTTCCTTGCCCATGAATGAATGAATTTCCCATCTCATTTATGTTTCGCCAAAATAACAGACCCTAATAGGATATTACTTTCCTTGTCTTGAAGGAGTCGAACCAAACCCTCCTTGAGGAAACATGGAAAGAAGTAAGAACAACCAGATTCTCAAATTGACACATCAAAGAAGTGTCAATATCTGCGGAGACCGTCAAAACACATCCATCGTCAATACTATCAGTATTTTCATCCACCACTGTTGTATCAAAGGAAATATCATCTTTATTCTTCTTCTGTTATGCTGCGAATAATTTCTCCTTTATATGACATTTCTCCTTGCAATACTGGAACCTTATAATTGACTTTGAGTGAAACCTTTTGTTTTCTTGATCATGTTCGCTCGACCTTTTTCTTTCTTTACCTCTTGCAATGAAAACCTGACTTCCTTCTTCGTGGTGTGATTTTCTCATTATCTCATTTGATAAGTGGGTTGTCGTAACATCTTTGGTCACGAGAGTTTCTTTCCGGTAGAGAATTGTGGTCACTAGATGCTCATTAGACTCAGGAAGTGACATGAAAATAAGTGTCTTATCATCCACATCCAACTTTACATCAATGCTCATGAGACATGTGATGATTTTATTGAAAACATTTAGGTGGTCTAGAATCGACATGCCTTCCTTCATATGCAACCCATATAATTGTTGTTTTAGTTGAGAGGTTTTTCGTCATGTACAACGTTTCCACTTGGACTGTAATCTGATAGTAATCATCGGGCATCCTTGTCCATAACGTCGTACATCACCTCGTAAGCCAACACGACATAAATGTGATCACTGCCTTCGAATTCAACTCCTCCCAGACTTCATCACTCATCGTTGCTGGCATTATGGATTTTTTGAGCAATGCCTCGTGAAGGCCTTGTTGAACCAACATGCCATTCATCCTTCTTTACCATGATTTGAAATTTCCTTTAATTTACCATCAAACATCTCTACTTCGGGCTTGTAAACCAATCAAAGTCTCAGACATCTGGCTCGCGTAGCCTCCTGCCGCTCTAATACTAGATGTTTTTAAATTGATCAATTCAATAACGAAAATTTAAGGATCGAGTTTTATGGCAATACAAAACAAGTTGTGCATCCAGATGTGAAGCACACTAAAAAATTACAGAAAAATAAAGACGAGCAATTCTGGTGGTCAGACTACATCCACCGGGGGGCGAGACATCTTTCACCATTAATTAGCTATACTACAAGACTATAAGTGTTCAACCACTAGCAAAGAAATGAGAAAAATGTCATCCTCTTCCCTCTATACAACCCTTGGACAAGCATTCTTCAAAGCTTCGGCACACAAGTGAATCACCAGAGATACCTTACGAGAGACCGGCAACAAGGAGTCCACCACAGAAAGCCCAAGAAAGTTAACACACGAGAAGGCATGAGATCCGACGAGAACCAAATGCTCTCTCTCTCTCTCTGTCTCTCTCTCTCTCTCAATATAGCCAGCAAGAGGTAGGACTAGAGATTGGGTCCCACTGGGACTTGGTCCTGACTTTAAAAGACATCAATCAATAACAATTATGATCTCCAGGTTACGGTGGTGACGTGTGGTACCCTCAGCCGGCTCCAAAGGATCACCCGTGGCGCGACATGCCTCACCATGCCATGACACCTCACATCTCCGGCACCACTATCGATGGCCAGGTAAGCCAATTCTTATGTTGCTTGTATCAATGTCCTCTTTCATCCATCATCACTTAAACAGGCAGGCAATCTGATTGCTGGAGTTGAACTAAAATGGTGCAGCTGAGATATGCCGCTGGGACCAAGGACATGCTGGACAGGTATTTCAAAGGAGAGGAATTCCCCCCGGCAAACTACATTGTCAAGAAGGGTAAACTGGCAAGCCAATACCTCTGATCCCTACCTGTGTGTGTAAGTAAGTATGAAGAGTCCTTTCAATAAATCAGGGGTGGGGTTGGGTTGCCAAGTAAGTCCTGTAGCTTCCTCCATGGATCTTCAAGTATGTTGGGTTTTCAGTTGATTTATCCTTTGAGCCATCGAATCAAGAGTTTATGCAGAAGATTGGGGGTTTTTTTTTTGATGCAATTTCAAGGGGGTTAGGCAGACCCCTACCTCACAGAGGCAGCGACCTTGAGATCCTTGTCGACCACTTGAGAAGCTGGTGCTTCAGATTGCCTAGCTGACTCAAACAGGTTGGCAAACGATGTTGGGATGGCGAGGTCGCCTGTCCATCTGTCGAGCCAGAAACAGATACAGATCCCCCACCCCAACACAAACCTAGTACCAGCCTCGAAAATATAGCTAGTCCTGTCAATGGACCAGATCAAGATACGAATCGGATCCGAATTCAAACTGAAAATCTCAGATTGGGTATTAGTTTTCTGGTCCGATATCTGATTAAAAACGATCCGACCTGATTTGAAATATAATCAGACCAAATATGGACCTATTATCATCCGATCTGATACATTTAGTCAGCTTTATAATATATACCATTTGAGCAAAAAAAACATATCATAGTCAATCCAATGCCAAACCCAGCCACTGTCTGATACCCAACTCAGTCATCTATGTTAACCGTCGGATCAAGGGATTGCCAAATCTATTGGCCTGAACTAGTCAATGATTAAAACTGGGAATCATTGACTAGTTTTGACCTTCCTGCCCTGTCAAAAGCAGGAATGGTGGTAATCGGTCCGGTTCGGGTTGGACCTTACACCTATCCGTACCCATATACATTCAGGTATGGCTGGGTCCATACCCAGTCGGTTAGAAGTGGGTCTATACCCGATCCTTACACAATCTGGTTTTGGGTTTTGGTTCGGGTTTTGGGTATGAGTTGGGTATAATCTGTCTATTTTTCTTCATCATATATTTAATTATTTGAGGAGAAAAATCAAGGTACCACAATGCAATGTTAAGAAGCTCTTTTGGTTTCCTATTACAATGGTTTTAGTAGAGAATAAGTTTGAGTAGGGATATGGGTTCAAATTTGGGTATATGATAATGAGTTTGGAGTTGAACTGTATTATCTAGTACACACCTGTTAGAGGGGCAATCGGGTTTCGGGTATGAGTATTGAGGTACTCATATCCATACCCTACCCAAACCATGTTTCGGATACAAAATCTGACCCATACCCAATGTTTCGGGTCGGGTTTTGGTTGGGTTTTTGGAGTCCATTGTCACCCCTAGGCAGGATCATTATCCGAATCCCATCCTAATCCGAAAACTCTGGATTTGGTATTAGTATCTTTTGTCCAAGATCTGATTAAAAACGGTTAGCGGATAGTCCCACATCAGTTAGGGGGGCATCCATCACCCGTTTCATATACCCTCTGTGGATCTCTCCCTACGACTCGGGTTTTGGGAAGAGAGGATATCTAATATGATATTAGAGCTGGGTTCACTGTCTCCTGCCCAGGATGCTCCCCATCGATCGTGTCTTGCCACACATGCTCCGTGTGAGAGGAAGTGTTAACGGGTAGTCTGACATCGGTGAGGGAGGCATCCATCACCCGCTTCATATATCCTCTGTGGATCTCCCCTATGATCCGGATTTTTTACAAAAATCTCTAGCCTCTTGGGACCAACCATCACGAAAATGAGAAATCCAGCTTCTGAAAATCAAAGTGAGTGTCCTTGAGAGCATTGCTCTACCGAATAACAATGATCTTCAAAAATATATTTTATAACTTAAAAACATAATTTAAGTTTTTAAAAATTAAAATTCCTTGTGTTCTTTCATGTCTAACAATTAGGTTATAGTTGCATTACCAAAAAAAAAAAGTAATGGTTAATCAGCAACCGTCCAAATCATATCCCCCTGGAAGATCCAATGGCAGACTTCGATCTCTCCCGGCCTGGAACCCAGTGCCACGAACGCCCCATGCACCGGGCTCCAATCCGACGTGTCTAGATGACAGATGGCGACCCCACGATTAATCCACTCCCTGCTCTCTACGTCATGGATGTCGGCCACGTACACCCTCACCAAGGGCACCGAGTGGCAGTAGTACACCAGGTACGGGAAGAGGCTCTGGTGGCACGACACCGATGAGGTGATGTTACCGCCGTTGATCCCCATCACGTTCCCAATGAGGATGTCGCCGTTGTACCCCCTCGGGCGCTCGGTGCTCCGGGCCACCAGGTCGCTCCCCAGCACCGCCACCGCGAAGTCGATCATGTCCTCCGCCGACGTCGCGCACCGCTTCGTCTCCCCGCGGCTAGGGGCCCGCTCGCACTCCGCCACCGTGCCCGCCATCGCCTTCCACAGCGCTGACCCCGCCGGAGCATTGAATATGGGCCCCAGTGCGGTGGCGTTGAAGGGTAATTTCGCCGCGATCGACCGGGGTAGGAACGACCTTTTGGGCATCCTGTCGCGGATGTCCGGCATTGGCATCACCGACCCCTCCTTCAGGCTGCTCTCCCTGAAGAACTTGCCCGGCTCCACCCACCTATTTGCGGACCTGCCACTGGGACGCGGCGCCGACGAGACGTTCCGGTAGGTGGCGAAGGTGATCCCAGCTTTCGCATAGGAGCTGAAGGTGGTGTTCTCGCCGGCGTAGATCCTGAACCCGACATCGTGGCTGGTGGACCCCACGCCGTAGCCCTTGAAGGTGTCGCTCCCTCCGTTGTAGGAGGCACCGTAGTTCTCGAAGCCTGCGCGGGCAGCGCTCCCGCTCTTCGCGTAGGACTGGAAGCTATCGTCGCCGGTATTGGAATGGTCGCGGTAGGAGGCGAAGCTCTCGACGGCGCTGCTGCCATCCTCGCCGTAGGACTGGAAGTTGTTCTCCGCCCCGTTGCCGTCGAAGCTGTAGGAGACGAAGGAGTCGTTGGCGAGGCTGCCGTGCTCGCCGTAGCGGTCGAAGCCGTTGCCCAATACGTTGGAGCCCGCGGCGTAGGAGGTAAAGGAGGTGGGGACGGAGTTCCCGCGCTTGCCGTAGCGGGAGAAAGACTGGTCGCCGGCGTTGGAGCCGTCGGAGTAGCTGGTGAAGGAGCGAGGGCGTTCGGAGGCGTCGGACTCGTAGTTGGTGAAGCGGAGGTTTGGGGCATTGGCTCCGCGGGAGTAGGAGGAGAAGGAGCCGGATCCGGCGGTGGCGCCGGTGGCGTAGGAGGTGAAGTTGGTGTCGTCCTCGTTGACTTCGTGTCCGTAGCTGGAGAAGGAGTCGTCGTGGGAAGTGGAATCGCGGCTATATCGGCGGAAGGAGTCTGCGTCGATGTTAAGGGAGTCGGAGTAGTTGGCGAAGGAGTCGAGGCCGCCGGAGCGAGAGTCGCCGTAATTGGAGAAACTGCGGCTCTCATAGGAGGTGAAGTTGGCGTCGGAGGAGTGGGACTGGGTGTCGTCTAGGGGGGATGGGGAGCAGAGGAGGCCCGCGGCGGAGCAGAGGGTGTGGAGGCGGGAGGGGTCGAGGGCCACGGAAGCGGCGGCGAGGGCGGAGAGTGGGGAGAGCTTGGATAGGAGGAAGTCGGGGAGGGGGCGGTGGTTGTGGTTCTTGAGGTTCCAGTAACGGATGAGGGCGGCCTTGGCCGTGAAGGGGTCGTGGGGTGGTGCAGCGGCTGACACGTGCGGGAGGGCGAGGAGGAGGGAGAGGAGGAGCTGGAGAGGTGCCATTTGGGTGGTGTGTCTGGTACCGATGGCGTTGGGAAGGAAGGTTGGACAAATAAATAGGTGCAGGACAGTTGGGGAAGGAGTAGTTGTCCCGAATGTTCAACCCGAATGACGTGGCATGCAATCAACGTGCCCCTTTGCTAACCGGTCGGGGCCGAGTGCGATGTACGGGTTGAGGCTGGGGCAACTGACGGTTGTGATCCGGACACTTCATTCTGGTTGACCATTCGGGATAGATGCTTCGGGACAAATAGTATTTTCCGGGAGAGTTCACCGTCTTTCCCTTTGGAATTTTTTTTGCCTTCAAAGCGGGGCCCACAACCAGCAGGGACTCTTTCCATGTTTTTGTTTTATAGTGATTCATGAATCTGGTTCTTCTTGTTTGACTTGCGAATCCATAGCAAACAGAATGTTTTACAGACTTCTGTTGACCAGAATGACGTGGTGTCCGATCACAGCGTCCCCTTCCCTGCACGTTGGTGCAATGGACGGATGTGATCGGGACACATAATTTGCGTCAACAGATGTGGAAACCAAGTAGATTTGTTCAGTGGGTGAACACATGTCCAAGAATGCCATGCAAACACATGTCCTTTTTTAAAAAAGGACTAATGTCAAACGAGTCTAAGGGACTGTTTTGGCTGTTAGGAAGTAAGAGAAGTGCTGAAAGTGAGAGAAGTGTTGGAAATGTTGATCGGGACTTCCGACCAGAAGTTCCGGTTCCGTTGTTTGTTTTGATGGAAGTGATAATGTTTGGAGTTGTAGTTCTACGACTTCCAGTGTTTGTTTTGACGAAAGTGTTCTGCATGGAAGTGACAGAAGTGTAGAAAATGTTCTACAAGGATAATATGGCATAAAGTTTTGGTAAAACTGTTATAAGAAAAATGACATAAAGTATAAAAAGTGTTCTGCATGTATGACGTGTCATATAAAATCCCACTTCCGGATGGGGGAAGTCCCACTTCGGACCAAAAAGCTCCGAAGTTGAGTGGTTGAAAAAGAGGCCAGCCTCTCAAGGTTGACTGGAAGTCACACTTCCGAGTTCCACGATCACTTTCGTCCAAACAAACACCCAAAGTGCCCGAGTTCTGGCACTTCGGTGACTTCGGCGGCTACTTACGTTGAAACAAATGGCCCCTAAGGTTCTTGAAAAATTCGATCCCCAACGACCTCGACCATTCGGTTTTAGGTTAAGAAATCCTAGGTCTAGAGTTCATCCCATGGCCAGTATATTAGGTTTGGAGGGGGGGGGGGGGGGGGAGGTGAGGTTAGGTTCGGCGGTCGCGGGGGAGGGGGGTGAGGTTCGGTTAGGTCCAGCGATCGCGGCGGCGATGGGGGGTTCGGTTAGGTCCGGCGATGCTGGGGGAAGGGGGGTTCACTGGTTCGGTGGCATTTCAAAAAAAAATTGAAATGTTGTGGAGGGCAATTCCATCAACAACATTTCAAAAGGACTTAGACTTAAAGGATCTCTTTTTTAGGGACGGCTCACTAAGTCCCCCCCCCCCCCCCCCCCACCAAAAAAAAAAGGGGGATAACTTGCACATGCAACAAGTATACGTCCCAAGTAGGGCAATTTAAAAAACCGATCAAACAGAAAAACCAGATCGAACCAAGTTGAAAAATTGGTTAGTGATCGATTTTTTAGATGTATAAGTCGGATTCGATTTTGGAATGTAAATAAAATTAGAGTTCGATCTTGGTTACGTAAAAAAAATTGTTTTACACCGAACAAAGCCAAAGAAGTTTGCTATAAATCACATGTTCTATTATTAACCAATTTGATCATCAACATACTATAAACAAAGACAATATTTTGGTGCAGAATTTTAAAATATACAATTAATATCATAGCTAATGTTAATTGTAATAGGCATAATTTTGAAATAACTTTGAATGATGAGCACCATTTGGAAGGTCACGCATAGATGACAAAACAATCACATTCAAGATGATTGGTTCATAATTACATCTTTAAAACAAAACCGAACAAACCGACCGAATTGAACAGACTTGGGATTGGTTGGTTCAATAGTAGATCTACCGAAGTCGGTTCAATTTCGGTTCTGTCGAATGCAAAACCGACAAAATCGGCTCAGTGGCAAATGGATCCTCAAAACCGTGCAACCAAATCGAACTATGAAAAAGCCCTAGTTCCAAGTGGTTGATCCATATCTGATACATTTTATATTTCGAAATGGGTCGGATCAGATCGTTTTTAATCGGATATTGTGATGAAAATGCTAATACCAAACCCGGAGTTTTTGTATTCGGATCTGATTCGGATAATGATTTGGTCCATTGACAGGTTTGGAAGGTCAAAACAACATAAACAGTTAAACAAAAACTCAGGACTTCTAAGTTTGAATCGTTGATTTGTTCAGGGCAATAGATTTGACGATCCATTGATCCAAATATTAATAAAAAACGATTGAATTGGGCATCAAACGGTGGAAATAAGATGGATGGGTTTGACATCAGACAAACTATGGTATATGCTGTAAAGCTGACTAAATGTATCGGATCGGATCAGGGTAGATCTATATTTGATCTGATTATATTTTGAATCGGGTCAGATCGCTTTTAATCAGTTATTGGACCAAAAATTAATAGCAAATCTGAAATTTTCGGATCGGATTCGCTTCTTGATCTGGTCCATTGACAGGCCTAGATGCTTGTGAGACTGATGACCCTAATGGCACAACGACTAAAGCAATGGTATTCAGCCATACTGACGAGCCAGCTAGGAAAGCAACCCTAGTTGAATGAGACAGTCGGGATTGTTTCATGCTCTGCTCCCTAGATGACACAACCATCCAATCCGAGAAAATTTACAGTGAAGCAGTTGTAGACCGTTGAGGTGGTGAATAAACATACATCGGACAGTCGCCCCATGAGTACTCCCCATTGAAGGGTGAATTCGTCCCTTGTCTTGGATGGGATTTTTTTCTTTTTTTGGTATGACAATACACTACAAAGTCAAAAAACAACGATTACAGGCCTGGTCGGACATGATAGCAGAGGCTATTGTCCATTAACACCAAATTCTACAAGTTCAGGGGAAGAGCGTTGAACAAGAGGCAGTCTCGACCTATAAGTACATCTAGCGTTGTCTGTCAGCTACACTGTTAGCCTCACGATAGGCATGGGAGAGCCGATGAACCTGAAGTTGGCGAAGGAGGTGGCGACAATCAATAGAAAGAGTATTCTCATCGATAGCTCACAGCAATCATTGGATGATGTAATATCTTTAAATCCCCTTTTGGATCGGATGAGCAAGGAAATGCTTGAGACCAGGCCATCAGTACTGCTCCACGGGATTCGTGCATGAGGAATCTAGCACAACCTCTACCAAAACATGCCTCGTAGGATTCATCGAAGTTTATCTTTAGTATGCCGGGGTGTTGGATAGTTTGTACGTCCACGATACGGAATAGGACCTAGCCGATCATAATCACAACAATCCGAGAGAGGGAGAGAGAGTACCTGACGATCGGACATCTTGGCGATGATCTTGGTGAGGGAATGATCCGCGATGGCAACGAGCTTCGCTGGAGGAGAAGAGGAATCCACTAGAGGAACTTACATCCTTGTTCTCCAAACACTAAACGATTGGGCTCACGGTATGTATGGCACAAAGATAAAACACCCCCTTTATATATAGACTATCAAACGATCTCCTAACCCATCAAAGAGATCAAGTCGATTGGGGATAAATACTCCTAATGGATAGGATTCCATCCAACCTGTACATGATTATCTTAGACACGTCCCGACTTGATCACACAAGATCGAGACCCAGTGGGTTTTGTTGGAATTGGTGTATTCTAAGCTTGTAAAACTTTGAGTTTTGATCTAATAATAAAGGATGAATGTTATTATATGAGATGCATGTTAGTACGTAATATAATTACGTGTTCTTGTCAGAACAGAGAGTCATGGTTACATGGTAGTTCACTAAGTTGAAGACTAAGTGAATAGGTCATATGTAACCTAAATTAGTTCACAGTTATGATCATGTTGGTCGTCTCATCATGACAAGCTGTTGGTGATGACAGTGCATGGGGAGTCTTCACCATGGTCATCACCAAGCATAGTGTCTGTGGCCGAACAGAACCAACACGGTGCACAGATCAGTGGGCAGATGCTGGTGCATTAAGCCGTGTTTCTGCTTAGAGTAAAACGGTCCTAAACCTGAGGAACCATGACTGATGGGCTAACAATGTGTGATGCTTTGGTGCATCATTGTGTGAGGACCCAGTTATATGATCCAAACCCACGGTACGTTGGGTTACCCGACTATCATCGCATTAGCATGCCACTCCTCCAGGTCATCCACATCCTTAATGGGAGGTGTATTCCCTGGTCTGGCTTATGTTGTACCAAACCCAGGCCTGGTGGTCATCAGTTGGACTATTGACCAGGTTCGATTACTCGATGTGATAATCAGTGGGTATGACGCATATACATTTTGGAATGAATCAAGTCATATGAGCACTTGAGTCTGACGGTGTTCTCCATCACTCGAGTCGACTCATGGCACCGAGTGGAGGGACTAAGCGGAGAGCAAGGGTATGCGAGAGAACATAATAAGTCCGGGGAAAATAGAGTGCAGCCTGCGTCGCACTTTGAGTGGCTACACAGGTTAACTCAAACTCAGAGGTTCGAGGGTACACTCGGGTAGTGTGTTGACCGAGTTCGAGTTGGAAGCTATGAACCATGGTCCCTGAAAGTTCCACCTTATCCACACTTTGCATGGCTCTCGAACCATCTTCTCGATTTATGAGGCAAATTATTTAGTCCAAAGGAAATACGCTCCGTGTGTGCTTTGCACTAGTTCACGGTGGTTGCATATGCACGTGTGTGCACTACAATGTAAATCCGAAATAGTGCAGAGACATGCTAGGTCATAACCTAACCCTAGTGATGTTCGTAACATAGGTATGATGCACCGGTACGTGTGCGAGTTGACCGAATGACTTTACTAGGGGCACCCTAGATGTTTACTGAGGGCACCCCAGTAATAGTGAAAGCACTAGTCATAATTCACTCGGGCACGTCATGTGAGTTCTTGATGCGAGGGGAAACCAACTAGAGGTGGGGGGGGGGGGGGGGGGGGTGCCTTGGGAAACCAAGGACACCACCACACACTAGGGTGGCCAGCCCCCCACATAAGGATAAGGCATGGCCGGCCCCCCTGTTTCTAGGGTTTGCGGTTGCAAACTTCAAGGAGAAGGGGGACCGAGTTTGGGGGTTTGACCAAAATGGGGGGCCAGCCTTCATATGGAAAGGAGATAGAGAGAAGTAAGCGCCGGTCCTAGCTTCAAGGGGTTGCTAGGGCCGGCCTTTATATGATAACTAGGAAGGGGGGCGGCCTCTCTCTCTCTCTCTTGGAGGAAGCCTTGGCCGAACCCCCCCCCCCCCCCCCCCTCTCTCTCTCTCTCTCTCGCTCTCAAGCTCTCTTCTATCTCGTCTGCTCCCTCGTGTGCGACCTCGGACTTCATCCTTGCACAACTAATCGAAGACGGAGAAGGGTCGTTCATTGGAGGCGCTCAGAGATCCGATAACGACGTTCCGTGCAAGTGTGAGATTGGGTGAACGAAGAAGGCTTCATCCTCTCGCATATCATCATCTATCTTCGCGGGAGTTATTCCGTCTCTATTGACAAAGAAGATAATCCTCCACGGTTAAAAGATCCGCATGAATGTATGCATTGTTCTAACTCATAACCTAGCGTAGTCTTGGAATGCATGCATGCTAGATATTCGATTTGCTAGATTGATCTTAGGGTGTTCGTCTTCTGTGCACATATGTGCACGCATATTAGTTTCGTAAAAGTTTTATCGTGTAACGTGCACCACACACGGTCTTTCGACCGGCAAATCGCTTCCGTTGCGGGTCTCTACCATCGGATTTTTCCAACAGGTTTAACCCATTAACATTCTTGGCACCTCTTTTAACAGCTTGATCCAAACGGTGTTTTAGCAAATGATGTTGATCCTTAGGGCCATATGGTGAAACCTAACAATCTGTCACTTGGCCCAGGAAGCAACACTAAATAATTTTAAATAAAACATTTTTCTCCCGATTTGTATGAAAAGTCGAGTGGCTACTCTGAATTTTGAGAAAAACTTGTATGTTAAAACATGTTAAGACTTTTGTTCTTGAACTTTCACTTAAACTCAAGAGAACCACTAATGGCTAATCATGAAAACCATTGCGCTTCCGATATCGCAAGGCTGTTCCATGGTTCAACTGTTAGTACTTCAAAAGAGCCAAGTGTATGCCTTTATTATGATTTTATTGGAGTGTAAATTTGGATGGTACATATATTGTATGTGATCTATAATTGATGTACTTCTAATAATGTCTCACTTTACGTATATGAGCAGATGTGTGTCATCCTGATAGCTTACGGCTAACCATCATGCGAAATCCATTGCTAAATTATCCAAGATGAAGGCTTATGAACATGGTGCCTACCCATATTCAGCCCAAGCATTGAGAGTTTTTGTACAAACTCTCAGACAATCAATTTGGCATTTACTGCCTATCGTTATGTGACCTCCGTCACCCTTGTCTTTTACGTATGTGCAATAGATAAAATACATGTATGATATTTTACGAAAGAGCTATGCTATTCAGCCCAAAGGTTTTTCCGATTCGGCTCAGCCCGATTGATGTGGCAGCGTGCAACTGGTGGTGTAAAAGACTTAAGTGTCGCTAGTGGGTTTCAGCCACCAGTTGCACACTGCAATGTCAATCGAGCCGACGAAATCGAAAAAACCTTCGAACTGAATAACATTTCTCTTTAAGAAAATAAATATATTACATTATTAACTGAAATAAATATAAGAAATACTACAGAACCTCCAATTCAAACCCCTATAGATGCATCGCCAATATAGATATGAAGCTCTAATTAAAAAATACATCACAAATCAATAAACCCCAAGATAAGGGCTAGATTAGGATTTATAAAGATAAACCCCATTTGAAATCAACCATCATAAATCCCAATTAAAACCAATCCTACAAATGCATCTCAAATATAACATATGAATTTATAATTAAAAATTATATCACAAATCAATAAACCCTAAGATGCGATAGTAACCGGAGTAGTGGATCGTGGTAGGAGCAGTTAACCAAAACCCTAGAGACACGCAAGAATCCGGAGCTAAAGTTGAGGGTGACGGAGCAGGGGGGCAACAACGAGATCGCTAGGGTGGATGTGAGGGTCAGGTAAGGACAATAGAAGAGAAGGCAAAACTCTCTCTATTCCCGGGGAATTGTTCTCTATTTCTCGAACAAAACATCCCCAAGATACATCACAAATCAATAAACCCCGGTATAAGGGCTAATTAGGATTTATAAAGATAAACCCCAATTGAAATCAACCATTATAAATCCCAATTAAAACCAATCCTAAAAATGCATCACAAATATAACATATGAATTTTTAATTAAAAATTACATCACAAATCAATAAACCCCAAGATAAGATAGTAACGGGGGCAATGGATCGTGGTCGGAGTAGTTAACCAGATCCCTAGAGCCACGCAAGAAGCTGGAGCTAAAGTCGTGGGTGACGGAGCAGGGGGGGCAGCAACGAGATTGCAAGGGTGGGTGTGAGGGTCAGGTAAGGACAATAAAAGAGAAGGCAAAACTCTCTTTTTTGAGCAGAGGGGTATAACCTCATGGATAAAACCGTCTGATTAATTATAATATGCGACATTGGATTCTAGGGGGAAAAAAAAGAGAGGCCAATTCCCTCAAATTTGGGAGGTATCCGATCCCCCTCAAATACATAATATGGTTTGGTTTTTCCTAATTTGCAAACAGAACCAAACCAATTATGTAATAAAATCAAACAAACCAATTTTCGTCTGTTTGGTTCGATCGGTTCCATCGGTTTTTTTCTTTAAAAAATCTATAAACAATTGCTAGACAACTTAGGCTTAGTGCAGTTAATTAATACCTGCGGTTGTACCCTGTAGGTATGTAGAGAAAGAAGAAGAAAGGAGGGGTGTTACCTGATAGAAACCCGTGGCACCATGTTGTTGTCCGATCTCTGTTGCGGTTGCGTCGACCAGTAAGATGGCGTGGTCTGACAAGGTGCAAATTATACGTTGGAGTTAGGGGCCGGATTCAAGAGAGAAGGAAGTTGTGAGGCGAAGGAACAAAGGATGACGAAGGAGATGAAGGGGGTGAAAAGGAAAGGGAAAAGCTCGGCTGTACCTTAGGCTTGGAGGGCTGGATTCAGCAGGTACACTGATCGCCTGTGCTGATCGTCTTCAAAAGATTGAGAGAGGAAAAGAGGGGATTTCAAAGGGAACGATGGCTTGGGTAGGATTTGTTAGGCCAGCCTATGGTACCGCAGAGGAGTCGTCTCTCCATCGCGAGTTGGTTCGGATTCAATTGATACTAATATTTTGGTATGTTTTTTAAACCCTTGAGCGGAGTTGATTCGGTTCAGTCTAGTTAGGATTCCATCTACTATATATTTGAATAGAATTGGCTAGATCGGTTTTTTAAAATTCTAGAACCAAACCATATATAAAAATAACCAACCCAAACAACTTGGTTTGGTTCGGTTTTCTACACCCCACCCACCCCCTTTATTTTGTCCGTAATTAGGCTTACCCCCCAAACCATCATATTCTATCATTCAAACATGTTTGACTGCTATTCCACTTTCTATGATTTTTATTGGAACGATTTACCTCTCGCTGGGGGTTAGAGCATCTAGAAACAACTCGCCATTCCTCCTCCTTCCCTATTGTCGGTTTTTGCTACTCCGCTTGCCAGACTACCGTGGGGGGCCCACTCGTCATATATTTTATCAGCAGGGCTCAGCGCAGCAGTGGCCCTCTATTCGAAAATCGAATGACTTCGATTATAAAAATAAAAAAGGACACCAATTGGAGCGAGCACCGCTCACTACCTGCTAGGTCCCATTAATTTTTATTTGGTTCCTCATAATGGGGAGTCGCTTGGAGTTGGTTCTGAAAAGTGGCTCCATATTTTGTTGGGAAACTAATATGTCCCTATAATAGGGAGCGGCTTGAGGAGTGCCAAGATAAGAGCTCGGATTAGGATTAATAATGGTAAACCCGAATTGAAACCAACTATCATAAATCCAAATTCAAACCATCCGTACAAATTCATCACCAATATAGCATATGAAGCTCTAACTAAAATTACACCATAAATCAATAAACCCCAAGATAAGGACTCACACTAGGGTTTGTAATAATAAATCCCAATTCAAACCCCTATAGATGCATCACCAATATCCATATAAAGCTCTAATTACAAATACATCACAAATCAATAAACCAATAAGGGCTAGATTAAGATTTATAAAGATAAGCCCCAATTGAAATCAACCATCATAAATCCTAATTAAAACCAATCCTACAAATGCATCGCACATATAACATATAAAGTTGTAATTAAATACTACATCACAAATCAATAAACCCCAATATACGATAATAATCAGGGCAGTGGATCGTGGTCGGAGCAATTAACCAGAGCCCTAGAGCCACGCAAGAAGCCGGAGCTAAGGTCGCGGGTGGCGGAGCAGGGGGGCATCAGTGATATCGCGAGGGTGGGTGTGAGGGTCAGGTAAGGACAATAGAAGAGAAGGCAAAACTCTCTCTTTTGAGCATAGGGGTATAACCACATAGGTAAAACGGTCTAATTAATTATAATATGCGACGTTGGATTCTAGGGGGGGGAAAAAAGTGACCAATTCCCTCAAATTTGGAGGCATCCCCCCCCCCCCCCCCCCCCCCCCCCCCCCCCCCCTTTTTTTTTTTTTAAATCCTCAAACCAAACACCCCAAACATTGACATCCATTCCGGAAAATTTGTCTCTATTTCTCGAACAAAACATCCCCCTTAGGGACAAGGGCATCTAGGGGTTGAAGGACAGGATGGGGAAATTTTGGGTACCAACCTTAAATGGGTACAATTATACTTTCCCCGCATTTGATCAATCACAACCATCATATCTTAAGATTCGTTACCCACTAAACGGATTTAGCGGGTAACCCGACCTGACCCTATTGGGACGGGTTGGGATAGAATTAAACGGGTTTGGGCAGGTTTGGAATTGAAAAAAGCCTGATCGGATTTGGGACGGGATCGGGTTTAGGCTATCCCGCCTTGAACCTAAACCCATTACACATGCATATATCGATTTGACATTAGTTTCACTTTCCTTAACCAATAAGTCTCATTCCATGTATTTGTTTCTACTATGTTTGGTGTTTCTTTTTTAAATCAAACCTAATTCAACTCGTAACGATTCATGTAATGTAAATATAATTCGGGCATGATGGGTTTGGGGTTTGGCTAATACAAGTGGGACAGATTTGGGATTTTTTTCCAAATCCGAAATGGATTTAGGATGGTCTTTGGAGGAAGTATTTCTTAACGGGACGGGTTCGGGATAGGCCGACCTATTTCAAATTTGACCGTTTAGTTGGCGGCCGAACAAACGGAAAATTTTTCAGCACATCCTACTACCATTCAACCATGGGCCCATTGTCCCCAGAGCCTATCAGCACGCTCTTAGTGCTCGGGGCCAGAGGCGGAGCCAACTAAGGCCCAGTGGGGGTGCCTACCCCCACTGGGATTTGAAATATTAACTATAAATTATAGTTTGCCCCCTGAAGTTTAGCTCAAACACTTAACCCCCAAATAGCTTATTTTGTTTCAAATCGCTCCTTAAATTTTGAAATGTTAGCAAAATACCCCTTTTGTCACTACTTAATTTCCTCATTTGGTAATTTTTATCTGATCAAAACTGAATTGAAGGGGTCAAAATGTAGTTTTTTAACTATAGGGTGTCTGTTTTTGAGCTAAACTTCAGGAGTTCGGATCTTTTCGGTCGGTCAGTCTCAATTGGTGGGCCCGGCCGGCGCACATCAAACCCGCATGCGGATGGATTACAATTCACTTTCGTCTCGCTTGTCATCGTGCAGCTATGATGCACACTGGCCCACCGAGCGGGACCAACCGACTGGAGGAAATCCTAACTCAAACTTTAGGGGGGCAAAATGTAATTTATCCAAATTTTAATACCCCTTAGAGGCACATCAGTCCAGCCATATGGTGTCATTACCCTACTAATTAATTAGTGCATCTGAGAAAAAAAATAATTCATCTCCAGCAACCCACCTTGACGGTGACCTCGCAGTGCTCGCAGCTTGCAGGCCGCAGCCTCACATAGGTTGCACCGGCGCACCACACGGCCTGCTACTCTGCTAGGCTTATTTCTGAGCGTCGATTCCCCTACGTGACTACGTCTATTGTCCCTCAAAAAATAGCTTGGAATATTCTTCTACCCACACTCGCACTAACATGAAAAAAGAAAAATTTTAGGTTTTTGAATCTTCTTGCCCCCACTAGAGTGAATTCCTGACTTCGCCACTACTCGGGGCCACTAACCCATGTACTAGGACCCACTACCACATGTCTTTTGAATCGCAGTGGGATCGTGGTTGTATGGTATGCAGGATGTGCTGAAAATTTTTCGGGCATTCACCTACGATATTTTTTCATTTTTTTGGATAAATTATATTTTGCACCTCTAAATTTTAGTTCAAAAGCACTTAACCCCCTGTAGTTTATTTTGTTATAAATCGCACCCTAAAGTTTGAAATGTTAGCACAACACCCCCATTTTATCAACTACTTAATTTCCTCATTTGGTAATTTTACCTGATCAAAACTGAATCGAAGGGGGGCAAAATGTAGGTTTTGAACTGTAGTGGGGTGAAGTGTTTTTTGGCTATAGAGGGGTTAATTGTTTTTTAGGTAAAGTGCAGGAGTGTAAAGTGTAATTTATCCTTTTTTTTTTTGGTTGGGTGGGGGGGGGGGGGGGGGGAGGGGGGGGAGCCCTTCTTATAAATGCTTTTTGAGCAGCAGTCCTAACCAGCTTGTGCTTTTTTTCAAAATATTATTAAAAACTAAAATATTTAACTAAATAGCGGCCGACCAAAACTATGTCATTCTAGCGCTCTGACCGCCACGTGGCAGATCAGCACCGTAAAACATGCTGTAAAGTTTTTTTTTTCTAAGTTAAGGTAAATCCGATGTCCGGGTTAGCGGGTTTAAACCCGGTATTCTGGATACCGGGTTTAATCGGAGCCCCCTAATATAATGTTCTCGCACTTAGCCGTTTTCTTGTTGAACTTCGGGTAAACCTGGTATCCATAATACCAGATTTAAACCCACTAACCCGGATACCGGGTTTACCTTAACTCGGAAAAAAAAAACTTTGCAGCGCGCTTTATGGTGCTGACCTGCCACGTGGTGGTCAGAGCGCTAGAATGACAAATAGTTTTGGTCAGCCGCTATTTAGTTAAATATTTTATTTTTTAATAATATTTTGAAAAAAAGCCCAACCAACTTTTCATTTAAGCTCCAGCCACTGTGGCTGAAAATACCCCTACATTCACTTCTAATTTAGAAATAAATGCCACCCCCACCCACCCTCCGCCACCATCGTCGATGGGCCTAACCGAACCCCCTCCCCTCCCGTCGGACCTAATCTACAGGCCATGGGATGAACCCTAGACCTATAAATCCAAACCTAACACGAACCCCAGCCGCCGCTTGCTTTAAATTTAGTCGTCTCTACCTTCGCTGCTGGTAGCCGGATCCGCCTCCACCGCTGCTGCCGCTAGCCTCCGCCTCCGCCACCGCAGGCTTCGTCTCCACAGCTCGCCTCCGCAGCTGCCGGCTCCGTCTCCACCTTCGCTGTTGCCATGGCCGATCGAGAGAGGAGAGGGGGTGAGGATGGGTCTTGGGAATAAAAAAAGAGGGAAGGGTTTATCTCATGGTTGAGTTGGTTAAAGGGGCTAGAGCTTAAATGAAAAGCTTCAGTGGGTTTATCCTAATATTGGGTTGGTTAGAGGGGTCTTAAGCAATTATCTCTCTTTTTTTAATTTATTTTTTTTGACGAAATCCACTTACAATACTTAAGAAGCAAGAAGCGGTGGTTCGGTCATATTCCCCTGATCAATTCAAAATTAATCCAGAGAGAGAAATATGACCGTTGCCCAACGTTACAAAATCAAGCTTTAAGCTCTCTCCTTCTCTCTCTCTCTCTCTCTCTCTCTCTCTCTCTTTGTTTACCGTTGGCGTGAAGCAATAAAAGGGGAGCGTATGTTTTGTCGGCATCGAGCAGCAAGATCCTTCTCCCTTCCCACCCCACCTGCTTCTTGCGATCGATCTATTGTGCTGCCCAAAAAGACATCACCATCCAGAGATTTATGAATGCGAGATCTCACCGGTCCCTATTTCGGCTCATCTCTTAGTGGGGTTACTTCTTGATCGCCGTCTCATCTCGGTTGGAGTAGAGGAAAGCTCGCCCAATCTTTGAGGGTGGATTTTTCGAGTTGGATTTTAGCCGCTGGATCAAGAACAGAAAGAATACCCCCAGGTATCTGATCTCAATTTGTTTTCTCCATCGATTTCAATTCGGTCTCCGATTTGCAAAAGTCCGTGCCGCCACCTGTTCGATAAATGTTCTTCAAGAGTGTTAATAATTTTTTTATTGGTTTGTTCATCTTACTTTTGTGCCAATTTAGATTGAAATTCTCATCCCCATATCTGGAAATCATGGCGACATTGTCACCGGGGATCCTGCTGAAGCTTCTCAATGCCATGAACACTGGGAACACCAAACCTATCGGAGAGCACCGGACCGCACTCTTGCAGGTGACGGACATCGTCCCGGCAGATCTCGACGAGAAGGATCTCTGGCCAAAGCATGGATTCTACATCAAGGTGTCTGATTCATCCCACTCGATCTATGTTAGTCTGCCGTTCGATCAAGATGACCTCGTCTTCAGCAACAAGATGCAGCTGGGGCAGTTCATATACGTAGACAGATTAGAGCCGGGGTCTCCCGTCCCTGTCATTGTTGGTGCGAAGCCGCTCCCTGGAAGGCATCCCTTGATGGGCACCCCTGAACCTATCGTCCGAATCAAGCGGAGTGGAGAGAGATCAGACCTCAAAGTGATGAACCATATGGCCTCCTCCACTCATAGAAGGGGCTCATGGGGATCGGACCAGAATCCGATCAACATTCCTTCATCGCCTATGGCTGTCAAGCCAACCACATTGGATTTTGAAGGGAGTACTCCACTCAAGGAGAGAGCAATAGCTTGTCGGATGTCTCCGCTGATTACCAGATCACGGAAGGAGGCAGTCAGATCATCAGTGGGTGCAGCATTTACGTCGAAGATAACGGATTCGAAGGGAGAAAACGTGGATGCAGTAAGGAAAAGTTTTAGCATCTCGAAGTTTCAACGAAGCAAGAGTGTGTGCGAGCAAGACCCTAAAATCCCGAAGAGTCCATTCTCCACTGTAGGTAACATTTATCCCTTTACGTAAGCCTTCTGGCAATTGAGCATACCCAGGTATCTCAACAAGAAACCTAATTGGTTATCTTTACTTACAGGAGAAGAATCTAACTACTCCCTCGTCTAGTTTGAGAACTGCAAGAGTTGAAGCCTCTACACCAGCTGATGAACAGAACAAGCCAAGTGCAACTCCTAAGCGCAGCACCAGCCATCCAATGTCGTTACCTCGGAATCTCAGCGCTCTCAGAAAGGTATAATGGCCGAACTCCTTGTCTTTTAAATCGCAGTTGTTTTTGATGTACAACTCAAGAAGTAAGCATGTTTCTTGGAAATTATCAGGAGGTTGTACAACATAGGGAAGCAGCTCAAAAGGTCGCACTTCAAGCACTGCGAGATGCTTCCGCAACCGAAACTTTAGCTCGGATCCTCACGTAAGAATACTTCTGCAAGACCCAAGATTAAGATCCATATTTTTCTCTTGACCCTTTTGAAGGGGATCAAAGATTTGGTCCATTTTGCATAATTTTAATTATTGGCTATTTGCAGGATGTTTTCAGACTTGAGCTCATCTGCAAGACCGGATGCTCCAGCTGCTTGCTTCGATCTGTTCCTAAGCTTTCATCGGGAGATTGTGCAGGCAGTGATCGACATGGAGATGATCCAGTCAGCTACGTCTACCAATGCAACGAGCGATAAACGCTCGACAATCGACAAATCAAATGAAAAGGAAGATCTATCTGTCTTGCAAGAAATAGCACACAACTCGACTAATGTGAACACATCCAAGAGAAGAGCGGTAGCATCATCCAAATCAGTTTCGTTCGCCCCTGAAGAAAGCGAGGTCGGACCTAGAATCATCAGTAAACAAACGAGATCGAATGTCGAGCACAAGGGTTCTTCAGACAGAAAAGGACCGGATGGTGTGGATGCTAATGAAAACAATGTACAGATGTCTAGCTTGTGTTGCTCGATAAATTTGGCTAAGCAGATACAGACCGAAGCTGGGAGTTGGTTCATGGAGTTCTTGGAGACGGCATTGGAATCGGGTCTGAAGAAACATAAAGGGTCCATGGGTATCGATGGGCGGAAGTTAGGGTGCTGCCCTCAGTCACTTATTGTGAAGGTTATCAACTGGATAGAGGTTGAGCAGAGTGACACTAGCAAGAGGGCAGTCCATCCTAGAGCAGCACATGTAGCAAGAAAACTAAGAATCAGAGCAAAGAATCCTTGATTTAACTCTGATTTATCTGTTGTGAAGAGAAGTTCTAGGTTTTTATTCCATTAATCCAATTAATCTGAGGTTGATTGTGTCTTTATTAAGCTTATATATGTGTACAATATCTACTTGAACAAAATGCATTTGTTTGATATTTCCTTATTCTATCTTATACAGTGTACTAGTTGCTCAATAAAAAGAGATAAATTACATTTTGACTCACTGAGATAAGTGTAATCAGCATAAACCTCAGGGGATCGAAGTATAATTTACCCCATAAAATGCGTTAATTCTTTGGGGCTTTTTTTGACAACACACACAGAGACAACAACGAACGCGCACACAATCACACACAAGCACGTTAAGAGATCTTTAAAATCTTACCTCAGGGGATTGATGTATAATTTACCCCATAAAATACATTAATTCCAAAGTCTGACCCCAATGCAATAAAGTCCCATGTTAAGAGATCTTTAAAGTCTCTCCCTTCTCTAAGGAGGGGTTTAAAAAAAAAGATCTTTAAAGTCTGCCCCAAATCTTAAAAAAAAAAAAAAACTAGGTCCACGCACAATCATTATCCTTGTGAACGATGAAAATGTGAAATGACATTAATACCCTCAAAGGAAAAGCGATAGCATTTAATGCGACGTGAAACATAAACATGAAAAATATTTTTAGGAGAGTGGGTGTAACTCATTTCGACATAATAGTTAGGGAGATTAAGTTAAAAAAATACCCTAATTCTTTTGACGGGTTGGTTGGGGTAGAGTCTTATTTTCAGAAAAATAGAGGTGTATCTCAAATTCTAACATAAATGAGTTTTTGGCACAATCAAATTCTAATATATATTAAGCTTATATATGTGTACAATATCTACTTGAACAAAATGCATTTGTTTGATATTTCCTTATTCTATCTTATACAGTGTACTAGTTGCTCAATAAAAAGAGGTAAATTACATTTTGACTCACTGAGGTAAGCGTAATCAGCATAAACCTCAGGGGATCGAAGTATAATTTACCCCATAAAATGCGTTAATTCTTTGGGGCTTTTTTTGACAACACACACAGAGACAACAACGAACGCGCACACAATCACACACAAGCACGTTAAGAGATCTTTAAAGTCTTACCTCGGGGGATTGACGTATAATTTACCCCATAAAATACATTAATTCAGAAGTCTGATCCCAATGCAATAAAGTCCCATGTTAAGAGATCTTTAAAGTCTCCCTCCCTTCTCTAAGGAGGGGTTTAAAAAAAAAGATATTTAAAGTCTGCCCCAAATCTTAAAAAAAAAAAAAAACTAGGTCCACACACAATCATTATCCTTGTGAACGATGAAAATGTGAAATGACATTAATACCCTCAAAGGAAAAGCGATAGCATTTAATGCGACGTGAAACATAAACATGAAAAATATTTTTAGGAGAGTGGGTGTAACTCATTTCGACATAATAGTTAGGGAGATTAAGTTAAAAAAATACCCTAATTCTTTTGACGGGTTGGTTGGGGTACAGTCTTATTTTCAGAAAAATGGAGGTGTATCTCAAATTCTGACATAAATGAGCTTTTGGCACAATCAAAAGGGGGGCGGGGGGGACTGACACAAATTTTGGCACGATCAAGTGATAAATTGGAGCGTAAAGTCTAATTTTTATAAAAGAGTGTGTGTACCTCAATTTTTTTTTTTTTTTTTGACATCGGCGGGTGTCCCGAAACCTTTCGGGCAATGATTCACTTCAGGCTCGGACTAATCCCTCCGACGTAAGAGTTAGGGGGGTTAAGCAAAAAAATTCCTAATTCTTTTGACGGGGGAGGGGGAACTAACACAAATTTTGGCACGATCAACTGATGGATTGGGGGGTAAAGTCTAATTTTCATAAAGAGTGGGTGTAACTCAAATTTTGACATAAAAGTTAGGGGGTTTAAGTAAAAAAAATCCTAATTCTTTTGACGGGTTGAGGTGGGGGGGGGGGACTAACACAAATTTTGGCACGGTCAAGTGATGGATTGGGGGGTAAAATCTAATTTTCATAAAGAGTGGGTGTAACTCAAATTTCGACGTAAGAGTTAGGGGGGTTAAGTAAAATAAATCCTAATTCTTTTCATGGATTGATGGGGGTATAGTCTAATTTTTTTAAACATAGACGTATAACTTAAATTCTGACATAAAGGGAGGAGGGGGGGTTAAGTTAAAATATATATATATTAATTCGAGGTCCAATGTCTGATCCCAATACAATAAAGTCCCACGTTAAGATATCAAGTCAGCCCCAAATCTAAGAAAATTGTAAAACTAGATCCACGACGACTACGGTCATCATCCTTGTGAACGATGGAAATGTGAAATGATATTAAAATCCCCAAGGAAAAGCTTAGAGCATTTTAATGCGACGTGAAACGTAAACATAAAAAGTATTTTCAGAGTTACTGTAGCTGCTATAGTAACTTCGTTTTTTTTTGTCCTATAGTGATGCTCTTCCATGTGTTTCACTATAACACAATTTCTTCTTGAAAGACATTATGAGTAAATTAAAATACGCTTTAGGTAACATACATTATAAGCAATAATTGTAGAGCTACAGTAACTTCGAAACCACGTTTTTAGAGTTTCACTAAAGGACAAATTTTTTAAAGTTATAGTAGATGTTATGGGTAAATAAAAATACGATGTAGATAATATTTAATACATTTTAGTAACCTAAAATATTTATTTAGTAATTTAAAATACGTTTTAGGTAACATATGAAGGAAGCAAAAACTATATCAGCCACAGTAACTCTGAAGCCACGTGAAAGAGTTTCACTACAGGACAAAAAAATTTCAAAGTAATTATAGACGCTATATGTAATTAAAATACACTTTAAATAATATTTAATACATGTTTAGTAATCTAAAATATGTATTATTAATTTTAAATATGTTTTATGTAACATACAGAAGAAACAATAATTGTATCAGCTATAGTAACTCCGAAACCACAAGAAAGAGTTTCATTACATGACATAAAAATTTCAAAGTTACTGTAGACGCTATGGATAATTAAAATACACTTTAGATAATGTTCAATACGCTTGTAGTAATCTAAAATACATATTCTAGTAACTTTAAATATGTTTTAGGTAACATACACAACAACATTATTAGATTGACGGTTTCATGTGCGATACCTTTATTTGGAAGGAACGCAATATTTGGATTTTTGAGGACTGAATTAATCCCATAGAAAAGGTCCTAGAGGAGGTAATCAAATATGTAGGAGACATCTTGTTGACTATTGGGGACAACAAGATCAAAGATGCAGACAAGATGCTGGTAGGTACATGGAGAAAACTCGATGCATGAGTTCAAGTTTAGTTTTGTTTGTTGGTTTGTTTGTTGGTCTTGGATTGTAAAGGGATAATCTTACTCCCTTTTTTTTCGATCAATGGAAATTTTTTTTAAATATGGATAAATTAAAATGTACTTTAGATAATGTTCAATATGTTTTTAATAATCTAAAATACATATTTAGTAGTTTAAAATACGCTTATGTACTATATAGAGAAAACAATAACTATATCAGCTACAATAACTCCGATGCTATGTGAAAAAGTTTTACTACATGATATATTTTTTTTTTTAAGTTACTGTAGTCGTTGTGAATAAATTCAAATCCGATTTAGATAATGTTAAATACGCATTTAGTAATCTAAAATATATATTTTTTAAATTAAGATATGTTTTAAGTAACATACAGAGGAAGCAATATGGGTAAATTAAAATACGCTTTAGATAATATTCAATACGCTTTTAGTAATCTAAAATACGTATTTAGTAATTTAAAATATGTTTTATATAATAAACAGGGAAGCAGTAACTGTATCAACAATAATAATTTTGAATCCACGTGAAATAGTTTCACTACAGGACAATTGAAGTTATTATAGACGACATAGGTAAATGAAACTATGTGATGCAGACGAGCCTTACTACGTGCAGATTTCTTCAGCTGATTGTGTATTTTCATCTTCTCCGGAGATCCAAGAAGTCGATCGTCGATCCGTCTGCATCAGTCGAAAGCTCAATCGAAGCTCTATGACTTTGGTTTTTATTTTGTTTCGATCCGACCAACGGATCTTTAGTTATTTGCATTTTTATTTCTGGTTTGGGTAGGTGAAAGCCATGTTCGCATCCGGTTCGAGCCACAGATGCCGAACTGACTCATTTCCGTGTTAGGTTTTTAGCCGTAGGATCTTAGGACAACTTAAATCTCAATGGATGAGATTCAATAGGAAACCCAAAGGCCCTAACCGATCCCCCCCACCCGGCCGGCTCCTCTTTCCCGCGGAAGCACCCGCGCGGGCATGCCTTGGGATGCGTGCCCGCGGTCTCCTCTCTCTCCTCCCGTGCGTCTCTCTCTTTCTTTCCTTTTTTTTTTGTGTTTTCTTTGATTGTTTCATCCTCTATAAATATTAAAAACCCTAATTGAGAAGTGGAGGATGATATGAAATTGAAACCCTAAACGGAGAAGTGTGTGCGCTTGCTCGGTATATCCCTTCCGACAAATCTTCCTTGCTTCTAGTCTCTTCTTCCTTCGCACTCTTCTATCTCGTCGCCTCGCCTTTCGTCTACGACTTCGCGAGAGATCGACGCGGAGTTCCTTCATCTTCAAGATCTATCATCTCGGCTTCTTCACCTCTTCTTCTGGGCCACGTCTCCCCTTCCGCCACTTTCATCTGCAACAACGGAGTTCCTGTCAGCAGCCGTCATTGACCAAAGCACGGTGAGATCGATCCTCGATACTTTCATGTGATATCTTTCTTTTTCCCCAACCGGCCTTATTGCTGATTTCACATTAGGGTTCCCAAAATCCTTGGTTTTTCTGAGAATCTCATCCATTAGGATTTATTCGCTTAGATCTTGGCTTGTTCTTGAGACATTGGCTTTATTTATTGAGATTGTGATTGTTCTTATTGCTGGAATTCAGTCATTAGAATCTGAAATTAATCTTATTCTTGTCAGTTTTATTATTTCGTTGAATTAAATCTGATTGGGAATGAATGAATGATGAATCGTGATTATAGGCCTTGCTGAAATTTGTTTATAACATGCTGAAATCTGATTTTGTGTTTTAAATTCTGTACTTGGGTTTATTTAAGCATACGCATCCCATCAAGTTGGTATCAGAGCGCACTAGTTATCGCGTCCTTACGCAACGGCCGGTCCTCGTGCATCATTCGCACCATCGCGTGATTGCTGAATTTTTTTATTATTTTCCTTCTTTTCATTTTAGTTTTGTATCTTGCATTAATTAGGAAACTAGCATCGCGTGTCGCATTCATCTTAGGATCTTCCTTTCGCTCTGAGTGAATCGATAGCATCTACTAGAGAATCCATAATGGCTGGATCTTCCCCACCCCGTACTTGGCAAGATGCCTTCATGAGGCAACAAGAGCACATGGATAGGCTCCAGACCCAGATTGAACCCTTGACCTTGGCCTTCACCAATTCCCAAAATCCACCTCGACCCCGTTGAGAACACAGGACTAGAGCGTCACCAGGGCGTAGTGAGTTAGACCTAGAGTCAGGAGGTGACAGCGTCAGTTCCTCTGATGGATCTGAGAGGCGAAGTAGGCAAAGTCATAGGAAAGCGAAATCCCATTGGGTCTGGGATCAGGGCATCAAAATAGAAATTCCTGAGTTCGAGGATATGATGGATCCCGAAGAATTCCTAGAATGGGCCGAGAGAATCGACCAATACTTTGAGTGGAAAGAAATCCCCCGTGACAAACAAGTCAAGTTTGTTAGTCTTAAATTGAAAGGTCATGCACTGATTTGGTGGAAACAGTTGCAGACCACTAGGGGTAAAAAAGGAAAAGAGAAAATTTCCACTTGGACACACATGAGAGGAAAGATGCAACAGAAGTTTCTCCCTTCTGATTTCAAGCAATGTGTGTTCCAGAAATTCCAAAACCTGCGACAAGAGCACAAATCGGTAGATGATTACACCAATGAATTCTACAAGCTCTAAGCTCGCAATGATCTGCATGAAGACGAAGAGCAGAGCGTCGCTAGATATGTCAATGGTCTTAAGCCTTCAATCCAAGAGGTGGTGTCCCTTCACGACTTGTATCAGGTCAGTGATGCGCACCGTCGGGCTAAGAAAGTCGAGTCTCACCACTCCCGACCTGCGTCCCGACGGTATGACAACACTAGGGCACCATCCGAATCTGTAATTAGACCACTCCCTGGACCTTCCCCTGTAGCTGGTACAGTTCCTGCACCTACCGAGAAGGGTAAAGGAGTTTTAGGACCCAACCCGAGCCAGATAAAGTGCTTCAAATGCAACCAGCTGGGTCACAAGTCAGCCGATTGTCCTCGACGTCAATTCAATCCACAGACTAATCTTGCGGATAATGACGAGGATAATCATGAGTCTGAGAGCGAACACTTCAATGAGTTAGTCTTGGAGGGAGATGATGTGACTGCGCCACTGTTAGTTATTCACCAGTCTCCATCACCCCAAAGCACCTAAAGCGTTACTACCCCACGAGCTATGTGGAGGACCCCTAAGCCACACTGCAAGAACCAGAGGTTCGAGCTGTTCCGAACCATCTGCAATGCCAATGGTATAGACCTTTGCGTCTTGATCTATGAAGGTTGCACCACCAATCTGATCAATGAAGCGGTCATTAGGAGCAAGAAATGGAAAGTTAAACCATTGGCTCACCCGTACAAAACATCTTGGCTGGATAACACCACGAGCAAGTTGGTGACGCATTGTTGTTTGGCAAAGTTGTCAATTGGGCTGCAATATCACGATGAGATTTGGTGTGATGTCCTTCCTTTAGAAGTGGCTGATGTCATCCTTGGGCGTCCATGACAATTCGACCGAGATGTACAACATCACGGAAGAGCCAACACCTATACCTTCCTTAAGGACGGCATCAATATCACCCTATGGCCTACATGTTTTAGGAGACACCGGTCCCACGCACCTCAAGCCCTTCTGAGTCAGAGTCAGTCCATACCCTCATTCGCTGATAATCTAGTAGGGTGTTCATCTGATTCACTAAAAATTGATAAGGGATTAGACAACATTTTGCATTCCATTGCATGCACATCGTATTTAGAGTCTATAGGCATTCATGACACTCGCATTCATCATTTGCCTGACATCTATACATTCATAGACCACTCATATGTACATCCATATCATCCAAGTGTTGAGTATAACCTTAAAGAAGATTTTGGCATGTTTGATCACTTTTCGATGCAGAATACTTATGAATCATGCTTTCATATTTCAGACAACCCATCATCTTTAATTTTTTGAAGTCATAACAAGTGGCATGATGAGTTCTTTAATTTCTTATTTTATTCACTGCATCCAGACAATGATTACATGATATATCTTCGTCGTCTAGAATCCACTTGTTTCGCACCGTGCGCAGGCCACTTTGAGCAACACATAATGCACCCGCACCCCATGGCCTTTCAAATACACCATTGCCTATTGCGCAAGCCGATGACCCGCATCACATTATGCTCCCGCGGCCTTTCTTTTCATATGTCATTTGAATTTCATGTCAACCCAAACTCCTATTATCACATGAAATTATCTGAGTATTTTGACGATCTTATCGTGCCGTGGAGGATGTTGGTTTTGGTTTTCAGGTTTTCGCTTGGCGTCGAGGGGCAGGGGATACGAGATGGAGTTGCTGCGTACTTGAGGCGGATTACTTGGCCACCGGACCCGGGAGAGCAGTCAGAGCAGCTTCAGCGGTTGCAGTTACTACCAGGAGAGCCCCCACCGGATCCAGGACCTTGCTCAATAGGAGTCGAGTTCTTTTGAGTCCGGGGGACTTGACGCAGACGAGCCTTACTACGTGCAGATTTCTACAGCTGATCATGTATTTTCATCCCCTCCGGAGATCCAGGAAGCCGATCGTCGATCCGTCTGCATCAGTGGAAAGCTCAATCGAAGCTCTATGACTTTGGTTTTTATTTTGTTTCGATCTGACCAACGGATCTTTAGTTATTTGCATTTTTATTTTTGGTTTGGGTAGGTGCGAGCCATGTTCGCATCCGGTTCGAGCCACAGATATTGAACTAACTCATTTTCGTGTTAGGTTTTTAGCCGTAGGATCTTAGGACAACTTAAATCTCAATGGATGAGATTCAATAGGAAACCCAAAGGCCCTAACCGATCCCCCCCACCTGGCCGGCTCCTCTTTCCCGCGGAAGCACCCGCACGAGCATGCCTTGGGATGCGTGCCCGTGGTCTCCTCTCTCTCCTCCCACGTATCTCTCTCTTTCTTTCCTTTTTTTTGTGTTTTCTTTGATTGTTTCATCCTCTATAAATATTAAGAACCCTAATTGAGAAGAGGAGGATGATATGAAATTGAAACCCTAAACGGAGAAGCGTGTGCGCTTGCTCGGTGTATCCCTTCCGACAAATCTTCCTTGCTTCTAGTCTCTTCTTCCTTCGCACGCTTCTATCTCGTCGCCTCGCCTTTCGTCTACGACTTCGCGGGAGATCGGCGCGGAGTTCCTTCATCTTCAAGATCCATCGTCTCGGCTTCTTCACCTCTTCTTCTGGGCCACGCCTCCTCTTCCGTCACTTTCATCTGCAACAACGGAGTTCCTGTCAGCAGCCATCATTGACCAAAGCACGGTGAGATCGATCCTCGATACTTTCATGTGATATCTTTCTTTTTTCCCAACCGGCCTTATTGCTGATTTCACATTAGGGTTCCCAAAATCCTTGGTTTTTCTGAGAATCTCATCCATTAGGATTTATTCGCTTAGATCTTGGCTTGTTCTTGAGACATTGGCTTTATTTATTGAGATTGTGATTGTTCTTATTGCTGGAATTCAGTCATTAGAATCTGAAATTAATCTTATTCTTGTCAGTTTTATTATTTCGTTGAATTAAATCTGATTGGAAATGAATGAATGATGAATCGTGATTATAGGCCTTGCTGAAATTTGTTTATAACATGCTGAAATCTGATTTTGTGTTTTAAATTCTGCACTTGGGTTTATTTAAGCATACGCATCCCATCACTATGCTTTAGATAATACTCAATGCTATTTTAGCAATCTAAAAGTGGGATTTTAAATGCCCTGTCATCCATGCAGAATAATTTTTACACTCCTGTCACTTCCCTCATAACACTTTTGCCAAAAGTTTATACCACATCATCCCTGCAAAACACTTTTTACGCTTCTACCACTTCCATGCATAACATTGTTGTCAAAACAAACAATGAAAGTGGCCAAACTACAACTCCTAGTATTACCACTTCCATCAAAACAAACAGCAGAACTAAGACTTTCGGTCGGAAGCTCTAGTCAACACTTTCAACACTCTTACTTCATAACAGTCAAATGGTTCCATAATAGAGATGACAAAAGATGAACAGAAAGTAATAAGAGAATAATGAAATAAAAAAAAGTAGGGCCCAGACGACCAAACTCAATAGTATCCATACATCTGTCAACATAATGGCGTAAGGCCCATGACGGAGTCCAAAACAAAATTCACCTACATGCTTCCTAAGAGCAGGGCATGAGCTCCACCATAGTAGATGAAAGCCACGTGGCTCCTGAAGAGGGGTGTTTGGTTGTCCGTAAGTTTAGGAAAATGTGAAAACTACCATAACTGCAGTTCGATGAATTGCCAGCTCTGAGACCAAGTGTCAGTTTCTTTATTTGATTACATGGAACTGGTAGTTTACTGAATTGTAGTTTTGGTGTTTGTTTAGTTGTATCATATTGCTCGAAAGTGTCTCTTTTCTCACTTCTGGTATTTATTTTCTATAAATTATTTGAGTACAGTCACTCCTAAAGTGGCATGTAAGGTTATCCCTTAAATGATGAGACTTATGTTATTTTTGTTCACTCATCGCAATACCATCAAATGACATTCATATCAGTCTACCCATTCGATCAAATTCTCTACAAAATATCATACCACATATTGGAAGAACAATGACATCAACAATGATCAATGGCATCCAAATGGCATTAAGGCTGTAGTGTAAGGCATAGAACAATACTTCGCTTCAACAGGTGTTGAAGCCCTGAGCTTCAATAGGCTAACATCTCAATCAATGATTGGACCATACTCCACTGTTATGCAAATCACTGATGACATATCAATATGTCATGAGTGTCATGTCACATGTAACTAGACACATAAGACTTTTTTTTATCACTTTACTTCATTATAGTGGAATATGGTCTAATCAATCATTGATCACCATTTCAGCCTGTTGAAGCCTAGGGTTCCAACATCCATTGGAACGAAGTATTGTTCTAAGGTATAGTGGATTTAAACACGGAGCAAAGTCTACACATAAGAAAACAATGAAATAGTTGTAGAAAAGGAATATGACAAAACATGATAGACTTTTTAGTTGTAGCATTGGAATATGGTTAAACACCTGCATGTATGGACTACTAAGTGATAAATAAATAAATAAATAAAACAAAAAATTCCTAATAGTCATGGCCTGCCTAATCATCGGTGAAAGAACTATAGATTGATGGTGCCGGTATCGAATGAGGAAGATCACAACAGATCGAGGCAGGAAGAAGAAGCTAATTGACATGGTTATCACGGTTTGAGGCATAAGTAGCACTTGAAAAAATGAGTTATATGGTGAGAGTAATAAAAATCGACGAAACTACAACGAGAAAGTCCTTGTTGTTGTGACCATCTTTATGACTTCCACTAGGGGCGGAGTCAGGATTTTCTAGATGGAGGGACAAGGTGCAAAAAATAATATCAATAGATGGTCGACTATTAATATCAACAAAAATTTGTAACCAACTTAACTTTAGAAATAACCAAATAAAAAAAAAATAATAATGTATAAACTAATATTGTTTTCACTAAGTTTTTTTACAATTATCCTCGACAAATTTTCATATATTTGGAACTGTTGCAAGACCACCTCATTGTCAATACTATTAAACATGTCTTTTTTGATGTATAAGACCAAACAATCATTCATCCATTCATTTTTCCTTCGATTGCGTAGGTGGTTTCTTACAATTTTTATGATGAAAAATGCTCTTCAACTGTATCAATAGCAACCGGTAAGATTAATAAAAGCATCACGAGCAGGTAAACTAGAAAATATAATATATTTTTATTCTTCTCAACCATCTTCTCAACAAGTCCGATAATTCCTTTCAATTGTGAAAACTCATAATTTGAGTGCACATCAATAATGTATGTCTCAAGTTGATTGTCCAGTGCTATGAGATCTATTGCTGAAAATTCGACAAGATAAAATTTAGCAAGTTGGAACAATTTTTGCTTTTTGAAAGCACCAAATGAATTACTTGGATTTAGGCATGCCACACAAAGTAGTAACTCAATGTTCACCTTGTTAAAACGGTTGTTAAACTTTTGAAGTTGGATATCAATGGTAGTATAGAATAACTCAGCACTATAATGATATAGATTTGTGATTTTTTTTTAACTCTGAGCCGCGATCGTCCTCGAGATGCAAAGGTGCTATCCATATTAGGAACGATGATATCCTTTTTGGTATAAAATAAAGAAACTTCGTTTATAAGATAATACCACCCATCATCTCTCATTATTTGTCGGTGCTGCTTTAATATTTTAATTAGGCATATGGCATTAACAATATCTTATTCTTTTCGTTGCAATGACTTTGATAATTCATTTGATTCCCATAATATTTTTTATCAAATGTAGGGTAAATATAAAATCAAATGGCTACACTGACTCTAATAAAGCACACCCTTCAATTCTTTATTCTGAGTTTGAACTATCATCCATGATGATTTCAAGCACATAAATCACAAAGAAAAGTATAACAATAAATTGAGCAGTATACTATATAAGTATGAATCCCAATGTATATCATCAACCTATTTTAGGTTAATATCTTGATTCAAGCCATGCCCGCTTGAAAGCTAGCTCTCTAATAGGAGTCATTAAGTAACTTTAGCAAACCGCTTCTCACGAAAAATGTCATTGCGTTTGCATAATGCTCTAATAATATTTGATACATTAAAAATCAAATTGAAAAGTAAATCAATTTGGATGTAATTTTTTGCAACATCGATAAGTGCCAATTGTAGTAGGTAAGTGAAACAATGGACATAAAATGCAAATTGATTCTCTTTCATGATAAGTCTTTTTAGTCCATTGAACTCATATTGCATATCACTGGCCCCATCATACCCTTGTCCACGTAACCTCGCTATACTCAATCCATGCTTTGAAAATAAGTTTTCAATCACAACTTTGAGTGATCCGTCTATAGTTTCATTATGCAATGCTTACAAAATACTCCATTGCAGACTCTCGCTTATCCACATAAAGTAAAACAACAACCATTTATTCTTTGATAGATATATCATGGTATTTATCAACCAAAATAACAAAACATGACATCTCCTACCTTTAAAAAAAAAAAAATATGACATCTCCAACTTCGTTAATGATAACTTTCGTTGTTTCAGTTGCAGCCGCATGAATAATATCTTTTTGTATATCAGGTGCAATCAATTTTAAATTTTTATGAGTATTTTTCAACACGACACTTTTGACAGTTTTATTGTGATCAGTAATGAATTATATAAGTTCAAGAAAGTTTTATTGGTTATTTGAGTTCTTAGATTCATCATGTCCAAGGAAAGCCAATCCTTATCGCAAAAAAAACTAAATACAATCAGTTGATGCATTTAAACGAACTCGATATTCCATTTGAGCCTTATCTAATTGTTTTGAAATAAAAATAGATTGAATGTGTGTCTTTTAATTCATTAAAATTTGATACCCCTGATATACTTGGTAATGAGCATTATTGGACCCTCCAACATGCTGTTATTATTAAAAAAAATTTAATTTTTAAATCTTTCCAACACAAAATAATTTCCACCTCTTTGCTCTCCATTATCTACTTTGAATAAATAACAATATAGGCAAAAAACAACATCCTTTGCTACGATGTACTCAATGAGCTACCAAACTTACTAAATCAAGCAGGATTAAACCGTCGTAACACTTGTCCGAATTTAGTTTGGGAGAAATTATGGCTACGGATTGAAAATGATCATTTTATAAATACGCGCTTTTGATGTTATCATGATCATTAGGATAAAAATTCATAATTCGAATTTGCAATCCAGGATCTGCAGAAAGATCTGCCAACTTAATATCTCTATGAGTTGGATTTGAGGTTGATTCTGCTTATTCATGAAGATCATTTTTGTTAGTATAAGGTTGTAAGTCGGTCACTGACTTTCTTTTGAAAAATTTATTCATAAATATTAAAAAAATTTAAATGTATAAGCTAAAGATCAAAAGGCCCAATTACAACCTGATATAAATTAAAAATTTCGTAAGAATATAATACGCTCTTAGCATCAACTACCGCAATAAAAAAAAGGTTCACAAGCTACCACACAAATGTAAATCCTACAGTGTTTAACTATTGATTAAATAATAGAAAAATAAAAGTCTCAGCTTTGTCTATCTAACAAAACTAAATTGATATTTCAGATTTATAGTAACACTGGATGTAAAGAGGATTAAACAATCCAGACACATACAATGTGACAAAGGACTATTTTGAAAAACATATAAAATATTTATTATAATATTTTAAAAAGATCCCAGATTCCCAAAGATCATCATTGTGTTTATTCCAATATGCAGAATACTCTAGCAAAACATGATAAAAAAAAAAGAATAAAGGCACAACAACGAATGAGAGAATTGTTTTAGTATTATCTGTGTAAGTCTCTTGCAACTTTTGCTTAATGTCGATAAGGGGTCACAATCTCAATTCTCATGCCAAACATAAACCCTAACACCAATAATCTCCGATTAGGTGGGGAAGTTCATTTTCAATCTACTCCTTCCACCTTGAAAAAGAAAATTTGATCCATAAATTGGGTAACAAATTAGGAATCATAAAATTTCCCCTTTGTGTTGTGAGGGCCAATCAACAATCAGAAAATGAGAGAAGGGTTGGCTTTGTTTTCAGTTTTGGAAGGGGGTAAGTATTATCCTATTTGGTCCCAGATTAGGGGATGAAGGATGGTGAGTCCAAATTTACATTGTGATGAGAGACTCAATTGGCTCGCAACGGGATCCCGTTGATTCGTTGAAGAAAGGCCAATTTTTTTGGTGATGAGAATCATGAGATGCCGATACGCTTCGGCTTGCATTGGGATTCCATAGAACAAATCCCACGATTTTTTTGGCGATGAGATTGAGGGACTCAGAGAAAGATCGTGAGAAGGCAGACATCAAGCCTCACGATGGGATCCCGTTTTTTTTGGTGATGAGGGATCGTGATAATGTTCAGATCTCTTCCAGTCGGTCGACCATGGTCGATGGGCTCGACATGCATCACAACCGAGCGATGGCTCTCAAATCAAGGCTCACGTGGATCTTGTTTTGTTTTTTTGACGATGCGCGATCGTGAGAATAAGGCTTGCAATGGGATCCCGTAGTGGTGATGGATCGTGAGAAGCACAACTGACTTGCGACGAAATCATGATTTTTTTAGCGACATGGGATCGCGAAAAGGGGGGCATCAGACGATCGTTATTTGATCCTGAGTAGTAAAAAGGGTTTTTTTTTGGAACTCAGGGGGGCAGAAACCCCCCTCGCCACTACGTCATTCCACCAATGACTTTCGCAATAGACTAGGTGTGACTTCGGCTTCTTTTATTCTGAAGTCAGGCGGTACCTTTAGGAGGAAGTGGCCATGTTTCGATTACGAAGACATGAGCATAAAACAATATTTCACTCCAACTATATTACAAGGTATAAAACAATACTTCACTCCAATAGGTGAAGGAGCCCTGGGCTTCAACAGGTTGATGTTTGAATCAATGATTGTACCATACTCTATTGTCATGCAAATTGTTGATGACATCTTTATAATAAGGAAACATATTTTTCTCTTGGAGATATACGCAGAGACAAATCAAAGATAAAGAACATGGCGCCCATCAAACTTTCCTTATTTTATGAGATTCATCCGACTGATTTTATGAGATTCTCTGTCTCTTTTTATCTCTTTCAATCCTTAACATGACTATCTCTTGTGCCGAGTGATATAGTGGAGAAAATTTTGCTACTGAATGCGTCCGTCCATGTACTGTGGCCGAAAAAGTGTTGTCAAGGTAACCCGTCCGAGTATGCATAGGCATTGATATGGTTTCATGTCATGTCACTAGCTACATACATTATTTTATCATTTAATTCATAACAGTAAAATATGATCCAATCATAAATTGCCACATCAGCCTACTAAAACCTAGGTTCCAGACACCCGAGACGAGATTGCACCAGGGCTGACCTCACCACACACCATTTGTTTGATGGAGACTCCACCGTCGGATAGAGTTCTCCGTACAAGGAGATGCATGAGCCATAAACAATTAATTAATTAATTATTTTATTTAACGCGGTTACCCACTTCTTCCAGTCGTTTTAGCCGTCTCAATCAGTCCTTTTGTCCGTTCAGATTAAAGTAAGGCCAAGGGAAATTATTCCCGCTCACAATACTCCCCCACTACTTCCACCGCTTCCCTATCCCGCCCCCGCCCTTTTGGTAACCTCCGCTTCCTCTCCACCCTTTCCACTTTCCAAACCCCCCCCCCTCCCTCTCTCTCTTTATAAAGAACCCTAACCCCTTCTCTTTCGAATCCTCCCATTTCTCTTCCTCCTCGCCGAGAGACGAAGTTCAGAGAGAGAGAGAAGGACGGAGAGATGGGGGAGTGCGTCGACGGGGACGTCTCGCTCTCGCCGGAGAAGCCTCGTCCGCAGATGCTTTTCCATCCCGGCGCCTCGCAGGACCGCCGGTTCTTGAAGCAGGTCTTCGATAACGTCCACGGCACCATCTCGCTGGATCCGGTACGGTATCGATCTCTGTCCGTTTCTCTTTCCTCGTCCTACTTCTGGTTCTCGCCGGTGGATCTGAATCTCCAGAAGCTCCGCGATGGAGAGTTTTGCTGGTTCGGTTGGTGTTAGACGAGTTGGAAAACCTAATCGAGCTCAGATTCTCTTGTATTGCGCGTTTATCATGGTTGATTATCGCCTTCCTGTTTCTTTTTCTTCTGGATATGATGTTTGATCTCGTGGAATTTGTGCGGGATTTGGACTTACTTGAATATATCTAGTTCTGATTTGTACTTCTGATTCCTGATATCGTGGAACGTGATGGGTCTAAACTGATCTGGATTGTTTATAATGTATCAAATTGTTCAGTTTGATGCATGTTTCACATGCTCTGTTTTTTTTTTTTTTTCTTCTCTCCAACTGCTGCTTCTAATGGAATATTCTTGCTCCCCTGGGGGACTTCAATAGTTTTATACTTTTTTTTTTCTCTTCCTGTCGTCTGCTGGTTCCTTAGTATTCTGGTTTGCAAAATTTTCTCACATTGTTGAATTTTGAAATCCTATGGAGCGACAGGGGATTTGAATATTACAGTTTTTTGAGACTATCTAGATTACATGTTTCTAGATAGTAATTGCTTAATCACTTTTACTTGAAAATTTCTCTTCCAAAGTTCACCGTATCTCTCAAAGATATAGGCATGTCGAGACTGCGTATAGTCATCACGTGGAGTTTGTGAAGGCCGTTTCAATCTAGTTCAAGTACTAAGTTCATCTAGATTCATAATTGCATATCGAGTTTCAGACTGTATATAGCTCTATTGAATGGGTGATGTCACTTTTTCCAGGGATATTCCCGTGTATTTGATAGTTGTCTTGTGCTCCTTTAGTCGATTCAATGCATTAATGCATCATTGGAAGAAGAAGAACAAACGTTGCCTGGGACATAAATGAACCAAAGAGAAGGATCCTATAACCCTGGGGGACTTCAATAGTCTTATACCATTTTTTTTCGTGTGCTGGTTCTGCTTGCAAAATTTTCTCACATTGAGGGAATTTCAAATCCTTGGAGCCACAGGGGATTAGAATATCACAGTTTTTGATACTATCTAGATTACACGTTTCTAGATCGAAATTGCTTAATCACTTTTAGATGCTGGACAATTTTTCCAATCTGGTGCTGGTCAATTAAACTGCATATAAGTCATCATGTGGAGTTTGCAAAGGCCGTTTCAATCTTGTTCAAGCTTCATCTAGATTCATAAATGCATATTGGGTTCCAGACTGTATATAGCTCTATTGAATGGGTGATATGTCACTTTCCAAGGTATATTCCCACGTATTTGATAGTTATCTGTGAGGGTCATATAGTTGTCTTGTGCTCCTTTAGCGGAATCAATGCATTATTGCATCATTGGAAGAAAAACATAGCCTGGGACATAAATGAACCAAGGAGAAGGATCCTATAACCGAATCAACTAGCTGATGTTCTAGCAAGGTGGTATGGTTAGAGAGGCAAGCTAACATTAGCGATACGGGAATTGTAGGTCTAGAGTATAGTAGAAGTTTATTGCGAATTTGCGATTCGATTTATACATTTTAATCTATTATCTACCATATTGAAGAGTCCCTCCACTTCCCATTCTCCTTTTTTTGGACTCTTTTCTTTCCCTTTGGTAGCTTCCTCCACCTACCTAGCATGTATAAGCTACAACTCATTGGCACAATCTAACTGTCCCCTTTGAGATGTAACATGTAAGGTAATCAGATGCCTTTTCCATTCAATTGAAGCATGGAGTTGTTTCCATGCTTGTTTACTTTCTCAAGTCATTATTATGGTGTTACCGAATTTCGGCAACTGTTCATAACATCAACTACTGAAAAGTTTCCTTAAATGCAAGAAGACTTGTTGTCTTAAGGCTCATGGTTGGGGTCATTTTTATACCATAATGTTCTATTAGACAGTCGATTTGTGGCATCCGATATTGAAGATATCGATTCAGGGTAATCCGAGCAGTAGGACCTAGAAAAGGGTGTGTGTGTGTGTGTGTTGTGAATACGTCTATCCATCAATTATGGCCAATTTACGACAACCTATTTTCACCCAAGTGATATGTCGGAGATGTTTAGACTAATGTATTGGATTTATATCATGCGCATATAATATTAACTAATATTCAAATCACATGCTAAGTAGTGAATGATAAAGATCAACACAAAGTATGTTGTATTAGAGTATCCAATCAAGGTTTCATATAGCAATATATACTTTCCCTTGATGGGTAAGTGTAACACTTGATGCAATCACAGACAAGAAGGCATACAAAGTTTACGTGGTTCGGTCACATGAGAATGTCCAGGTTCTATGCACTATATAAGATCCACAATGATTACAGAATTGACAATTTTACCATCCCATGGCTTGGTCAATAATATGCTTTCCCCGCACATGTGTTGCCTCTGTGCCTCGTAACTTCACACATGAATTGTATGTTTTTGGCCTTGATCTTAACGTGCAACATAAGTCAACACAACCTTGTTTTCTCCATACATGAGGTCTTTGGAAACAAATGAATCTCGTATCGAGGTCGACACATGACATTTGCCTTCGCCTAATACAAAGGATTCCGTCCACGACGACAATGCTCTCTGCACCAAGCGGCTTCGATATCAACTCCAGTTGATCATCATAAAGAGATTAAAGGGTGGATGGTTACTTGGATTTTCCTATATGTATAGCATGAAGAGCAAGAATACCTTGAAGGCTTAAACTCTTCACAAGGAAGGTGGAAGAAGAATCCTCTAAGAATGAATATTTCAATATAAATCCACAAATATCTCTAAAAAATGCCTAAATAGTGCTTCAAGGAACCTTACAAATTCATGCATAAAATGGCTACGTATAAAGTTTAAAACCCTAAAATAAACCCTCAGAAAAACTCGGTATGTGTAGGATTATGATATGCAAAAAACGTGCAGTTTGATTGGTCCGACTTTCAAGTCCGATCTGTCTGAGTATAGCAAAATCTGATATCAACACGGAGTCTGTAATTTGATCGATCGGACTTGATTGGCTCGTCGACAATGGAATTTTTTTTGGCTCTTCAATCCAGTCGGTGTGCTTAGGATCCCAACCGGTCCCCGTTCAAAGGATAGTACTCCATTGGCATACAATTCGTCTGATCCGCCTACTGAAGCCTGATCGGTCCGACTACAATGACAACCAGAAACAAGTTTTCAAAATAGTTTTCAGGTTCATTCTGGAAAACAATAGGTTATGTACCCTTGTTTATGTAGATATTTATAGATAAAATGCTAAATATAATTTAGTTCTATTAATATCTTCTCCATATACTTTAGGTTATTCAATGCAAATAAGCAAATACTCCTCCTACCGTGTTCAATAAAAATATCAAAAAATCTAAATCTAAAAGAAGCAAAAAATAATATTCTAATTCTATACAAAATCAGATTTTTAGAAGTTATTAAAAATCATGCACTATGAAAAAGAGGGTCAATTGAAAATATTTTTGGTCTTAAAAATTCGATTAGATGTGAAAAATAAGACTAACTTGAAACACCAAGGACCGACACAATATTTTGAGTCAATAAAAACTTGTCTTCATTAGAGTACTTTTTTGCCGGAATTTTCAAGAAAATCATTTTCTCAATTTTGAAATCATTTTCCTAAGAACACGGAATTAAGTCTGATGTGAATGAAAATTAAAAGTGCAAACAATGTTTATGAAAACAAGTGTGTGCAAGTGAATTCATCCAAGTGTGTGCAATTTATGAGCACAAGACAGTGTGCGCAAGAGTATGCATACTAGAGACTGAGATGCACTAGGAGATATATAACCATGGTTTATCTAGGCTCTCTAGGTCACATTTGCAATTGAATCTGTGAACTTGAATCAACTGGTATCCAGGACCGGCACAAGAAACTGAGGTTCAACAACTTCTGACACGACTGACTGTATGCCCATTTACAACTTAATAAGGTTTGGCTTATGGACTTGCCAACACAGGCCCAACAAGATTTGGTGGTCCGAATTCTTTTTGAACTAGTAAATTGACTAAATAATGTTTCCTTGAACTGACTTCATCATCAATGGCTTGTATAGACATTTATTATTGATGATGTTTACATGATGGCATTGCAGATGTGATAAGACATAGCATGTGATTCTGAAATTTGTGTATCCAAAAAGCAATAATAGTTAATTTTGGGAAGAATTGCTTACATTGATTGCTATTATATCTGATTTCAGGATGAAGCTTCGGCCATGTAGAACCCACAGCCGCATACTGTAATTGAGGCCCAAATTCTGCATCTTATACCCGGATTGATTTCAGAGCACTCATTCTGTTAAACCACACTGCTTCTTTGATCCGTCTTAAAAAACTCAACAAATACGGAATTATGACAAGGGAGGAAGAGGAAAAGTAGAGGAGAGGGAGCAAGACTTTCGAATTAACGTAGGTAAGCTATGAATGAATGATCGTCCTCTTCCCCTTTCTTTGTATCAGAATAAGATGGTTGTCCTTGCTTATCTAGAAAGTAGGACCAACTCCTAGAATCTAGGGAAGGGCGGGTCCCCTCCTTATCTTGTCCACATGGGGTGGCTCTAAAACTCTTTATGAGGGGCGTAAAGACTGCCAAAACAGCCTAGGAAGCCCAAGTCCTTGGAGCTATTCACTTAAAGTGGATTTCAGCTGAATAACTAGTCATGTTAAGCAGTCTTTGGCCTCTCATGGGGCGTTTTAGAACCTTACATTAATTGAAATCATTAAAATTCCCAGAACTAAGAAATAATTAATTTATGATGTTTAATTGAATTGAATCCTCTGTGTAGCAATTCTCATGAATCGTACAAGACTTGTAATCAATGAAGCACAAACACGGACACGGACATGGACACACACGGATATGGATACGGATACAGATACGGATATGGGACATGGCAAATCTTGAAAAACTAAGATACGGGTACGATAAGTATGACAATTTTTTAATATATTCATATATATATCTATATAAATATAATATGTAATAAAATATAAGAGAGAGAGAGAGAGAGAGAGAGAGAGAGAGAGAGAGAGAGAGAGAGAGAGAGAGAGAGAGAGAGAGAGAGAGAGAGCATCACTTTGTCCTCAGTTGATAGTTGCTGTTATTACTAAACTTCTTCATACCCACATATTTCAACTTGCCTTCTTACTTTTACGACATTGCCCGAGCTTTCTAAACCATGCCCTCTCATCTTATGTTACTTGACGTTCTTTTCATTTTATTCAGCAACATTGTGACTTACCTTACTGTTTTTCATGAACTTCCTCAAGTCTAACTGCAATGTCTATGAAATCATTTAAGATCAATAAGATTTCTTTCTTTGTTCTTTAAATTCCTTTTCCTTTTCTTTTTTAGATTGACTGATTGTCAGGCAATTAAATGATAATTGTTTGCTTCATTGTTGCAGCTCAGCTTGAAGTTCATTGATACCGAACAGTTTCAGAGGTGAGCTGCAGTTTCTCAAGATATTTAATTCTCGTTTCATGGACTAGTAATTGATGATTTATTTCTAACTATACATACCTTTTTGGAATTAAATTTCATGTGCAGGCTACGTGATCTGAAACAACTTGGTAAGCTTTATCTCTTGCTCTTAGAACACAATATGGTGATTCGTCTCCAATTAAAATTGGAAGATCTGTTTTCCTTAAATATGCATATATTCTCAAAGTTTTCTCCACATCCACCCAATTTCTTGGATAGAGATTGGGTTCAAATCTATGGTTGATGTTTCTCACTCGGTGGCTGATTTTACTAATTAAGACTGACGTCTTCAAAGCCGGTCTAGGTAGTTGATCGATGACCTATGGAGTATGGGCCAAAGTTTGACTCTTCAGGGTTTTAGATGAAGAGGGTTGGACCCCGGCTCTTTGAATCGTTTTGATATGGAACAATACTAGATCGTAGGGGTAAAATTTGGTCTTTGTTACTAGGACATTCGTCTTGTCTAGACAAATATTATGAATCAACCAATGTCCTTTTGTTTGCACACATTGGAAACTTGGCATACCATGCTGGACTCTTAAAATATATATCGATAAACAAAACATCAAAAGGTTACGTCCCACAGAGATTTCGACAATCCATGCATTCACAGATAAGAACAATAAGGTAGTTAACTCATTGTGCCAATGTCACATCTTATACAAAGGAAAAATGTGAAGTAGAATCTAATGAGCTCAAATAAAGTGCAAGATAAATATACGGATAGAGGGCTACTGATGGAAACACATTTGAAATGTAAATATGTTGGATCTAGAGGATGTGCGAAGGAGCTAAGGGAAAATGTAAATTTATAGTGCTTATTTAAATGGTTATGTATGACTGTATGAGTAAGTTGTAGTGGTAGAAGGTCCATAGGTGATTGAAGTTTAATGTAGCAATTGACCCAAGGAAGAGAACAATTAGGAGGTTCAAGAGGAAGGACGTTTGATGTCGAAGGATAACGAATATGTGAAAGCCCTTCGCTCGGGCCATGGTGACTGAATTCCTTGCTTCTTCACTGTCGCTCTTACAGCCCAACCAAACTCAACTTTATTTATCTGGGCATGATGATCCTGAATGAGTCCTGAAGAATAGTGGGGAGAATGGTGCTTATCCCTTTTTATCTGGGCTTGATGATCCTGATGTATCGTATCCTACTTTTTCAAAAGTTATTGTATCGACTTTTCTGTATTGTTTCGTATCCTTATCCCGTATCCATATCCATTCTTCACATGTTGTGATGTAAAATACTATGTTGCAACGAGTAATTATTAGTCAAGGATCTGGATGTCACCCTTAAAAGCTTGCCATGTTGTATGTGAAGTGGAGTGACGATTTTAATATACCTATGATTATTGATTTGAGAGCTTCTAGTTAATTTTCATGGAAAGACACCCATTTTTGTGTTGGAAGTGTTATTTAAGTGGCAAAAACTCTCCTAATGAGAAGAGGTTGAAATAACTATGTACATTTTTTGTTTCATAGGCATGATTACCTACTCGACTATTAAAGTGATTTCTATAAAGGAACAACCAAGGGTAGTATTGCAATGAGTGGAGTACAACAATGACCAAGACAACAAGATAGCCTCCTTAAAATATGTGACCTACGATCTTCAGTTACCGTAGGGGTAAGAACTTATTGGATGCAACTAGATGTTCAAGGTAGAGAATGTTATTTGGGCGTCGTGGTGATAGGTATGGAGCATTGTTGGTATTTAAGGGTTATACACAGCGGAAAGTGTGACTATATCTAGTAGCTAGCTATGAAACACATTCGTTTGTTGGCCCTATTCCTTATTTTTGGGCCTAGAGTTGGAACAACCAAATCACTTGTAGGATATCTGCCTGAGTGTAGTTAAAAGGGTTGGACTTGAAGGAGATCTTTTAGCAAGCCGAAGAGGTTATAAGAGTTCAAGCAAGCCAATGATACAATAGCTTAATACTTTCATGACTAATCTAAGCTACATTAGAACTTTAGAAGTGAACATGGTGATTCCATCCCCTTTAGAGTACTTGCTGATAGGACATTATTGAATTTACTATTTAGTGTGGTTTGATATTCCAATTATTGTAAGAACATGTATGAAAAGACCCATCTTGAACTTCAACGCAGAGTGATAAAAAATTCTTGGGTTGTAAACCTTTTCAATAGGAACATAAGAAAATTGTGATTGTCAGTGAAGAAGAAAAGTTGGTGTGCAGGCAGGCAAGTACAATTTCCGTGTCTGGAGAGAGACCAAGTTTCAAGTAAGATGTGTAAACGTGGTTGGACACATAGTATTTGCAAGTGGTTTACACTCAGCTGGATCATCTTCATGGCTATAGTTTCATCAGTTAGTGCACAATGGTAACATGTACGGAGTCTTGATGGACCACAAAAGTGCATTTTGGATAACTGAAGGGCATTCTGATTGTTGGATTGCTATTTGAAGGAGATGATGACCTATGGCTGTAGACTATGCTTGTGATTTAGGAAGATGTAGTGGTTTGGCCAAAAGCTGGTGGAAGGGTGAATCCTGAGATCATGTCGACAAATTAAATTGATGCACACAAGGTCAAGCCATCATGTATGGTGCATTAAGGATGCCATTTACAATAGTTGTATAAGAGATGAGAACTGAGTCAAGATGCAGTTTGTTGCAATTTACCTTAAGTTGCTTCAAATATGATAGTAATTGAGAAGGTGCTTAATGGAATCAAGGGCTATTTATGAGGATAGTTGAAGCCCTTTAGGAGTGAATCATGGAAATGGATGTATGTTTGTATTTATGCCTATCTTTGTCAGGCCTCGTACTCTTTCTTTTAGTGAAGTTTCTCTCAAAAACTACTCCTGTTGATATAGTTTTAGAATCGGTGAACCAAATAAATTGTTATTATTCTCTTTTCCTATGCATCTGTGTTGCTGATTTGGTTGCGAAAAAAACGCATGCGAGAGACCTCACGATGAGTCATCGACAATTAAGCAAGTCATTCATGTAGGATAGCATAAACATGTTCTTTTAATGTGGTTCACCAAAATCTTGGCTACACCCACGGGACCTGGTTCATTAGTTTCCTTCCATTATAGATTATAATCTAGATTACAAAAAACTTTCATCTAGATCACAGTAGAGCCAAAACTCTTTAATAGTTATACTTCTCTTCAGTCGACCTATGGTCCATCTAACCATATCTAGTACATCGCTCGCCGATGATACTCTGTTGTACACTACAACCATTTTCTGTTTCTGATGCCCTCACATCTATCGCTTTGGATCCGTGATGTCGGTGGCACTAAACATTTGTGCCTATCGTCACCCCATTACCCATTGGACACTTTGCACTGGCGCCCATCAAAATCATCACCCATCGACGATGCAATCAGCCGCATGTCGACACATCCATCGCCCATCGTCAACCCTATCCCATACCTGTGTCACGCTCCGCCGTTCGTCGTCTCGTGGTCCATCGACACGGCATCACCATCGCCGTTTGTTGTCGTTCACTTTCGGCTCCTTTTGACGCTGCTCCCTAGCATTCCAGCACCTGACGCCCGTGTCTGTCAGCTACCCAAATGCCTAATGCTAAACCCTCATCTGGTTGACCACTTGACCCACACTTGTTATTACCAGCCATCCAATGACCTGGGGTGCCTCAGTCTTGCTGCACTGTAGCCTATTCTCGGGGCCACTGCAGTGTTCTGGCGATTCGCTTAAACATGTGGATTGTCACATTTGTTTGGCTTTATGGGGGGGATCCTTTTATAATAGAGACGCTCCCCCGAGCACATGGCAAGGAGTTTGTGTCCTAGTGCTACACGCCCCCCTTCCTCAGGTAACTGTTTATGTTTGGGGCTCGTTTAATGAGATGAACTCCAACATATTCTATGCGATTGTTGATTTCACTTCATTCTCATTGTGGCCATAAAGTTTTAGTTTTACTCTATTTTGGAGCATTTTCAGAAGCTGATGGAACAAATGGCTGTAGGTTATTCTCAGTATGAATGCATTCAGATCCATGAAGTGAATTGGATACAAATTTCTTCATAAAGCCATATATAACTAATTTGATGTTTGCTAGAGAACTGCTTATCTACACAATATTGAACTTGTCAAGTGTTCTAACAACTGATTGGATTTGCGCATATTTGTGCCTTTCTAAACTCGGATCATAATGACTGATATCTGCTGTATCTTAGACCTCTCGCCGTTAATCATCTTATTACCTTTCCACATTTTATCAAATGACTGATATCTGATGTACTCGGATCATAATGACTGATATCTCATGTACTCGGATTATTAAAGCTGGCTAAAATTTATTTCTTCATGTTTTGACAAGCATAGATACTGAGCATAACTTTTCTACGTATTTCAGGTCTTGCTTGCATGGTATATCCAGGAGCAGTACACACTCGATTCGAACACTCCTTAGGAGTGTACTGGCTTGCCGGGGAGGCCGTTCGCTGTCTCCAAACATACCAAGTTGAAGCTGTTTCCAGTTGCTTTACTTATTCAATCTGCTGAACCTGAAGATTGTTGATAACGTTACTGACAGATGTAATATTTGCAGGGTTCAGAGCTTGATATTGATCGTTTTGATATGCAGACAGTGAAGCTTGCAGGTAACCAATTGATACTGCAAAGCATGGTTTATTTTCTGAATGATCTGATATTATTTGGTCTGTTTGCTGTTTAGGCCTTTTGCATGATATAGGCCATGGACCTTTCAGTCACCTGTTCGAGCATGAATTTCTTCCAAGGGTCACAGGATCAAAATGGTGATTCCAATTTTTGTTTGTACATGTTTATATATTTTCTAAAACGAAATCTCTATTTTAAGTAATGAGCATTGTCCTTGTGTTATTAACATGTTTATATTGTCCTATTGGCTTGGTACAAGCACTCACTGGTTTCCAATTATAGAATAAAAATCCTTCCATGGGTCAAGCAAATCAGAGTTTCAGTTGTGCAATTTTTTACCTTGTACTTTTGTGCTTATTTTGACTTCCTTCTTTTTATGTGGTGATCTTTTGAAGTAGAAAATGTGGTTCATCAATGGTGCACTGTGATCAAGGTTCGAAATCTCCATTTCAGTTGAAATTTCAACCCTTTGGATATGGAAATATTTCAACAGTGTGGAAATATTGTAATTTTATAGAAATGATGAAAATATTTATTTTTTGATGGAATTTTTTAGTGAAACTCTGGATAGGAATAAACCAAGTATGGATACACACTTTGGAACACTCAAATAATATTTATACTTTATCTAGGGGTGTAGAGTTTCACATAGCATGTATTTAATGTATTGAGTCTATGAGTCTTTTGCAATCTTGTTTGGTCCGGTTATGATATATATATATATATATATATATATATATATATATATATATATATATATATATATATAGGGGAGGGATACTCTTATAAGTCTATACTTACAAGCAGCTCTTACTAATGATCCCAGCCATCCATTCGGATCATGATGACTGGGATCAATTCCCCCTTTCTCTCTTTTTCTCTCTTTCTCTCAATCGGTAAACCCAGTTCCCCCCCCCCCCCCCCCCCCCCCCCCCCCCGACCCCATTCCCGACCAGCCCACCGGCGCAGCACCTGCCCCTCCCCGACGCCCCTCGCCGGCCCTGAAATCGCACAACCCCGCCCCTCCCGACGCCCCTCGCCGGCCCTGAAATCACACAGCCCCGCCCCTCCCGACGCCCCTCGACCCCATCTCCGACGCCCCCCGCCGGCCCCGATGCCCCCCCCGCCGGCGCTGAAATCGCAGTTGCCGGCGTCGGGGATGAAGATCGGGGCTGCGGGGTCGGGGCCGGAGCTGCAGGGGAAGGTCGACGGGGTGCTGCGGGGCCGGAGCCGGAGCCGGAGCTGCAGGGGAAGGTCGACGGGGTGCTGCAGGGCCGGAGCCGGAGCTGCAGGGTCGGGGCCGGCCGAAGCTGCGGGGTCAGGGCCGGGGCTGGGGCCGGAGCCGACGGGGTTGCTCGACGGACGGGAAGGGGTCGGGGGGGCTCGACGGACGGGAGGGGGCCGGGGGGTCTTTGGGCTGGGTTTACCCGATCTAGAGAGAGAGAGAGAGAGTGGGAGGAGATTGAGGGAAGATCCCAGCCATCCATCGGATCCGAATGGATGGCTGGGATCATTAGTAAGAGCTGCTTGTAAGTATAGACTTGTAAGAGTATCCCTCCCCATATATATATATATATATATATATATATATATATATATATATATATATATATATATATATATATATATATATGGGGAGGGATACTCTTACTCATATAGTTACCTATGATCCGGGCCCTCCATTAGATCTCGACGAACGGTTCGGATTAGATGGGGAGTTAAAGCAATGATGTCCGCATTAAATGCCCGTATTAAAAGTCCGTATTAAAAGGCTGCATTTAATGCGGACACCATTGCTTTAACTCCCCATCTAATCCGAACCGTACGTCGAGATCTAACGGAGGGCCCGGATCATAGGTAACTATATGAATAAGTGGCCATGAGTAAGAGTATCCCTCCCCTATATATATATATATATATATATATATATATATATATATATATATATATATGATCCGGGCCGTCCGTTAGATCCCGACGTACGGTTCGGATTAGATGGGGAGCATTTAATGCGGGCTTTTAATACGAGCATTTAATGCGGACACCATTGTTTTAACTCCCCATCTAATCCGAACCGTACGTCGTGATCTAATGGACGGCCCGGATCATAGGTAACTATATGAGTAAGAGGCCATGAGTAAGAGTATCCCTCCCCATATATATATATATATATATATATATATATATATATTCCAAATGCTTTTAATCTTTTTTGTAGATAGAAATATTTTCAAAATAAAGATTAGTTGATTGTTAAAATAATGTTTCAAACGATTTTGAAAGCGGACTTAAAACAAGAAAGTTATGTAAATTTGAAATTGTGCAAAAATTATGCTGATATGTGAAGCACTGTTTTTTTAACAAGTTTGGAAAAACAAGTTTTTATATAGATGCACTTGTCGTTCTACATCTTCTGGAATTTTTTGAGCTAAAAAGGAGTTGATTTAATCACTTTTCTTACTATGCGGATTTTCTAAAAATCGTTGAAAACTGTTTTCTCCTACTAAAACTGAATGTATACTTTTTTATTCTTTTGGATTTTGATTTTTTTTGTTATTTTTATTGAAATCAAATGGGGGGTATTTGTTTATTTACATATAATAACTTAATATGTAAATAAGCTGTTGAGAACTAGGCCCCAAGCTCCCTTCAATAACCAGTTAGTCCCACAATTTCGGTGTCATTTTGCGAAATTTTCCAAATTTTTTGCGAAATTTTCTGAAATTTTTGTGAAATTTTGACAAAATCTTTGTGTTGGTGCTAATATCGCGATATATCGGGAAATCATAACAGTTTTTATGATGTTCGATTTTGTATGCTGGATTTCGTGTCGAACTTTTAACTAACCGATATATTTCGGGAAATTTCTCGAAATATATCAATTTTTAGTACCTTGACTGTGATATAATAAAATCCCTCTTGCCATTCAAATGTACAAGTGCCCAGTTGCCAACGGGTTATAAATTGGTTCAAACTCATGAAATTAGAAGTTACAACATGAGGCATGACTTAAGCTTGATGCTTCCTGTCTGCACATTGATCCTATATAACCCTGTCTGATATGTATGACCATAAAATCTGATGCCCCCCATGCCACCATCCATAGTTCAAAAACTCGAAACTTGGATTTGACTCAAAATCCAGCTGAGTCGGGTAAACTCAGTCCGACTCGGCCAAGTTTTATCCCACCTCGATCTGACGGCCAAATAACTCAACTTCCAACCCACTCAACATGCCTGATCCACTTGACTTAGGAGTTAGGCCAGCAACAAAAATTGACAAGGGGGACATGACTAGGCATTACATGTTCCTTTTGAATTCTGGGACTCTTAAAAGGGAAATATGTGTGTCTAGAGTCTTAACTAAGTGCAGTGCTCTTTAGTATCTATACAATCATTGCTTCAAGACATGTCTTTGTTGACAGGGTATTGATACATTCACTATACTCCCATGTGTCTGTCTTTAAATAGAAAATTTGGATATAAGAGAGTGCACATACCAAAAAGGGGAGTGTCTACATTAATCCTCTTTTGAAAATCTGAACTAACTTACACATGGCCTATACAGAGCACATGAATGGCCAAAATAATTATAATCTCTGACTTGCGTTGTAGTTCATAATAAATTAATTCCCCGCCCGTTTGTTTGTGGGGTGTTATGTTGCCTTGATCAATGCTTGTTCTGTGATCCATAAAGGAGTACTTATACATAGAATAAGCCGGTTGTGGCCAAGTCATTTTTTCCCATCCCTATTTAGATGTGGTATATTACTGCCCCCTCTTTTTTAGGTAATCTAGATCTGATTTCACTACCTTATCACTTCATGTCAACTTTAGTCACCTAACAAACTATCATATCATAGCTCTAAGGCCTTTTGATTTTCAGCTGTAGGATAAAGGAAGTATTATTCAAGTTACTGAAATGCATATTCTTAACATTTTGATGGAGATCTTTCTGTTGAACTTGTCTGTCCAATAAAAGAGTTACATAGTAGTATTTTTTTTTGAAACCCTCTTGATTTGAGGAGTGTTTTTTTTAATGTTTGCCTTGGTGTACTTACTTACGGATATATTATATTTAGGTCTCATGAACAGATGTCATTGCAGTTGGTGGACTACATTGTTGATGAACACAATATCGAAGTTGATTCTGATAGCCTTAGAAAAGTAAAGGTATATGTTGTCTTGTTGATATTTCTTTGTGATTTAAGTTTATATATACTTTGAGATTAAGCAATTCTGTGGCTGCTTTTTGTGGTGATCAGACTTCATTATGACTTTACGAGTAATTACATATCTAGGATTCTCAGTATCTCATCATTTCCCTATTTACCATCTTGTAGTTACTTGAAAATTGTATTATCAAATAGTTGAAACATGCCCCCCTTAGAACATGCACAATCTGATCATTGTGTGTTTACTTTACCTTATTTACTTCTCTTTTTATTCATGCCCATGTATACTATGTTAAATAGGTTAGATTTATTCTTGGATCATTTTGCGATCCCAGTATACTATGTTAAAATAGGTTAGATTTATTCTTGGATCATTTTGCGATCCCAGTTATTTATGCTGAGGCTTCTTTTGGTCATACCTGGACAAACTCATAGGACTAAGAGTAGATGTAGAGATGGACTAGGATATCTTGCCATTTACTGAAAAGTAGGAAGCCTGATATATCTCACCATGAAGCAGATGTTGCTTTTTAAGAGCGGCACAATCATATTGCAAGACCGCTCTCTCTCTTTAAAATTCGGATTATTTTGCAGGCATTCGAGGAACCTTTCAAATTTCGGTATGTATTCCTTAAAACTTGGTTATCTACACCTATTTTCTTGAAATGTTTTATAACGATTACCGGAATAGTTACCACCTCGACCATATACCCTTCCGTGGACACCGCCGCCACCTTCACTAGAGCACTGATCACCTCCATCATCTATTTCCCTTGCCTCGACCACTAACACCATCATATCACGTCTCATTTCCTTGTCGCCGCTGACATATCTTCTTCCTTTGTTGCTCTTCTCACCATTGCCAGTATATTTACTTCCCTAACTGACGCCACAACCATCATAAGACCAAACACCACCTATTTCCGGTTTTGACTCATAAAGCTAGCGCCACAAACAAATACCCACCACCATTGCTACCTATCTCCTTCCGAATTTCGGTCGAGTTGACTCGACTTTCCCTAGTCGAGTCGAGTTGGGGCAAGTTTTAAAACACTGCCATGCATAACCACCCTAGGAAACCTATAAAAGGGCAGGAGAGGATTCGAGATGACCTAATTTCTTTAATTTTTGCTTCGTCTTGTTATTGATAAGATTGTGAACCATCACGCCTAAAGTCACCATGAAGTCTTCTTTATAATCCATTTGGCATTATGCTCATCTGCTGGTTGGTTTTATCGTCATATTTGAGTTTAATGTATCTCTGTTACTTCCATGGTCATCACTAGTAAGGACTTAGTCCAAATGTTATAGAGTACTTACATTCAGTCTATTCAGATTCCTTTACCTGTATAATCTTGTCTTCTAATTTATATTTCTCTGACAAATTGCTTGATTTTTAGGAATGTGCTGTATAATTAAGAATGTGAAGTTTAGAAAAGAGTAACAAAAATTACTGTCACATTGACTTGACAATTTTCTCACAGGAAATGATAATTGCCAGCTCTAATATTGCTGCAGCAAAAGTAAGTCTTAGGCCTCACACTAATGTACTTTGTTTTCTCTATGATGTCTCTACTTTTTTGACAGTATATTTTGAATAAAACTACTTTATTTTATCTTTCCCCGTTCTAATCATTCTTGACCTTATTGCTAGAGCACAAAAGAGAAACATTTTCTATATGACATTGTTGCCAATGGCCGCAATGGAATAGACGTTGACAAGTAAGGCACTGACTGCATTTACAAGATTTAAAAATTGATACATTGAGTTTATCTGCTGTAGTTATGTCCGTTTAAAGGCATTAATGGCGTGAAAACTTAATAACCTAACAGGTTTGACTATATTGACCGTGATTGTCGGGCTTGTGGTCTTGGCTGCAATTTTCAGTTCCGGAGGTATGGCTTAAAAAATTTCAAGGTTTTATGTATCATGCTTGTGGAAGGAGGGAAGTTTGGGAAGTAAACTAGGAAACTTGGGCCAATTTTTTTGCATTGCAAATTACTTGTTTGGTAACCAACTATGGGTTTAGCGACTATGGTTTGATATTTGAATACCGAAGAGATGGCAGAGCTAAATTGCCAAGGGAACCATATTCAGAAAGTGGATTCCGTCCAACTACCATATTCAGAAAGTGGATACCGAAGAGATGGCAGAGCTAAAGATGATTCCATCTAATTGTAGAGGAAAGCGCCATTGATTAGTCTTTTGCTGGTTAATGTTGTTTGCTATAAGAACTCTTTCCCGGTATTCTCTGTCTTATCTGATAGATGGATTTTTAGATGAACGTCCCTTGATTCCTTAGCCTGTCTTCTTGAATGGCAATTTATCACACTTGTAATTAGGGTGACATTATTAGTTTTCTTTGTCTCAGGACTACTTCTATCAGAAAGCTTCCTCGTCTTGCTATAAATACAGATTATACGAATTAGAAGAAAATGGTGATGGAAACTTTGATGCTTCATGCAACTCTAGAACATTGGACCCTAACTAAACTCCAAGTGACATTTATGACATGTATCTACTAGGAGATGCCTAATTAGTTTGGTAGCAGATTCTTACACCTGCCCAGGTATCATTTGGTTTTTCCACTTAGTTTGCAAGTGAAGTGGTTATTTATTTTCCAATGGAGCTTATATCTGGTGTAGGACTTGATGGTGAAGAAGCAATGGAAGTTTTTAAAAAACACATCAAAATAAATGGATCATCTTCTAGTTGCAAATGAACATTAACATTATGTTGCTTGTAGCACCATTGCAACATCGATATAGCCATATAGGTCGGTCATGACAAAGACACCATTATAAATTTAAGATCATCATGGTTTACAATTACATTTGTCTGTGCAGATCCCAAAACCACCTACCGAGGATTTCGAATGCGTTTACCGTACAACCACAATGAGAGAACTACAAACTCAGAGAAGGGTACAATGATTCACGAACACGACCAGGGATACATGAGATCAAAGAGTTCAAGACCCGACTTAGGCCTATAGACTTCATTAATAGTTGACCCCTCATATTTTCCCTCTCTTTTCAACCCTAACATCGCCCCCACACCTGCACATTTGGTTTCTATAGTGTTTGACCGGTGTGTGTGTGTGTGTGTGTGTGCAGGGCTCCTTCAATTCAACTGTCTTTCCAAACATTTGCCAAGGATTAGATTTATTAGTGTCGTCCAATACATGGAACAATATTCTATATTATTAGATGTAGTGTGTTAGTATTCTATTAGTCCCACCTCGGTTGTGTTAACGTAATGGTGTGTGTTCTCTCTCTATATAAAGAGAGGTAGTCTTATGTAATGTAATGTGAGATTAATGAGATAATACAAGGAGATTTTCTCCCCAATCCTATTGTCTCTCCTCCCTCTCTTCGCAACATGGTATCAGAGCCAACCTAGGGTTCTAGGAGACCTCCTCTGACCTCGGCCTCCCCGGTCGCTGTTGGCAACCTCGGGGAGGCCGGGAATAACAAAATTATTTTTCTCCTCCTCCTCCTGCGCGGCTCCTCCTCGGAGGCCCTCAGAGACATTGTTCTTTTCCCGAAACACCCACCTCCTCGCAAAAGACCCTCGGGCCAAATCCCGCCGCCCCCCTCCTTCCCAAATCGACTCCGATCTCCGGGCATGGCGTATAGGACGCTGGAGTTGACGCTGATCTCGGCCAAGGATCTGAAGAAGGTCAACCTCTTCTCCAAGATGGAGGTCTACGAGGTCACGGCCATGGCCTCGTCCCCGTTCGGGAGCTCCTCACCGTCCCCGCCGACGGTCAACCTCACCGTCCCAGCCGATGCCCACGACCATGGCCTCGTCCTCCTTATAAGACTCCGGTGCGAGCGCTTACTTGGCGACCGCGACATCGGCGAGGTCCTCGTCCCCGTTCGGGAGCTCCTCGACGCCGCTGGAGACGCCGCCGGAGGTCCGCGTCCCCGTTCGGGAGCTCCTCGACGCTGCCGGAGATCGGCGACCGGGCCAGCCCCTGCACCTGTCGCCCCTGCGCCTGCATCCGGATCCCGACGACCCTTTGCCCGCGCCCGCCCGTCCGCCCGGCCCTCCACCCGCCGTACCTTGCGCCCGTGCCGAGCCATGCGCCGCCCGGATCTGCCTCGCCGGCGCTTCGATTTCCTCTCTCGTCTCCGACTCTCTCGCTCTCTCCCGGACTTCTCTCTACGATCCGAATTTCTCTCCGATCCCCCTCCATTTTCTCTCTCTTTCCTTATCTGGTCTCTCTCTCTCTCTCATCCGATAATCTCTCTTATCCGATCCCCTTTGAAACCGAGTCATCCGATCCCCTTTGAAACCGAATCACAGCCGTCCATGCCGGTGTGTCCCCTTTGAGCCGGTGTGTCCCCTGCATAAATGGTGTGTCCCCTGCATCAATGGTGTGTGTTTCTTTTATTCCCTTCTTTCTCTAATCACAGCCATCCGATTTGCATCGGATGGCAATGCTTTACGCTTTGCTGCCCCTGTGCTGTACATCCAACCCAGCACGACCCCTGCACCAGATCCAACCCAGTGATCCCTTTGAGCCGGTGACTGCGCCGTGCGGTCGTGTTCTCTCTCTATATAAATGATCACAGCCATCCATCCTGCATCGGACGGCTTGCTGCATCCGACCCGACACGGCCCTCTGCACCCGATCCGACCCTCTTTCACCTGGCCCTTTGCGCCGCCCGGATCCTGTGCTCATAGCATCTCACCACCCGATCCGGCCCTTCCGTACCTGGCCGGCTCTTCGCATTTTCGCCTTGCGCTCTGATCTGCTGCACTCTGTCAGTCAGCCCGCTGCGCCTTGCGCTTTGTCAGCCCGCCTTGCACCCTATGCCCTTGCGCTTTGCTGATTCGGCTGCCCCATCGCCCCGCTCTGTGCCCTTGCGCCTTGGTATTTTTGCGCTCTGCGCCCTACCGATCCGCCTTGCACCATTTGATCATCTCTAGTTCCGGTCACAATTGTTTTGTGCCGGCTTTTGGATTTTTTTCTCGTTCCGGTCACACTTGTCTTGTGCCGGCTTTTAGATCCTCTCTCGTTTCGGTCACACTTGTTTTGTGCCGGCTTTTGGATCTTTTTCTCGTTCCGGTCACACTTGTCTTGTGCCGGCTTTTAGATCCTCTCTAGTTCCGGTCACACTTGTTTTGTGCCGGCTTTTTGGATCCTTTCTTGTTCCGGTCACACTTGTCTTGTGCCGGTTTCTTTTGATCCTCTCTAGTTCCGGTCACACTTGTTTGTGCCGGTTTTTGGATCCTTTCTCGTTCCGGTCACACTTGTCTTGTGCCGGCTTTTTGATCCTCTCTAGTTCCGGTCACACTTGTTTTTGTGCCGGCTTTTTGGATCCGTTCTTGTTCCGGTCACACTTGTCTTGTGCCGGCTTTTGGATCCACTCTCGTTCCGGTCATTCTTGCGCCGGCTTTCGGATCCTTTCTTTCCTTGGTCATGTGACCCTATCAGAGCTATGGCTCTTCATCTTCTCCTTCTTCTTTGTCTGTGATGATTGAGATCTTCTAAGAGGTGTCAAGTACTTGCTTCGGCCGGGTGCTTGCTTCTTATGAGGTCTCACACATTCACATCTTTTCTTAGCCGCTCTCTCTCCTTTCGGCCTCCTTTATTGCCGGCTTCCATCACCGTCGGTTTCCTCCGCTCCGATCCTTACTGATCATTGCCAATTCTCCCGGTTGACCTGCTTACAGGTTGGCCGGGTTCCCCCGGTTGTCTTGCTTGCAGGTCAATCGGGTTTTCAGGACGACTTGCTTGCAGGTCGTCCTGGCACTATCTTTACTTTACAGCATAAAAAAGGGTTATTTGATGTATTTTTTTTTTCTCTTTCTTTCTCCTTCCTTTTATTAAGCAAACTGATGTCGGTTTATACCTTACATCAGTTTGACGGGGGGTATTAGATGTAGTGTGTTAGTATTCTATTAGTCCCACCTCGGTTGTGGTAACGTAATGGTGTGTGTTCTCTCTATATAAAGAGAGGTAGTCTTATGTAATGTAATGTGAGATTAATGAGATAATACAAGGAGATTTTCTCTCCAATCCTATTCTCTCTCCTCCCTCTCTTCGTAACATATATTAATATAAAACTACACAATTGCCCTTGACTTTTTAGTTCTAGATTATTACAAATAAATCCTTATTTGTAAAAGCATCCATCGTTATCATCATCATCATCATCAAGTCATATTTCGTTAAGATAAGGTCTAATATAAGGCACAATGCTGATTAAGAAGGTTCTAGAAAAGGAAAAATATTTCTATGGATTATCAACCAAATGTCAATTATCTGATAGGTTTCAAAACTTGACGAAGGCAAGAGGATCTGGCAATAAACCTAGAAGGCTAGTTCGTGGCTATTGGTTACGCAGTTTGAACTCATGCGATCAGGGAGCTGCGATCCAATACTCCGGTAGGCTAGTACGGAGTCTAGATGTAGAAGGTAGAAAACAAAGTTTGATATATGGACTTAAATTCATCTATGGGGCACAAGTTGCAGGGCGAAGAGTCAAAGTGAATCATTCCCAAGCATGTAGTCAAACATCCATATGAGACAATTCTTTGTACATTCGTGTCAAGGACTTGCCCATAAGCCACACTTATTAGTTATTGTCTAATATGAGTCTAGCCCAATCTGGCATGGGGAGATAAAATAACTTGAACACAATGCTTAAAAAATTGGTCAACACAAAAATAACATCTAAAAAATGTTTATTTTTGTAAATAAGATAAATATGCATACATACTTGAAAACAATGATCAAAATCTCAAAACTCTGGTTTGACTCGAGAGCCCACCAAGTCTAGTAAAATCGGTCCGGCTCGACAAAGTTTTACCCCAACTTGGTCCGACTCGACCAAATAACTCGACTCGAGGCTTGGCCGAGTGGAGTCGACTCGGTCCGACTCCTCCAAGTTTTAAAACAGTACTCGAAAGAACATTCGATCAAAACTTGAGAACACCATATTTGTCTATTCATAATATCTTTTGATCATACTAAACTCCTACTCAATGCATACCCAATGTGCTTCTCCGTTGTAACCTGCTATCCAACATATTGGTTGAACCAAAAACTATAATGCTAACTAATAACCTTGTTGGCAAGTTATCATCTTCATGTCTAGGGATAAGTGTGTATAATCAGAACTTGCTTCATAGAACTAACTATGGTATTAGAGGAAGTCTCATTGAGTAATAATTGCTCAATTATCTAAGTGTTAAACTATGAGTGAGGTTTCCATAAACCAATTGGTTAGTGCAGTAGTTACTCTCCTATCAAGACACTAAACTAAAGACTTACGACAACCATATAAGTGAATACCATTTCCACTCCTAGCTGTGATCTAATTCCTGGTGTTGGATGTGATCAATCCAGCCCGTGACATACTACCCAAATCATGTTAGAAATAATTCACATTATCAATCTCAAATGGTTTCGAGGGTTTCCAACTTTTAACACCTTCTCTCATACTCAAAAAGTATTTTGGGATATATTTGAAGTGCTTTGGACTATAAATGAGTGATGAAAACTAGGGGTGCAACTTGGGTCGGGTAAACCCGAGAACCGAACCAACCCGACCAAAATGGGTTGGGTTGGTTCGGGTATTTTACAAAGTCAGGTTGGGTCAGTTTTCATTTTCCATGATCCGATTAAATCAGGGTCGGCTTTGGTTAGGGCTCGGGTAAACCTGATTCAACCCGAGAACCAAACCCATCTCAAAATATAGCATACATTCTTGGGTTGGGTTCAAAATATACTATACATTCCCAAGAACCAAACTGAACTAATTAAGTAGTTGATTCATCTTTGTGAATCCACTTGATAGTATCCATGAATGTTTCCTCCACTTGATAGTATCCATAAATGCTTCACATTTTACTACATATTTTGGAGGAACACTTGGCATGATGGATGATTTATGTATGTGTAAGATTGACCTGAGAACCGAACCGAACCAACCCGATTTAGTTCGGGTCGGGTCGGGTTTATGTTGAATTCGGGTTGGTTCGGGTCATGAAATTATAGAACGAACCACTTTCGGGTCGGTTCCGGTTTGGCTCAAACCCAAACCAACCTGACCCGAGTTGCACCCTTAATGAAAACCCTTACTTAATGCCTTCGTCAATTGTTTAACGATATTTTTAGTAGAGAAAAATGTTCATCACTTTAATCTACTTCAAGAGAAGTCATGTATAGTTTGATACTTCCTGCCCACATGCTTCATTTGGTTTGCCTGTGAGGTCGTCCAGAATGCGCAACTCCATCTAGATTACCACAATATAGAGTGATAGGCCTCTCCATCAAAGCCAAGATCAAGATTAAGCCAAAACCAACAACAAAAGCGAAGTAAAGCCGAAGCAACACGAGCGCCAGACGAAGTACAAAGCGGAAGAACAACGAATAAAACAACAAACATCCTAGCCGATAACGTGCGAAGCCTGAAAAGACAAGAGCACCACCGCAAGCCTCTTTTCTCCCACGTTCAAAGCTCAAAAGCCGAAGCCATACTGAAATCCAAAGCCAAAAGCCAAAGCCAATACCGAAATCCAAAGCCAAAAGTCAACGCAAAACTGTGATTGAAGATCGAGGAAGAACAAGAGATGGAGATACGAAGATCAAGGAGCAAAGTGATACACATCCTAGCCTGTGAAGTGCGAAGCACTGAAGGGCCAAAGCAAGGCGAAACTCCTTTATCTCTCTAAAACTTGGAAACCCTTGTAAAACCTCTGATTTGGGCAATCTATCCAATGTCTCAAAGGAAGATCCGAGGAGACCAAGGATTAGAGGGCCACAGAGGATCTCTTCCATAATTTCCTGATACATCTTCTCTACTCTATCTCACCACCCCCGAGCGCCTGGACGCTGTTGTAACTTCATATTGTTCCAAGCAATAAAATGAACCATCTTTTTGCGCCTACGAACATATAAGGTCGGACCGATACAAATTCTACCCCAGCCGTGTGATACTGATTGGATGGAAGATCAAGGGCCACTGCAACCTGATTTCTCATTATAGTGAATTTCGAAAATAGGATTTTAGGCACACCTTTTATCACAGATCGTCACAGCCGTTGCCGTATGATGAAGTGTTGTACATTATTTTTTTCACAAGAGAAAAACCTATTACTGATGTTTCTTCAGATGGGATCCCAATCCTGTGCACAATAGGATTTGGAGGGCTAAACTTTGCTGTAGATTAGGTTAGGTTAGAGTTTTGTTTGGTCGTCCTTTAGTGACTTTAGTTTAGTTTGATCCCTACAGATAAAGTCTTAATCTGGTGTAGTTTTTATGTCTAATTATGTGTCAAGTGTCACTACCAAGTGGTGACATGTGTCAAACGATTGATGGTGCCAAGGACACACCAATTGCTGCCAAGTGCATACTCTGATGCCATCAAGTATCGTACAACAGTGCTGCCAAGTGTCACACTTTGGTGGTGCCAAGTGATGAAAAACAAGCGGTGCCAATGGGTGCCAATGTTGAACTCGTGTGGTGCCATGTGTTATAGATTTAGTGTTTAGGGTTTTATTAAGAAACACTTGTATAAAATTGGAACGTTAAAAATTTTATTAAAGAAATTCAGGTTATTACAAGCTGTGAACCAATCCAGGTATATGATATGATAATTCCGGCCCAACCAAGCGGTTTGATCACTTGATCAGATTGTGGACTATTTAACGGTGCATAGTCCTAGACATTCAAACACATACACCATCATGTAATGTAACAAACCATATTATAAATGATTTCCCTTATCACTCTCAAATGGTTTGTAGGACATACAACTTTCAACATCTGCATTAAAGTTAATTATCTGAAAATTGCGTAATAGCAACTTGAATCTTTCATAAATTTCTGAGAACTATGCGCCACCAAGTTGATATTTTCATTACGGTGTTTTGGCATGACTTTATTTTCATGATGTAAGGCAGTGTGATTGGGTGGTCTTTTCTTAAATTTATCTTAGTTTAGCAAGGTGGCTACGTGGAATGCTTTTATTGGGTAGGATTATGACGGAAACCGGTGCATCTAGTTCAACAATTCCCTTAGTGAAGCCTATTAAACAATTGTATACAGAGAAGAAATTAGACATTATCACTACTTTCTGCTGTCATAGTCAAGTAAATAATCTGTCATAGAAAGTAGATTGCATCAAGTGAGCTACTTAATAAAGTAGAGAAGGAAATAGTTTAGGCCTAAAGCTTAGTTAATTGGCAAGCTTTATTGTAGAGTTAAAACATTGAGGTTGTTGAGTTGAACCTCGCTTATCCATTTAAAATACTTGTTCTAAATTTCGAGATAGTAGTCGTTAGTCGTTACTTGATAGGCTGATACTCAATATACACTTGAAAGCTTATATTCTTTTTCTTTATTTCATATACTATGAACTTAATTATCTAAAATGTATGTCCTTCTAGAGATACTTAGAATCTTGCTTACTATGCCTCTTTTATTTGTTTCAGGTTATTGGAAGGCATGCGTGTTATGGAGGATGAAATATGCTATCCTGCTAAGGAATGTTAGTATTTTTTAAAATATCATCGTACTTTACCTGATGGGACAAGGCTCAATGGTTATGGTTGTGGTATCATCTTATATTACCTGGTATCATGCTACTTATTTTTGAACCAGATCTTACGATCCACAAATTATTTGCAACTCGTGCTGACCTTCATCGGACTGTTTACACCCACGCGAAAGTAAAGGTATGTTCAAGTCAGAGGGATGTTTTTTATAATGTTTATGTTTGGTGTCTCTATATAAATGTATACGTCCACACTAGTGCATTGTAGTATGCTTAACGCTATGGCGGCTGCAAATTTAATTATTGTTTTGCATTGATGCATCTCTTTGAACTCTTGCTACTTAAATTCCATGATGTCGAACCCTTCGTGGACCCCTAATGAGATTTTCGGAGAATGTGTCTGATCCTTTGCCATCTCCACCTTTGGTCAAAAGAATTGTGTATCCCTTTATGCATTTGTACTTTTGTAGACATGTTTGAACACGTCCATAAAAAGATATCATTCAATTCCACCATGCGGTTGAGTTCTATTTTCATTATGTACGTCTTAAACCTGGTGGTGTCTTTCGGTGTGAGAATCGTTTATAAACAAATTTTGTTTTTACACATCTACAAATTTAAAATTTCAGATTCGTTTCGAGGGAGTGGAGTACAAATATATAAGGAGATTACGGCGAGATCCGTCTGTGATCCTTTGATACTTCATTTCGAAGTACAAAGATTACAATAAGTTTAGAAACATGAAAAGAAGAGAGCTTTGCGGTGCTTGATCCTTCCGGGCTTCTTACGTGATCGGCTAGGGTCTTTGCTTTACTCTTCTTATTGTTTCTTCACTCGTTCTTCGCTTCACTTTGAACTTGGATCCTTTTTCTTCTTTGGTCTTAAATCTTCTTCTTCGATTTGCTTCGATCTACGATTTTTCTTCTCCGATATTTCTTGGAGTTTTGAAATATCTTCAATTCGGGTGCTTCGTAGGCTCTTCTTGTATATTGAAAGTAACATTCATTCTTCTTCTTCCCCTCCTTTTATAAGGGTCGAAGTAGTTATCGTAGGCAATAACTACCTCAGGTGGTTGAAGTAACCTTTAAGTGCTTTTCATAACTCCCTTGGATGGTTAGAATTACCAAATGGTTTTTTCAACTTTTACTAGTGGTTAATCCCTTTGAATTTCAAACTTCTCCCTCCATTATCTTTTTTTAGGATATAGGTAGTTATTTGAGTGAACCGGTCTGGTTTGATTGACTTGTGGTTCGGGTGTTGAATCCGAGTCGACTCACTGCTACCCGAACCTAACAATGTTGTCTCGTAATCTGATCTCTTTCTTGACTTGATGGATCGAATGAGTCTGTTGGATCTTATGTAAGCTCACTTGCAAGAGCTTACATTTGAGTTGGTCTTTGGTCTTGTATGTCGGCATTTTTGAAGGGCGTATATCTCTAAGTGTCATCTATCGACTTAGAGATAGGCTTTGGATGACAAAAGTGGGGTATTGAATTGATGGATCGAGTGAGTCTGTTGGATCTGATGTAAGCTCACTTGCAGGAGCTTACATCTGAGTTGGTCTTTGGTCTTGTATGTCGGCATTTTGAAGGGCACATATCTCTAAGTGTCATCTATCGACTTAGAGATAGGCTTTGGATGACGAAAGTGGGATATTTTTCCTATTTCTCCATCTTCCAAGTCTGTTGGTTGAGCTTGGCCTGGCCAACCCAGGGGTTTGGCTTGACCGGCCCTGACCTTGGCTTTGTTGGGCCTTGGGGTCTGGCTCGACTGGACCCCGAGTCGGTTTTATTTTTCCTTCTTTCTCTTTTTCTTCTCTTCCTCTATCTTTGTTAGCATTGAGGTCTTTCGGACATAGCCAAATTTTCAAGCCTTCAGGGCATAGCAAAATCTTTGAGACTTAGCCAAATTTAGAGCCTCTGAGCTTGATGAGATTCTAAGTTTTCCAGACTTAGAATATTTTCAAGTCTGTTTACTCATGGTCTCCCAGGCTTAGAATATTTTCAAACATGTTAGAGTTATGATCTTCTAGCCTTGAATATTTTTTTCTTTCATTCTTTTTTTTTTTTCTCTCTTTCCTTTCTTTCTTTCCTTTTCTTATTTTCTTTTCTTATTTTTTCTTTCTTTTCTTTTTTTTCCCTTACTTTCTCTTTCTTTTCGTCTTTGGTCGACCTTGGGGCTAGGCTTGGCTGGCCCTCGGGTCTGGTTTTGTCTCTTCTTTATTTATTTCTTTTTTTCTCTAGCATCGGGATATTCCGGACGTGGTCAAATTTCAATATTTCCCGAACATAGCAAAGTCTTCAAAACTTGGCCAAACTTGAAGCCTCTGGGCTTGATGTGGTTTGAAGTCTTCCGGATTTAGTCAAGTTTTGGGCTTTCTGGACATAGACAAATTTGGAGTCTTTCATACAGACAAATTTTTAAGTCTTTCAGGCTTAGCCAAAATTTCAAGTCTTTAAAAGTTAGCCATATTTCGAGCCTCTAGGCTTGATGATATTCTAAATCCTCCAGACTTTGCCAAACCTTGACCTTTCTGGACTTAGACAAATTTTTAAATCTTTCAAGCTTAGCCAAAATTTCAAGTCTTTAAGACTTAGCCATATTTTGAGCCTCCATGATTGATGAAATTCTAAATCCTCCAGACTTTGCCAAATCTTGAGCTTTATGGACTTAAACAAATTTTAATGTTTACAAATTTCCTTTTGTTGCTCCCCATCTTTGTCTTCGATGGTAATGCTTTGATGTTATTTTTGGAGTGTTCTCTGGTGTGTTGCAAATTTCCAGGGTTTGGAGTTTCGGCCGAAACCATTCCGTTTCGGTCGGAACCGGTCTCAAAACCCTCCACTTTTTGGTTTCGGTACTCAACACTCAGTAAAAACAGGGCTGAGTTGAGGATAAGATGTATTTCAACATAACAGGTTGACAATCATATTTACATAAAAAAACATTTAAGTAAATGATCTTTATGTTCTCCATTTACTTTAAGTTATTTGATGTAAATAAGCAAATACCCCACCAGGGCCACCATTTCGATTTAATAAAAATATCAGAAGGAATCAAAATGTAATTTTTCAGTTCCTATACAAAATCAGATTTTACAATTTTTGGCTAAAATAGAAAATTCGGTGGAAAAAACCTTAAAAGTATATTGGACCGGAAAAAATCTCAGAAATCTAGAAGTATAAGATCAACTTAAAAATCCAAAGTCCGGTAAAATATGAATCTATAAAAAAATTCTATCGCAAGAACTCTTTTGTCCTCCAGTTTTAGCAAAAATTCAGAATCACAATTTTCTAACTTTTTGACAAAAAAGTCGGGTAAAGTAAAAGCCATTCTCTTTTAAAAACAATACCACTATGAAGTGGGTACTGATGTAATTATTTTATATTATTTTTATATTTTGTAATTTTTTTAAATTTAGAAAACGAAACCAAAACCACCAAAACTCCAATCCGAAACTAACCGAAACCGATCCTCGGTGGGCGGACTGAAACCTAAACTACAAACCTTGAAATTTCAACTTGTAGGATGATGCAGGAGCATCTGAGAAGATATAGGTGTGTTCTAATTTAGTTAGACTTGGGCATAGGTGATAGAAAAAAAAGGACGCATATCAAAAATACGCAAAAATTCATTTATGGGGCACACTCTAATGGCTTTGTAAAGAGGAGTAATCCTCTCAATTTCGTGATCAACACATGATCCTTTTCCTTTCCACACTAGTCGGTTCCCACGTCATTCTACCTGACAAATCATGACTCTCTTTATCTTCGTGCAGGACTTATACTCAACATGGGCCATGTCCTGCTTTCTTGACGAGCATGGGATTCCTCTCTCTCTATGTCTATCCCTATGTGCACAATGCTATACAATGCTTGGGGTCCACAATGTTAAATCTCGAGAGTGCGTGGTAGGAATTTTTTATTCGTGCGCTTGATTCACTTCTTTCACGCGGTGGGTGATCAAATCTAATGGTTGATTTGACAGTCAGCTGTTGGTCGTGTACTTGAGCTGATGGAGGAAACCATCAAGCGGTATTCAAAGGGATTGTTAAGTCATGCTCAATCTCGTTCTTCAAGTCACTGGTCCTCTTTTTCATGTGCAAGTTCCCCACGGGGTGTCTATGATGAGCCTGCCTTTAAATAGTCGCACTACAATGAGAATAACCATACTTTATTCTTGTTACAAAAACTGTTCTAAAATTTTGAGGAGGCTTTGACCCTCTATCTTTCTCTCTCTATTTGTGTGTGTGCACGTGCCAGTGTTTGTCGCACGTGGGTTTTCGCATCAATTTTGGCATTGGAGCACAAGTTCTGGCCTCTTTCTATCGAGCGAAGATCCTGCCAAAAGCGATATCTATTAGGCGTGGAGGTGTAGCTAGGATCTAATATCCACGAGCAGAGGGTGTTGTAGATGTGAGAAGGATGATAAGTTGATAATCGATATTGCAAGGCAATTTCAGAATTTGCAATGCGATATCCGCGCACGGGTATGGATCGAGGATAGTATGACTCACAATGTTCCCTTGGATGTCTGTGATGGGGATATCGTGATGAAGTTGGAGATCAAAAGCTTGGAGATTCGTATTAATAGGCCATGCAAAGACAATCACGTGAGCACGACGATGTTATTGTTCAAATTGGGACAACTTTGTCATCTAATGGAGGCGTGGAGTTCGGATCGAAGTTACGAAACTTTTGTGGTAAGATGAATCTAGAAGATTATTTGGATTGGAAAGGTAACATTGATAGTTGTTTTGAGTAGAAAATTATGGAAAAACGAAACATGTGTTATTTGTGAAAATAAAGGTAAAGGATAGTATGTGTGCGTAGTGGAAGCGTGTCAAAGAACAACGATCACGGCAAGACAAACCCAAAATTGCAACTTAGGAGTGTGTATATATATATATATATATATATATATATATATATATATATAAAAATATAAAGAGAGAGAGAGAGAGAGAGAGAGGAATGTTACATTGAGTTGTGAGCTACTAGAGGAGAAAATGAGCTGTGGCCATTTTGATCCTCTTAGAAGTTTTGGAATTTGTTGAAATTTGGTGAAGGTGTTGTCTAAGGTAAGATGATCATCCTCATCAGTTTTCAACAAATTCCAAAACTTCTAGGGTCATCAAACATGCTAAGCAAAATTAACAGTTACTGCGGAAGGTAGATAAAGCTTCTACCATTTGATGACCCTAGAAGTTTTGGAATTTGTTGAAAATTGGTGAGGATGATCATCTTACCCTAGACAATACCCTCACCAAATTTCAACAAATTCCAAAACTTCCAGGGTCATAAAAATGGCCGCAGCTTATTTTCTCCTCTCGTAGCTCACAGGTCACAATAACATTCCTATATATATATATAGGGGAGGGATACTCTTACTCATGGCCTCTTACTCATATAGTTACCTATGATCTGGGCCGTCCATTAGATCCCGACGTACGGTTCGGATTAGATGGGGAGTTAAAGCAATGGTGTCCGCATTAAATGCGGGCTTTTAATACGGAAATTTAATGCGGACACCATTGCTTTAACTCCCCATCTAATCCGAACCGTACGTCGGAAACTAATGGACAGCCCGGATCATAGGTAACTATATGAGTAAGAGGCCATGAGTAAGAGTATCCCTCCTCATATATATATATATATATATATATATATATATATAAGTTATGCAAACCGTTTTTGTTGACCAATTATTCAATGACCTATGAGAAGTAACACCATCTTGGGCAAGGCATGCTGAATATTGACAAGAGCACAAATGATTTTAAGAACTATCTACTCGTGTTGATCCAATGGAATCAGTAATGCAGACCATGACCATATATATTGTAGGGTTGCAAACTATGATCCGGGACGAGATAGGAGTAATATGAATAAGGACATAGGAGGAGGCTTACCATATTGCTCATTGGGTCGAGGATCTATTGAAGAGACTTGGTTTGTGAAGGTAATCATTATCTTCACGATTTTTACAACACTGAGTTCACCGTTGAGATTTGACCGAGGTCCACGGGTGACAAGGTTACAACACCAAACACATGATCTATAAGACTATAGCAAAGTATTCTATTGGTGGAGGTTACGAGAAGGAGAAGGCACCTCCTATGTCATGACAGTGGTGACAAATCATTTCGGTGCTTCTCTTGTGGCGAGTCAGGACTAGTGTTGTAAATGAGTTCGTGGCGGGCCACCCCAAGCTCAGGCTCGGCTCGGACTTGCAATTGTGTTCCCAAACCCAGCCCGATCCGAATTCAATATATCGGGCTTGGTCCGAACCTGGTCCAAAACATATTTATGATGCTCGAGTCCAAACCTGGCCCATATTAAGCTTGAACTTCTAGCATGATCTATATAGCTTGGGGAGGATCTCCACACGGAGAGTAGATCAGCTGGAGGGAACCTCCGGAGTAACTGGTCATTATGCCTACACTTGAAGCCCATCAAAGATTTTCTCCTTGCTAAGCCCAAAAGGGAAGAACCTCACTCTAGTCTCTCTACTCCATATCCAAGCCCATCATTCAAATCCACATCTCTAATGGCAGTTACAGGGCAAGTGTTCCAAGTCTCATCCGATCAAAGGCGGGTTGAAGCACTCGATTGCCCTTTCTCCTCTAGCTATGAACCAATGCCATCCACTTCCCTCCCAGCTAATGCCGAACCGAGCGACTAAAAGAAAGGGTAGGGGTTGGATGATGCAACATAGAAAATCGGCTGATGTGGAGGCCCGATCGGATCTTGACAAATGTGAAGGGAAATTGAGCAGCCAATACATAGAAGTTTCTGAACATTATCTATAGCAATTATGAAGCTTTATTTTACCCAAATGTAGGCTCATCTAGTCAATAGACACTATTTTTTTCTCCTGCATGAGGGACTTAATCAATTGAGCCGTATCATATTCAGCCTACCAAGAAACATCTCCAATGGTAATTGAGATGTAAGATTTTTATCCTCCTTGCTACCTTTTCAGCCTTGAGGTCTTTTGTAGTAAATATGATTAGCAACTATATTAGCTAAAATTTGTTTATTTGATATCTAATGCTCACCTTGTAGACCTTGAATTGATAGCCCATTGGATATTTATTTGAAGTTTAAGATGGATGACGGTGTGCAATATCTGATCATACTCGCTTCCATGACCTCATTAGCAGCTTTTTTCAATTTACGATCTATATGCCCATTATTATTGCGTACATGTTGTTTTAAAACTTTTTGCTACTTTTACTATATCGTTGATCTTCTATCATTTAATATCGTCACTACACATTTACTCAAACCCTTGTGTCGTAGTCACCTTTTAACTTTGCTTGTTCAAATTTTGAATACTCTGGTGATGTCACCAATCACTATCTCTCCTTCTGAGAGATAGTCTCCTGTAAATAAAAAACATGGCATTATTTTATGCTTGAGTCCTAAAGTAGGTCATAGACCATGATGTCTTCAGCATCTACTGACAAATATATGGATTTTGTTGCCATGCTCCCTTTGATACAACAAGCAAATAAGTGTTGTGGTCGCTAACAATTTGGTCTACCAGTATAGGAAGTTATTATTTTCTTTTAACATTTTACCATGTTGAGTGTTCTTGTCACATTTATCATCTACTCTCCAGTGTGAATACTTCTCAAAGTCTTACCCTTCCCGGTGCTTCTCAATGAACTGAACAGTATAGACCATGAGTTTTAGGGTGTAGTTAATTGAATATACATAAATGTTTTGCTTAAAACCTGGACATATTGTCCATTGTTTGTATCGTGGTATGTTTTTTGTGGGATCACCATTTTAGTATTGCACATATATTGGCCTATAACCCTCCATAGTGGATGTCATGCATTATTGCTTTCTTTCCAATTCTTGCTTTTAAATAGTAACTTTGTGAAATAACAATTACATAAAATATGCCTCTTAAGTACTCTTTTTTCTTCAGGCCATAGAGCTCATGCTTGTCGATGCACTTGTAAAAGCAAACAGTTATCTGGCCATATCTTCAACCATTTCTGACCCGGCTGAATACTGGAAGGTTCTCTATTATATTCGCAAGACATGGTACTTATATTTAAATCCATCTATTCATATCCTTAAGATAGTTTGTTCATCTCTTTGGCTTGCAGATAGATGACACAATCCTAAAAACCATTGAAACAGCTCCAGACCTTGAACTGCAGGAATCTAGAGACTTACTCCGACGCATTCGCAGGAGGGAATTATACCAGGTAGCTCCTTGTATCCTAAAGTTTTTGTCTCTTTGAGATATTCTTTCCTTTAAACTGCATATTGCTGTCAATGATGTAGGCTAACCCTTATTTTATTACTTGTGGTGAGTTTTAGTCATGGCATGCCATAACTTTGCTTGTATGGATGACTTGTTTTGATTCAAGCAGGAGCCATTAACACTATTGTTTCATGCGTAGTCTCTGATTATTAGTCATGTGGATGTTCTATGGTCTTTTGCAATTCTTGTATGAAATTTGATGACGCATATCTTCTCAAACTCTGCAGGCATCATATCACAGCCTTTCTTGTGTTCATTCAGCTAGGATTCAAGATTGTATCCCACTCTTAAATCCTTCTATCTCCCTGCTTTTGCTGGCAACACTCGTTTGGACTTTGGCCCATATGGCCAGTTTCTTCTCTATGTTGTTGGACCTGGAAGGGGTCCACATGTTCCTCGATTAATTCCTTTCTGCGGTCAGTAGATTGATTATGCTGAGGGAGGGGGTGGTGATAGGATCAGTTGTATTGATTTGCTTACACTCTGCTTCTTGTATGCTTTTAAGTGCATTAGCAGCCTAAACATATTCAATCAGGACTCGTACAAGTGATATATAGGATCTATTTTCTTCATATTATTGTGAATTGATGATAGTTTTAGATCGAGGCCTATACTTTTAAGGTTACTTGGTGTATCAAATGTAGTCTCACGAGACTTTATGATAGGGACATATCAAGACTTACCTTAGAAGATGACATCAGATCTGAGATTTGACACTTCCAGAAGATGCAAAGCAACCGAATTATCTAAAGAGGTGTGTATGCGCAAAAAAGGTACGGGTCGGCTTTATTGCACAAAACGAGATTACAATTGTGGCCGGGACCCGGGTTGCTCGGGTGTAGCGAGTCCGGGCTGCGGCGAGTTTTGATCAGGGGATTGTGGGAAAGATCTTCTGAGGGATCCCTTTGATCCGCGTCTCCACGTGGTGTTCGTGCGAGAGCGCTGAAGGGGCTGCCCAGGACAGGGGTTTTACAGGGAGAGGGTTTTGGAGAGGCTAAGGAATGTCCACCGTTGCTTTGTCCCTTCCGTGCTTCGCGCTTTCTCGGCTAGGGGGTTTTCGGCTTCGTTCCTCGGTCTTCGCATCTTCCTCGTTCCTTGCTTGACCTCGGCGTCCTTGATCGTCGGTTCGCGGCGTCGATCTAGCTTTTGGCGTTGGCTTTGGCTTTGGCTTTTTGGCTTTGGCTTGGCTCCGGCGTGGCTCTGGCTTTTGCTTTGCTTCGGCGCTTGCACTTGGACGTAGCTGGGAGAGACTTGCGGTGCTTTCGTTCTTCCGGACTTCGCGTCGTATCGGCTAGAACGTGCGGTGCTTTTGCTCGTGGCCGGCGTAGTCGCTTGGCTTTGGCACTTGCGTTGCTTTGGCGCGGGCTTTACTGGGGCTTTGCTTTGGCTTCTTGCATAGGCTTTAGCTTCAGCGTCAACTCGATCTTCTTCCTCGAACGACGTAGGCTACTTCTCCGGTGCTTCGACGGTTTGCGTGTCGACGGGACTTCTCCTCTTCTCCGGGCTTCTTTGGCGTGATCGGAGTCGAAGAATGCTTTCGAAGATGGTGGGGCTAGCACCGATCTCCGTGCGACGGTCGTGGCGTCGGCTTTTGTTGATGAAGACGACGAGGGTAGCGACGGTCTCCGTGCGACGGTTGTAGCGTCGGCTTTTGTTGATGAAGACGACGGGGTAGCGACGCTTCAGACGATCTGCTCCAGGCTTTCTTCTTCGTGGATGGTGCAGATGTTTGTCGAAGACGACGGGGTGATGACGCTTCGCTTCTCTCCTTCGGGCTTTGGGGCTTGATTGGGATCGAGGATTTGTTGGAGCCGACGGGGTGGTGCCGCTCCTCTTCTTCTCCGGGCTTTTGGGCTTGATCGGAGTCGAAGGCTTTGTTGGAGCCGACGGGGTGGTGCCGCTCCTCTTCTTCTCCGGGCTTTTGGGCTTGATCGGAGTCGAAGGCTTGTTGGAGACGACGGGGTAGTGCCGCTCCTCTCCTTCTCCGGGCTTTTGGGCTTGATCGGAGTCGAAGCTTGTTGGAGACGACGGGGTAGTGCCGCTCCTCTTCTTCTCCGGGCTTTTGGGCTTGATCGGAGTCGAAGCTTGTTGGAGACGACGGGGTAGTGCCGCTCCTCTTCTTCTCCGGGCTTTTGGGCTTGATCGGAGTCGAAGCTTGTTGGAGACGACGGGGTAGTGCCGCTCCTCTTCTTCTCCGGGCTTTTGGGCTTGATCGGAGTCGAAGCTTGTTGGAGACGACGGGGTAGTGCCGCTCCTCTTCTTCTCCGGGCTTTTGGGCTTGATCGGAGTCGAAGCTTGTTGGAGACGACGGGGTAGTGCCGCTCCTCTTCTTCTCCGGGCTTTTGGGCTTGATCGGAGTCGAAGCTTGTTGGAGACGACGGGGTAGTGCCGCTCCTCTTCTTCTCCGGGCTTTTGGGCTTGATCGGAGTCGAAGCTTGTTGGAGACGACGGGGTAGTGCCGCTCCTCTTCTTCTCCGGGCTTTTGGGCTTGATCGGAGTTGAAGCTTGTTGGAGACGACGGGGTAGTGCCGCTCCTCTTCTTCTCCGGCCTTTGCTTCTGGCGTCTTCGGAGTCGAAGGGTTCTTCTTCTCCGAGCTTTCTTCTTCGTGCACGGAGTCGAAGGGATGATCTTCGTGTGCAAGGGCCTTCACATTGATGAGGACTTTCAGTAAGCCGATCCCTCGGGACAGGCTTGACTGTGCCTCGTGAAGCCTCGGGTCGATGAAGAAGCGTGCTCTTTTCTGCAGAGCTCTGGCGCTTTGTCTTCAACTTTCCAACCATTTTTTCCTTCCCCCACCCCCTCTATTTATAGGCAAAGAGGTGGGGAGAGAGATATGGGAACTCTTTAATTTTAAATCCCTTTTGTATCTCTCTCATAATTACCCGGATTTTATTCATCCATTGATGAAGGGAATAACATTTAGTTGTTTTCCTTTTCTGGCGGGTGCAATTATGGCTGGATTTTGCGCACGAAATCGATGGCGATCGGGCGCTTCGTCTTGTGCGTCGGATCGAGGGATCGGCGCAGATCCGCGTGTGTGCAGACGTCATACGCTACCTCCCCCCGCGCATGGCGGTATTTTTTCCTTTTCTTTCTTTTCTTTCCTTTTCTTTTCTTTCCTTTTTCTTTTCTTTCCTTTCTTTTCTTTCCTTTTTCTTTTCTTTCTTTTTTCTTTTCTTTCTTTTTTCTTCCCTTTCCTTGCAGGGCCGGCCGGCCCCTCCATGGGGTTCGGTCCCCACTAGGGCCGGCCCTATAGGGTTCGGACCCTAGTAGGGGCCGGCCCCTCTTGGGGCGGGGTCCGAGTCCGTGTCGGCGCGCGCGAGTCGGGTCCGCGTGTCGGGTTTGCATCCACGTCGGCGCGAGCGAGTTGGGTCCGCGTGTCGGGTTTGCATCCGCGTCGGCACACGTAAGTCGGGTTCGGGTCCGACGAAATTCGTGTGTCTACAAATGCCCCCTCAAGGACGAGTGCGTCGGTGAGAGCGTGTCGGGTTTGGACACGTAGGAATCGTAGAGCGCTTGTCCTTGATTCCTTTTGTGGGCGGGGTTGGATGTCTGTTTAAGGACCCCTACCCCCTTCATCCACCATTGTGCTTTTTTTTGCGAAGGTTCTGCCGGCTTCTGGAGACCGCTGTCGGAAGAGAGCTGCCTGGGGCTGCACGCGACTTGCTCCGTCTTTCCGGTGTTGCCTCTTTCGTCTTTTTTTTTTTTTTTTTTTTTTTTTTTTTTTTTTTTTTTGACCACGGGAGCTGCAGTGGCAGTGGCAGGGTCGGCCAGGGCTGCGGCGGCTGGGCACGAGGCCAGCGGCGTGCGGCGCGCCGAGCTGGGTGCCGGTGCGAGCAGTTGGCTGTGGCTCTTGCTTGTAGAGAAGACCTTCGCTATGGTTTCGATCATCTTCTTCGTTGCGGACCTCTTTTGCTCCAAAGATTGCACGGACGTCGAAGGTGGCCGTTGCACGGAGTTCGAGACTGGTGCGAGGGCGACTGGAGTGCGATGACGGCGACGGTGCATCTCGGCGGAGGACTGTCGCCCCTCCCTTGGTGTGGGAGCGCAATGACGAGGCCGATTGTCGACGGCGACCGTTGCACGATGTCCGAAGGCGACTTAGGAGAGATGGGAGCGTGAAGACGAAGGCAACATGTCTCGACGTAGTCCCATGGCGGCGCGCGGATGACGAAGGCGCGAAGATGAAGGCGATGCACCCCGGCGGAGTGTCGGCGACGATGACGCACCTTGACGTGACGAGGAGGAGGTGGAGCCATTGCAAGCGAGGCGAGGCTCCCCTCTTTCTTTTTTTTTTTTTTTTTTGTGTGCGAAGCACAGCAGCAGCAGCGGTGGCTGGCTACGGCGCGCGCGGAGGCCGGGGTGCCGTGGCGGCGGTGGCTCACGGAGGCAGCAGCGGCGGGCGGTGGCTGAGCGGCGCGTAGCTGTGGCGCGCGGGCTGTGGCGCGGGTGCCGGTGGCTCGCGGAGGCAGCGGCTGGTGGCGCGTGCTCGTGTCGCACGAGTTGAAGCTCACAGCCTGGGGGCTATGGGTTTTAATAGGAAAGGGGGGCTGTGGTTCGGATTCGGAGCCGGGGCCCCCATTCTTCCTTTCTCCTTTTTTTTTTCTTCCTTTTCCTTCCTTTTCTTTCTTTCTTTTTTTTTTTTTTTCTTTTCTCTTTCCTTTTCTTTTCTCTTTCCTTTTATTTCTTCTGCTTTCCTTCTTCTTCTGGTCCGCGAAGGCAGCAGCGGCAGCGGCAGCGTGGCACGGGCTGCGGTGGCGGCGTGTGGCGAGGCGGCCAGTGCGGGCGACGGTCGTGCGGCGCAGGCGGTGGCCGGCGCGCGGGAGGCGGTGTGCGGCGCAAGCGGTGGCCGGCGCGCGGGAGGCGGTCGGGGCCGTGCGGGTCCGCAGTCGGACGGGCGCAGCGGCGGCGGCAAGATCGGCGGCCGGGCGCGGGGCCAGCAGCGGGCGGCGCGCGGGCGCGGTCGAGCGACGTGCGGTGGCCGGGCGCGGGTTCCAGCGGCGGGCGGCGCGCAGCGGTGGCCTCGGGCGCGGGCGCCACCCCAGGCGCCCCGATCGTATAGGAGATGAAGGAGGGGGCGGCTGCGGGCCCCCTTCCCTCTCTTTGCTGTTGGCCTACTATTGGGCAAAGGGCTGTGGGCTCCGGCCCCCTTTGCTTTTTTTTTTTTTTTTTTTTTTTTGGACGTGAAGGGGGTTTGCGGGCCGTTGTGTGCGATGGAGCCGCGAGGTCCTGTTGCATACGGTGGTGCTGCGGAGCTCCTTCCCCCTTTTTTTTTTTTTTTTTGTCGGTCGAGTGCGAAGAACAATAGCAGCGAGCGTGCGCGGTGCGCAGGCTGCGGCGCGGCGCGGCAGCGTCTGGCATGGGCGCAGGGCGCGGTGAAGGCGTGGGCCATGGCCGGAGTGCAGTAGCGGCGTACGACGCGGGCGCGGGGCGCAGGCGGCCTGTGGTGCGGACGCGTGGACTTGCGCGAGTCGGCGAAGGACGTGGGGCTCGGTGCAAGCGGCAAGGCGGTGTTAGGCTTGGAGACGAAGGCTTCCGTTGGCTTCTGGAGACCGCCGTCGGAAGAGGGCTGCCTGGGGTTGCACGCGACTTGCTCCGTCTTCCCGGTGTCGCCTCTTTCGTCGTCGTCGGCGGCGGCGGCGATGGTGCGCGGCGCTTGAAGACGAAGGCTTCCGTCGGCTTGGAGACGAAGGCTTCTTCGATGCTTGGAGACGAAGACTCGCTTCGCGTCTTGGAGATGACGCATTCTTCGGCGGCTTGGAGCTGAAGGGTTCTTCAGCGGAGTGTTGTCATCTTCTTGGTGCGGGAGCATAATGACAACGGCACGGCGAAAAGACGAAGCCGAGTGTGGTGGCGATCGCCTGGCGCGAGGATGAGTCGGAGGCGTTGAAGGCCAGGGAAGGTGGCTCCTTTTTTTTTTTTTTTTTTTTTTTATTTTTTTACGGAATTGACTTTACCTCTCGATCAGTCTTGCACTTTTCATATCCTTGCAAGATTCGTCCCCCTGAGTACCTTCCGAAGGCTGGCTAGATTATTGATGAGGTCAACCGCGGGTTTAGAGTTACTAGCGAGGTTGCACCTTTCTGGTAGCAATGTCAGCTTGAAGGACACCGAGATGGGCGTTCTGAAGAGGATGTCGAGGCCACGAGCATCAATCAAGGAGTAGACTGCTTTGGTTGTCTTTTGCTTGTCGATCTTGACCTTGATGACAGCTCCAGTGGTTCTTTTGGCTTTGTGGAGGTCACGAAGGCTGCGGTTGTTGTTTATGCGTCCGCCATTCTTCGGGTTGCTGCTTTTGACTTCAGTGGCAGTTTCCATCCTTCAGGTTGGCCTGAGTCTTTGCATGAGCCCGGTGGATTTCAAGGCAACGACTCTTTTTCTGCGGAGCAGATGCGCACCTTCTTTGGAGGGTGGCGAGCTTCATTGCTTACGACGGTCTTCGCTGGAGGACGCTTCCTTGGGCTTAGCTGCGACTGAGGGGGAGAGACGTCGAGCATCGCTTCAGAAGCTGGGGAATGCCCGAGCGACCAAGAAGACTTCTGGAGCAGAGTTTGTGAAGCAGCGGAAAGCTGGTGACGCATCGAGAGTTGACTGCTTCCCTACCCCTGGAATTGCAGCGCGTGTAAGCTGTTGGGAGCGAGCCACTTTGGCGCCTTAAGGACTTCGACTTGCCATACTCGTGCGTCGCTTTAGAAGCTGGAGTTCCTTTTGGGGAAAGCTCGAGTGACCGAAAAGACGTCTAGAGCAGAGCTTGCGAAGCGGCGTGAAGAGCTGATGAAGTGCCGAGAGCTGGTGGAGCAATCGAGAAGGCTTCCAAGGCGGACTATGCGAAGTGGTGTGCATAGCTGGCGATGCGTCAGAAGTTCACGACTTCTCTATCCTGGGAGTTGCAGCACGTGTAGGCCGCGGGAGGCGAGCTGCTTCAGCGCCTCCGAGACTTTGACTTTCTTATCATCTTTTGGTTTGCTGACTGGACTTGTGGATTATGCACTCACTTGCATCTGGACTGGCCTCCTGGGACGACGTTGGGATGTTTCCCTTTTTTTTTTTTTTTTTTTTTTTTTTTTTTTTTTTTTTTTTGGCTGGACTGAACCTTTGTAGGTTGCCTACGTACCCTACTGAGAGGGATCAAGTCGCACGTAGTTCGTTTATTCACTTTTTTTCCTTTTTTCTTTTTTTTTTTTTTTTTTTTTTTTTTGGGCAAGGGGGGTAACCTTGCGTTAGGCAAAGTACCTTTTGAGGGACTTGCCACTGGTAGGCAGAGTCGCCACTGGTTCGCAGCTGTCGCCCACCTTCTTCGCTTCAATATAGTTGGAAGTGAAGATCTTCTTGACTGGAGTTTTGATGATTGCTGGAGTTTGACTGGAGTCGATGCCCCGGCAATTTGGAAGGATTTGTTCGCCGCTTTTGCAGAGACGAGCTTGAGTCTTTGTCAGGCGATGTGGTATTGCAGCTGAGGGTAGTGAACCCATGTGTGCCATGCTTTCTTTGCTGCGGCTGGATTTGAACATTGACTCGGTGGAGTTTTGCCCCCGAGTGTTTTCTGACTTGATTGCAAGTTGCTCAGAGCTGGTGCGCTCGGAAGACTCGGTTGAGCTCGAGATGTGCAACAGACCACGTAACGGTAGTGTCATCTCTTGCAACGTGCTGAAGTTGGCCCCGAAGAATGATAACGCTGGTTCCTTTGCTGGAGGGGAAGGCGATCGTCCTGGTTTGCGAAGCCATTGAGGTACGAGCCGCAGGACTGAAGCAACTTGAGCAGGCAACGGAATGCATCGCATCGAGCTTGATTTGAAGTTGATGTGAATTTTCCGTCTTGGTGCTGGCGCTTCTTTGTCTTTGTGCGCTGTCTGGATGGAGGATGTCACTAGTTTTGCAAGTGGAGAGCTTTTGTCCATCGCAGCTGTTTTGACTTCCTGGACTTGTGGAGCTTTTGCTGGAGGAGCTTCTGCAATGAAGTCTTTGGCCTCGTAAAACTTGGCATCAGCAAGGTGTGCTTTAGCCTTGTTGAACAGCTTGCCGTTGGCAGTGATGCTTCTCCCCATGCCTTTTATGTTGGAGTCGCTTTTTTCATTGTATTTCCGGAGCACTCGGTGAACTTCCATCATGCAGCAGGAGACCTTGAAGTTTTGATCAGCTTCAAGGAAGCAATTGAGAAGGAACTTCTGGAGTGTCGCCGGCTCTAGAAAGCTTTGCTGGAGGAAATTTTTCAGATTTACCGGTGATACTTTGGACGTCTTTCTTCCTGGAGCTTCATTCTTTTCCTTGAAGGACTTTCTTCTGCGGAGTTTTCTTGTCGCCCGATTTTTCTCATGGTTAGCTAGGCGTGCTATCCTGTAGCTTAATCGTCGTGGCCTTCTCCTTCGAGGCGCCATAGCCCATGTGTTAAGATCTTCCTCGCCAAGGTGAAGAACTGGTGTTGCGACTGAAGGCTCTTCCTTGATCAGAAGGACTTGCACTTCTAGAGACTGTACCGATTCATCTTCTGATCCCCAGCTGGTTGGCTTGATTTCTTCATTTGGAATCGAAGGAGACCTGGAGTAGAGGACATAATAGTCAATTTTGCCCGATGGTTGGCCTAGCAGGTTGACTTCGGGGCTTCTTTGTTCGTCTCTAGCTTTGAGCAGGTGCCGGGACGTAGTTTCGTTTGGAAGAGGGAGTGCTTGCATGAGAGACGGTTGCCCCCAAGACAGTAAGGATTTGGCCCTAGGCACTGAAGAAGTATGTCGTCGTCGTCTTCTTGGACTGCCCCCTTTCTTTGAGGCATCAACGGTGGACTGCCCCCCTTCTGCGAGGACCGACGGGGCATCTTGCAATTCGTCGTCCGAAGTAGAAGTATCACCGTTGTCGGGATCCGTAATGGAGATATGATTGACGACAAGCATGGGTGGGTGGGTGGGTGTTGAGACAAAGTCCTCGATTGGCATCCCCAGACGATCGAATGCCGACTTCTTCTTTGATTGTTTGACTGGCCCGAGCCTCTCGAACACGGATGTGCGTTTTCGATTCGACCAGTCTTTACCACCTCTGGTTTGCTTCCGGAACAAGGTTTGGCCTCGAACCCGTCGTCGTCTTCTCTTGCTGTCTGGATGGCTGAGGTAGGTAGAGAGTGCATCGGAGATTGTCGATCCTTCAGCTGCTTCATCTACCATCCTTACCTCGATGTAGTTCGAGGTGAAGGTCTTCTTTGTTGTGGTTCTGATGACCAACGGAGCTTGACTGGAGCCGATGCCTCGGCGGTTCGGGGGAATTTGTTCTCCGTTTTGAAATAGTCGGGCTTGAGTTCTCGTCATCCCATGTGGAGTTGCTGCTGGTGGAAGTGTGCCCATGGCGCTTTCCTCGTTGTAGCCAGCTCTAAACAGTAACTTGGCAGCATTTTGCCCCCAACTCCCTTCTGGTTTGAATCCGAGTTGCTCGAGGTCTGCTGATTCGACAGGTCTGCTTGGGTTCGGAGCTTGCGTCAGGCTAGGTAATGGCACCGTCATTTCTTGTAGAGTGATGACGTTGGCCTGAGATAACGACGGGGCCATCTTCCTCGTCGGAGTAGAAGGCGATCGCTCGGATTTACGGAGCCACTGAGGCGCGAGACGCAGGACAGGCACCGTTTGGATCGGCAACGGGGTATGTTGCGTTACTCTTGGCTCGAAGCTGATGCGCATCCTTTGCCTAGGTTTCGGCGTTCCTTGGACCTTGAGTCTTGCCTCGTCAGAGGGTGGCGCCGAATTTACGGGAAGTGGAGTCTTGTCCTGTTTTACTTCTTCAATCTTTTGGACTCGAGGGGCTTTAGCTGGAAGGACTTCCGCGACCAGGCCCTTTGCTTGGTAGAATTTAGCATCGGCCAGGTGTGCCTCGGCCTCGTTGAATGGCTTGTCGTCCGCAACTATGCACCTTTCCATGCCTTCTTCGTAGTACTTGAGGCACTGGTGCCAGGTGGATACTACGATGCCGTTCTCGTGCAGCCATGGTCTTCCTAGCAGGAGACGATATGATGTCTGGCAGTCGATGATGTGGAAGAGGACCGTCGTATCTAGCGGGCCGATGGAAAGCTTCAAACGAATGATTCCAACGGTGGACTGTCCGCCCTGGTTGAAGCCTTGAATGACCAACTGACTTGGTGAGAGCTGGTCGTTGGTGATGCCGAGTTGACGCATCGTCTGGATGGGCATGATGTTGACGGCGGAGCCACAGTCCAACAGGATTCGGTTCACTGGCTTCTCCTTGATGTATCCCGAAACGTAGAGAGGCCGGTTGTGCAATCGCGTCCCGAGTTGCAGGTCCTCGTCTGAAAAGGTTATCGTTGCATCACACGAGGCTACAGCCTTGCGCTTCTGGTCGTCCTTCCTCTTCCTGCTGTAGCTATCCGGATCAGCCAAGGCCGCAGCCATTGCCAGGCGAGCCTTCTTCGGGAGATGCAAAGCTTCTACGAGAGGCATGTGTAAGATTGCTTCGTCGCGAGAGGCGGTGCCCCCTTCGTCGGAATCGTCCCCCTCGTCGGTGGAGTCGCCTTCTTCAGAAGTCTCGCCTTCGTTCTTTCCTTCCGACACTTCATGGACTTCGACCATGCAACAGGACACCTTGATGTGTTGGTCCGCTGGGAGGAAGTGATCCGGGAAGAACTCTTGCAAAGTTGTCGGCTCTGGAAGACTTTGCTGAAGGATATCGTCTTGGCTTGCTGGCGGCACTTTGAACGCCTTCCTTCCTGGAGTCTTACTTTTCTTCTTGTAGGTCTTCCGCTTGGTGAATCCCCTCATCACACGGTCTTGCTTGAGCTTCTTTTCTTGCCATGGCTTTCGCCGCCGCGGTAGCATGACCCATGCTTCTTCGTCGGTGGATTCCCCTCCGCTAGGATGAAGGTCGACAGCAGCCACTGGTTCCCTCGAAGGTACTTGTTCTTCTGGAGGCTCTACCGGCTCGTCTTCCGATCCCCAACCGGTGGGCTTGATTTCGTCAATTGGAACAGACGGAGGCCTTGAGTAGAGGACGTAATAGTCGAACTTCCCCGAAGGCTGGCCCAGCAGACCGACTTCCGGATCTCCCTGCTCGTATCTCTTTTGGAGAGCGTATTGGGACATAGCTTGACTGGAATGGACTTGCTCTTCTCGAGGCTCTACTGGCGTGTCTTCCGATTCCCAGCCGGTGGGCTTGATTTCGTCGATTGGAACGGACGGAGGCCTTGAGTAGAGGACGTAATAGTCGAACTTCCCCGAAGGCTGGCCCAGCAGACCGACTACTGGATCTCCTTGCTCGTATCTTTTCTGGAGAGCGTATTGGGACGTAGCATTGCTTGGAAGAGGTGCTGGCGTGAGCGATAATTGCCCCCAGGGCAGCGGTGTTCCCTCTTCGGTGAGCGTAGGAGTACGTTGACGTCGCTTCGAAACTTTCGACTGAGAAGTTGACTTAGCGATTGGAGCTTGACGGTTGATGCGCAATTTGGGCATGCTTCGCCTAGCAGCAACAAGCACCGGCGAAAAGGAGCCGAAGGTGATGGACGTCATGTTGGCCGTAGCAACTTCTCCAGAGTCGATCTCTATCTTCCCTTGTTTAGCGAGCGCCATGATTCTTTCCTTGAAGACGAAGCATCTTTCGATGGGATGACTCACCACCCGGTGGTATTTGCAGAAGAGAGGGTCGTCGACACGATGCATCTGCTCGGGCCTCTTTGAAGGAGGGAGCTCTATCATCTTCTCTTGCAGCAGCTGGTCGAACATGGAGGAGACTTCCGAGTCTGGGAAAGGGTACTCCTTGGCTTCGAGCTCCTCGAGAGTCATCCTTTGTCTTAGCGGCGGAGGCGGTGGTATGGCGACTCCCTTCTTCTGATCTGGCTTGCCACCGATCTTGAGCGGCTTGGAGGTTGAAGCGACGTCAGCAACATTGACTTGTTTCAGTTTCGTTGCCGGTGGCTTGTCCTTCTTCTCTATCTTCAAGAAGTCCTTGTTCTTCAAGTCCCCGCGGTTTGCTAGGCTGAGTTCCATGTCATGAGCCCGAGTTGCGAGTTCTTCGAAAGACCGAGGCTTAATACCTTTGAGGATGTAGAGCAGACCCCAGTGCATGCCTTGGGTGCACATCTCGATGGCCGAGTCTTCAGACAAGCGGTCTCGTGAATTCAGCACGAGGTTCCTCCACCTGTCGATGTAGTCGATCACTGGCTCATCTTTCCTTTGCTTGACGGCGGTGAGTTCGGTCATACTGACTGTACGTCTGGTGCTGTAGAAGCGATTGAGGAACTCCCTTTCCATCTGGTCCCAGCTGTCAATGGTTCCTGCAGGAAGATCAACGTACCAGTCGAACGCGTTGCCTTTGAGGGTGCGGACGAATTGCTTCACCATCTCGTCGCCATATGTGCCGGCATTATTGCAGGTCTCGATGAAGTGGGCAACGTGCTGTCTCGGATTTCCCTTTCCGTCGAAGTGCTGAAACTTTGGCGGCTGGAATCCGACTGGGAAGCGTAGCTGCTGGATCCTCGTAGTGTAGGGCTTCGAGTATGCCGCCGTGATCGGAGGAAGGCCACTGCCGTGAGAACGCATCATGTCGGCTATCAACGCTTGGACTTGCTGAGCATTCATCGTTGCCGTTGCTGGAGGTTGAGTGGCCGCCGAGGCTGGCGCCGGGTAGACGACTTCCAATGGGACGGGAGCCGAGGAGAGCGCTGGAGTAACTGCTTGAATCGTCGGAGCGACTTCTGCAGGAGCGGGAATTGAAGACGGAACTGGAGCGGCTACTGGAGAAGCGACGGGTTGGCCGACTGGTGCAGCGTCCTTTGCGCTTAGCTTTTGGAGCAGAGTGTTGATGTGACGATCCTTCTCCTCCATTAGCCGAGTAATCTGCGCCATGTGCTCGTTCATCTGCATGACTTGGAGCTGAAGAGCGGACGGAGGATTGTGACGGAGAACGTCTCGGTGTTGCATGTTCGCATCCTCGCCATCATCATCGGAGACGTAGTTACGCCGACTTGCTTCTGGCTGATGATTGATGTTTGCCCCCTGCAGAGGAGGTGCAACGTCTGCTGGAGAACCCGAACGGGTTCGGGGTTGGGGCTGGTCCTCCCCAAACTTCTGGACATGGGCTCCAGGATCGATGCTTGTTTCTTCATGCACCAGGGCCTCGTCGGCGCTTTGGCGAGCATCTTCGGTAGTAGCTTCTGGCACGAAGACGTCCGCAAGAGTCCGTGTACGCCGAGTGTAGACGCGCACCATCGGAGGAGGATCACCCTCCGGATTTACTGGATCACCGTGTCGGAGTAGAGGAGACTCGGCGATTGGTGAGAGGCTTGGAGCAAACGCATCGTTGTTTGTTCCGGCCATCGCGAACTTCAAGCAGCTTCTTCAACCGTACGGATGAAAGGAGAAGAGGTCCCACCGGGCGTGCCAGAAATCTGTATGCGCAAAAAAGGTACGGGTCGGCTTTATTGCACAAAACGAGATTACAATTGTGGCCGGGACCCGGGTTGCTCGGGTGTAGCGAGTCCGGGCTGCGGCGAGTTTTGATCAGGGGATTGTGGGAAAGATCTTCTGAGGGATCCCTTTGATCCGCGTCTCCACGTGGTGTTCGTGCGAGAGCGCTGAAGGGGCTGCCCAGGACAGGGGTTTTACAGGGAGAGGGTTTTGGAGAGGCTAAGGAATGTCCACCGTTGCTTTGTCCCTTCCGTGCTTCACGCTTTCTCGGCTAGGGGGTTTTCGGCTTCGTTCCTCGGTCTTCGCATCTTCCTCGTTCCTTGCTTGACCTCGGCGTCCTTGATCGTCGGTTCGCGGCGTCGATCTAGCTTTTGGCGTTGGCTTTGGCTTTGGCTTTTTGGCTTTGGCTTGGCTCCGGCGTGGCTCTGGCTTTTGCTTTGCTTCGGCGCTTGCACTTGGACGTAGCTGGGAGAGACTTGCGGTGCTTTCGTTCTTCCGGACTTCGCGTCGTATCGGCTAGAACGTGCGGTGCTTTTGCTCGTGGCCGGCGTAGTCGCTTGGCTTTGGCACTTGCGTTGCTTTGGCGCGGGCTTTACTGGGGCTTTGCTTTGGCTTCTTGCATAGGCTTTAGCTTCAGCGTCAACTCGATCTTCTTCCTCGAACGACGTAGGCTACTTCTCCGGTGCTTCGACGGTTTGCGTGTCGACGGGACTTCTCCTCTTCTCCGGGCTTCTTTGGCGTGATCGGAGTCGAAGAATGCTTTCGAAGATGGTGGGGCTAGCACCGATCTCCGTGCGACGGTCGTGGCGTCGGCTTTTGTTGATGAAGACGACGAGGGTAGCGACGGTCTCCGTGCGACGGTTGTAGCGTCGGCTTTTGTTGATGAAGACGACGGGGTAGCGACGCTTCAGACGATCTGCTCCAGGCTTTCTTCTTCGTGGATGGTGCAGATGTTTGTCGAAGACGACGGGGTGATGACGCTTCGCTTCTCTCCTTCGGGCTTTGGGGCTTGATTGGGATCGAGGATTTGTTGGAGCCGACGGGGTGGTGCCGCTCCTCTTCTTCTCCGGGCTTTTGGGCTTGATCGGAGTCGAAGGCTTTGTTGGAGCCGACGGGGTGGTGCCGCTCCTCTTCTTCTCCGGGCTTTTGGGCTTGATCGGAGTCGAAGGCTTGTTGGAGACGACGGGGTAGTGCCGCTCCTCTCCTTCTCCGGGCTTTTGGGCTTGATCGGAGTCGAAGCTTGTTGGAGACGACGGGGTAGTGCCGCTCCTCTTCTTCTCCGGGCTTTTGGGCTTGATCGGAGTCGAAGCTTGTTGGAGACGACGGGGTAGTGCCGCTCCTCTTCTTCTCCGGGCTTTTGGGCTTGATCGGAGTCGAAGCTTGTTGGAGACGACGGGGTAGTGCCGCTCCTCTTCTTCTCCGGGCTTTTGGGCTTGATCGGAGTCGAAGCTTGTTGGAGACGACGGGGTAGTGCCGCTCCTCTTCTTCTCCGGGCTTTTGGGCTTGATCGGAGTCGAAGCTTGTTGGAGACGACGGGGTAGTGCCGCTCCTCTTCTTCTCCGGGCTTTTGGGCTTGATCGGAGTCGAAGCTTGTTGGAGACGACGGGGTAGTGCCGCTCCTCTTCTTCTCCGGGCTTTTGGGCTTGATCGGAGTCGAAGCTTGTTGGAGACGACGGGGTAGTGCCGCTCCTCTTCTTCTCCGGGCTTTTGGGCTTGATCGGAGTTGAAGCTTGTTGGAGACGACGGGGTAGTGCCGCTCCTCTTCTTCTCCGGCCTTTGCTTCTGGCGTCTTCGGAGTCGAAGGGTTCTTCTTCTCCGAGCTTTCTTCTTCGTGCACGGAGTCGAAGGGATGATCTTCGTGTGCAAGGGCCTTCACATTGATGAGGACTTTCAGTAAGCCGATCCCTCGGGACAGGCTTGACTGTGCCTCGTGAAGCCTCGGGTCGATGAAGAAGCGTGCTCTTTTCTGCAGAGCTCTGGCGCTTTGTCTTCAACTTTCCAACCATTTTTTCCTTCCCCCACCCCCTCTATTTATAGGCAAAGAGGTGGGGAGAGAGATATGGGAACTCTTTAATTTTAAATCCCTTTTGTATCTCTCTCATAATTACCCGGATTTTATTCATCCATTGATGAAGGGAATAACATTTAGTTGTTTTCCTTTTCTGGCGGGTGCAATTATGGCTGGATTTTGCGCACGAAATCGATGGCGATCGGGCGCTTCGTCTTGTGCGTCGGATCGAGGGATCGGCGCAGATCCGCGTGTGTGCAGACGTCATACGCTACCTCCCCCCGCGCATGGCGGTATTTTTTCCTTTTCTTTCTTTTCTTTCCTTTTCTTTTCTTTCCTTTTTCTTTTCTTTCCTTTCTTTTCTTTCCTTTTTCTTTTCTTTCTTTTTTCTTTTCTTTCTTTTTTCTTCCCTTTCCTTGCAGGGCCGGCCGGCCCCTCCATGGGGTTCGGTCCCCACTAGGGCCGGCCCTATAGGGTTCGGACCCTAGTAGGGGCCGGCCCCTCTTGGGGCGGGGTCCGAGTCCGTGTCGGCGCGCGCGAGTCGGGTCCGCGTGTCGGGTTTGCATCCACGTCGGCGCGAGCGAGTTGGGTCCGCGTGTCGGGTTTGCATCCGCGTCGGCACACGTAAGTCGGGTTCGGGTCCGACGAAATTCGTGTGTCTACAAGGTGTCTTTGCTTTTTTTTTTTTTCTTTCATTTGGACATGTATTTTGGGTTTAGTAGGTATTTTATGTTTTGGACCCGACAGGTACATGTAATGGGCACGCAAGTCTGAGTCATTCGAACCTAGTTTACGATCGTCTCACAGAAGCGCAAATAGAAAAAAAAGAAAGAGTAGAGAGCTCTTTCTACCATCCGTACGGCCAACCGTCCGTACAGGCTGCGTGGATGGGTAGAGACTCTCTCTCTCTCTCTCTCATACCTATAAAAGGCTCTTATGTATTAGGGTTTAGAGAAGCTATGATATATTTTATGATCGATTGCTCGTGTGGTTGAATCTCGACTTTAACCTTCCATCGTTTGGATATTCAATCAATGAAGTACTGAGCTTGTCTTCTTTGTTTCGTTGATTTGTAAAGTCCTTTATTCTTTTTGTTTAGTTTTTCTCTTGCGAATGATTGTATCTTTGGTGTGTTCATCCAAAAAGATTCGTCATCGTTGTGGAAGATCCGATTGAGGGCATCCGGTGCCTACCATCCGGTTGCAACCCCTTCTTGGTGTGTGCATTCTTGCGGTCGTGCGGTGTGTATCTCTGTGCGTGGCTATTTCTCTTGTGATCGGTTCGTGGGGGTATCGGCCGTGGAAGAGCAACAAAGAAAAAGGGTGCAGTGAACGTGAGGGCATCGGCCTCGATCTGCTTGTGCGTTCTGAAGTGTTGTACCTTCGAATGATAGTGGATTTGTTGGATCTGAGCTTGCAATGCGATGTTTTTCCCGTTTGGATTTCCTAGTAAAATTTTTTTATTGTGCTATGTCTGTGCGCTTTGCATATGTTTGAGAGATCCATTCAATCCCCATATTTTTTTCAGTCTTTTGTGCCCACGGACGGTCTACATTTTCATGGATTTACTATTACAATGTATTATGTGTATTTGACTAATGTCTCTGAAAAACAACAATGTATGTCAAGATGAATTTTGGTGTTTGATGTGTTTAATTAAACATGTTATGCATAGGTTCAAAACACATCTATCTATCATGTCAATGTTAGAGAACATAAATCCTAACTCATCTGGGAATCTCTAAATCATAGCTTGACTGGGTCGTGTATTGTCGCTTGATGCTTGGTTAGTGTTGATGCCGTAGGTGTTTCATGCCGAGCCCTGACCCCTGACCTACAGGAGAATGTAATGTAATACTTCAAACCTTGTATGAGGTTATCATTTATGTCCTCTACATACTATTATTTCATGGCATAGCGCTAACACTCTCTAGTCATTATTCCATCGATAATTATGTTTTATATGAATGAGGGTATAGCCTCATTAGGGTGGATGACATGCACTTGGACATTTTTCTAACTCAAGCAATAACACAATCTTTTTTGCTTCAACTTTTATACTGAAAAGATGAGTTTTTACATTTGGGTGTAACTTGAGGCAGTTTTGCAATTGGTATGCTGTTCCGAAGGACATGCTTGAGCATTTCAGGGAAATCACCCCACAGGATATTGTTTGCTCCCAGGTCCTTCAGCCATCCTGGTCATATCCTAGTGCTTTTTGGTTGAGCATTAATTCTTTAGACTCATTGTTAATTTCATGTACTTTATTAACTGCAACCTTTACCTGTCTTTTAGAAAGCTAATGGAGTGATGTTAAAGGAAGAAGACGTTGCAGTTAGCAATGTGAAGATTGATTTAACTCGTGGAAGGGATAACCCTCTTAAGAGGTATCCGGAAAATGCTTGCTTACTTTCAAGTTCGATTATTTCTAGGCCCCTAGTATTGACATCTCTTTCATTGTGTTGTTGCATGTATTCATTTCCAGCATCAGTTTCTTCGAGGTAATATATTTTCCTTCTCTCATCTGAACATCATGTTTGAGTATTTATTTTTGCAAAGCTACCTTAGCCTAATGTTTCATAGAACAAGTTATTTTAATATGTTTGTTTTTAGGAAATACTCTTTTGATTGATGTGATTACATCAAAATCTGTTTAACTGAACAGACCTTTTTCTTGTGCCCTATTTCATTCAATTGTATAATCTTTATTTGAATAAACAAAAAAAGCTTAATGATTGTGTAACCATCTTTTCACAAAGCTCTTTAATTTTTAGTTTCTTTATCAAAACTTTGTGGAGTCGGCATTTGTAGACACACAAATTGTGTCTAACCCGGACCCGACTTGCATGCACCAATACGGATGCAAACCCGACACGCACTCGGACCCGGATCCGAACTCGACTCGCATGCACCGACTCAAGGGGGGAAACCGGACCCGACCCGCGCCAAACAAGAGGCTGGGTGGGCCCATCCCCAAGTGGGGCCCACCCGGTCCCCTTCTCGAAACCCGAGCCCCCTACCCGCGGGTAGGGGGTGGCCGGCCATGCAAGGAAAAGAAAAGAAAAGAAAAGAAAAGAAAGAAAAGAAAAGGAAAGAAAAGACCAAAAAGGAAACAAATACCGCCATGTGCGAGGGGAGGTTGCGTATGACGTCTACGTGAGTGTGGATCTGCGTCGATCCCTCGATCCGACGGACAAGAAACGAAGCCGGGTCGCTATCGACTTTATGTGCAAGATTCAAAGTAAATCCAAAAATGATTGAGCCATAATTACCCCGCCAGAAAAGGAAAGCAAATAAATGTTTATTCCCCTCTTCAATTGAAGAATAAATCTTGGGTAGTTATGTGAGAGATATTAAAGGGATTCAAATAAACTTCCCATATCTCTCCTTTTCCCCCTTCACCTATAAATAGAGAGGGGGGGGGGGGGGAAGGCTCAAGAGGTCGGATGGCAAGAAGCGAAGAAGCTCTGCAAAGGAGGAGACGCGCCCTTCATCGACCCAAGGCTTCACGAGGCACGGGCAAGCCTATCCCTTTGGGACTGGCTTAGTCCATTGAAAGTCTTCATCAACGTGAAGACCCTTGCACAAGAAGATCATCCCTTCGATTTCGTGCACGAAAAAGAAAGCTCGGAGAAGAACTCCTCGACTCCGAAGACTCCAGAAGCAAAGGCCGGAGAAGAAGATCGGAGCAGCACTACCCCATCGTCTCCAACAAGCCTTTGACTCCGATCAAGCCCAAAAGCCCGGAGAAGAAGAAAAGCGGCGCTACACCCGTCATCTTCAACAAAGCCTTCAACTCCGATTACGCCAAATACGCCCGGAGAAGAAGCCGACGCCACAACCGTCGCCAGGTCGAAGGGGTCAGAGGTCGCAAGTTGAAGACGAAGCGAGGAAGCTCTGCAGAAGAAGACACGCGCTCTTCATCGACCCAAGGCTTCACGAGGCACGGGCAAGCCTATCCCTTCGGGACCGGCTTAGTCTATTGAAAGCCCTCATCAACGTGAAGACCCTTGCACAAGAAGATCAAGCCTTCGACTCCGTGCACAAAGAAGAAAGCTCGGAGAAGAAGAACCCTTCGACTCCGAAGACGTCAGAAGCAAAGGCCGGAGAAGAAGATCGGAGCGGCACCACCCTGTCATCTCCAACAAGCCTTCGACTCCGATCAAGCCCAAAAGCCCGGAGAAGAAGACCGAAGCGTCATCACCCATTGCCTTCGATAAACGTCCACTCCATCTACGAAGAAGAAAGCTTGGAGAGGGATACTCGAGGCATCGCTACATCCGTCGTCTTCAAAGCAAAGCTGACGCTACAACCGTCGCACGGAGATCGGTGCCACCCCCGTCGTCTTCAAAGGAACCCTTCGAATCCGATCACGCCAAAGAAGCCCGGAGAAGAAGAAAAGTTTAGCCGACACCTAAATCGTCGAGGAAGCCAGAAGCGTTGAAGAAGTAGCCACCGCCGTTCGAGAAGAAGATCGAGTCGACGCCGAAGCAAAAACCCACGCAAGAAGCCAAAGCAAAAGCCCCGGTAAAGCCCGTGCCAAAGCAACGCAAGTGCCAAAGCCAAGCGACTACGCCGGTCACGAGCAAAAGCACCGCACGTTCTAGCCGATACGACGCGAAGTCTGGAAGAACGAAAGCATCGCAAGTCTCCCCCCGTCTACGTCCGAGCGCAAGCGCCAAAGCAAAGCAAAAGCTAGAGCCACGCCAAAGCCAAGCCAAAGCTAAAGCCGACGCCAAAAGCACGATCGACGCCGCGAACCGACAATCAATGGCGCCGAGGTCAAGCAAGGATCGAGGAAGATACGAAGACCGAGGAACGAAGCCAAAAACCCCTTAGTTGAGAAAGCGCGAAGCACGGAAGGGACAAAAGCAGCGGCGGATACTCCTTAGCCTCTCAAGAAACCCTCACCCTGTAAAGACCTCTGTCCTGGGCAACCCCTTCAGAGCTCTCGCACGAATACCACGTGGAGACGCGGATCAAAGGGACCCTCCAGAGGATGTCTCCCACAATCTCCTGATCGAATATTCGCCGCACCCGGCTCACCACCCCCGAGTCCCGGCACTCTGTAATCTTGTTTTGTGCAATAAAGACGACCCGGATCTTTTTCCGTGCATACAGATTTCTGGCACGCTCAGGGGGACCTCTTCTCCTTTCATCCGTACGGTTGAAGAAGTTGCTTCAAGTTCGCAATGGCCGGGACAAGCAACGATGCGTTTGCTCCAAGCCTTTCGCCCATCGCCGAGTCCCCTCTACTCCGACACGGTGGTCCAGTAAACCCGGAGGGTGATGCTCCCCCGATGGTACGCGTTTACATCCGGCGTACTCGAACTCTGGCGGATGTCTTCATGCCAGAAAATGTTGCCGACGATGCTCGCCAAAGCGCCGACGAGGCCTTGGTCATGAAGAAACAAGCCTCGATCCTGGAGCCCATGTCTAGAAGTTTGGGGAGGACCAACCCCGAGCTCGTTCGGGTTCTCCAGCGGACGTCGCACCTCCTCTGCAGGGGGCAAACATCCGCCATCAACCAGAAGCAAGTCGGCGCAACTACGTCTCCGATGATGACGGCGAGGATGCAAGCATGCAACATCGAGACGTCCTCCGTCATCATCCTCCGTCTGCTCTTCATCTCCAAGTCATGCAAATGGGCAAGCACATGGCGCAAATCACCCGGCTAATGGAGAAGGATCGTCACATCAATACTCTGCTTCAAAAGCTAGGCGCTAAGGATGCTGCAACAAACGATCAACCCATTGCTTCTCCGGTAGCCGCTCCACCTCCGTCTTCAGCTCCCGCTCCTGCAGAGGTTGTTCCAACAATTCAAGCGACTACTCCGGCACTTTCCTCGGTTCCCGTCCCGGTTGAAGTCGTCTCTCCAGCACCAACCTCGGTAGCCCCACAACCCCCGGCAACAGTAACAATGAATGCTCAGCAAATACAAGCATTGGTAGCCGACATGATGCGTTCCCACGGCAGTGGTCTTCCTCCGATCACGGCGGCATACTCGAAGCCTTACACCGCGAGGATCCAGCAGCTGCGCTTCCCCATCGGGTTTCAGCCACCAAAGTTCCAGCACTTCGACGGGAAAGGAAATCCAAGACAGCACGTCGCTCACTTTATCGAAACCTGCAACAATGCCGGCACGTATGGCGATGAGATGGTGAAGCAGTTCGTTCGCACCTTCAAGGGTAACACGTTCAACTGGTATGTGGATCTTCCTCCAGGATCTATCGACAGCTGGGATCAGATGGAGAGAGAGTTCCTCAATCGCTTCTACAGCACCAGACGCACCATCAGCATGACCGAGCTTACTGCCGTCAAGCAAAGGAAAGACGAGCCGGTGATCGACTACATCGATAGAGGGAGGAACCTTGCGCTGAATTCACGAGACCGCTTGTTTGAAGACTCGGCCATCGAGATGTGCACCCAAGGCATGTACTGGGGCCTGCTCTACATCCTCAAAGGGATCAAGCCTCGGTCCTTCGAAGAACTCGCAACTCGGGCTCACGACATGGAACTCAGCCTAGCAAACCGTGGAGACTCGAAGAACAAGGACTTCCTGAAGATAGAGAAGGATAAACCGCCGACACCGAAACCGAAGCAAATCAACGTTGCCGATGTCGCTTCAACCTCCAAGCCGCTCAAAATCGGTGGCAAGCCGGACCAGAGAAAGGGAGCCGCCATACCGCCACCTCCGCCGCAAAGGCAAAGGATGACTCTCGAGGAGCTCGAAGCAAAAGAGTACCCCTTCCCGGACTCGGAAGTCTCCTCCATGTTTGATCAGTTGCTGCAGAAGAAGATGATAGAGCTTCCTCCCTCAAAGAGACCCGAGCAGATGCATCGCGTTGACGACCCTTTCTTCTGCAAATACCATCGAGTGGTCAGTCATCCCATCGAAAGATGCTTCGTCTTCAAGGAAAGAATCATGGCGCTCGCAAAGCAAGGGAAGATAAAGATCGACTCCGGGGAGGTCGCTACGGCCAACATGACATCCATCACCTTCGGATCCTTTCCGCCGGTACTCGTTGTTGCACGACATAGAATGCCCAAATTGTGCGTCAATCGTCAAAGGCCTACCGTGAAGTCAACTTCCCAGCTGAAGGTCTCGAAGCGACGACAACGTGCTCTTGCGCTCGCTGAGGAAGAAACGTCATTGCCCCAGGGGCAACCATCGCTCACTCCAGCACCTCTCCCAAGCAAAGTCACGTCTCAACGTACTCTCCAACAAAGGTATGAGCAAGGAGATCCAGAAGCCGGTCTGCTAGGTCAACCTTCGGGCAAATTCGACTATTACGTCCGCTACTCAAAGCCTCTGCCCGTTCCAACCGAAGAAATCAAGCCCACCGGCTGGGGATCGGAAGACGAGCCAGTGGAGCTTCCAGAAGAGCGAGTCCCTCCCAGTCATGCTATATCCCAACGTGCTCTCCAGAAGAGATATGAGCAAGGAGATCCAGAAGTCGGTCTGCTGGGCCAGCCTTCGGAAAAATTCGACTATTACGTCCTCTATTCAAAGCCTCCGTCCATTTCGATCGAAAAAATCAAGCCCACCGGCTAGGGATTGGAAGACAAGCCAGTAGAGCCTCCAGAAGAACAAGTGTCCCTAACTGATAAGGAACCAGCTGCAGCTGCCGATCATCATCTTAGCAGAGGAGAATCCACCGACGAAGAGGCATGGGTCATGCTACCCCGGCGACGAAGGCCACGACAAGAAAGGCAACATAAGCAAGATCGGGTGGTGAGGAAATTTCCTGAGCGAAGGACTTACAAGAAGAAAAGCAAGACTCCAGGAAGAAAGGCGTTCAAAGTGCCGCCGGCAAACCTAGACGATCTCTTCCAGCAAAGCCTTCCAGAACCAGCAACGTTGCAAGAGTTCTTTCCCGATCACTTCCTCCCAGTCGATCATCACATCAGGGTCTCGTGCTGCATGGTTGAAGTTTATAAATTGTCGGAAGGGAAAGGTGAGGTCAAGGCTTCTGAAGAAGGCGACTCCACCGACGAGGAAGACGACTCCGACAAAGGGGGCATTGCCTCTCATGACGAAGCAATTCTGCACTTGCTGCTCGTAGAAGCTTTGCATCTTCCGAAGAAGGCTCGCCTGGCGATGGCTGCAGCCTTGGCAGACCCGGACAACTACAAGAGGAAAAGGAAGGACGGCGAGAAGGGCAAGACTGTGGCCTCATGCGATGCGGCGATAACCTTTTCGGACAAAGACTTGCAACTCGGGACACGATTGCACAACCGGCCCGTCTACGTTTCGGGATACATCAAAGAAAAGCCAGTGAATCGAATTCTGCTAGACTGTGGCTCCGCCGTCAATATCATGCCCATCCAGACGATGCGGCAACTCGACATCACAAGTGACCAGCTCTCGTCCAGCCAGTTGGTCATTCAAGGGTTCAACCAGGGCGGACAGTCCACTATCGGAATCATCCACCTGAAGCTTTCAATCGGCCCGCTCGACATAACGGTCCTCTTCCATATCATTGATTGCCAGACGTCGTATCGCTTCCTGTTGGGAAGACCATGGCTACATGAGAACAGCGTTGTAGTGTCCACTTGGCATCAGTGCCTCAAGTACTACAAGGAAGGCATGGAGAAGTGCATCGTCGCTGATGATAAGCTGTTCAATGAAGCCGAGGCACATCTGGCCGACACCAAGTTCTATCAAGCGAAAGATCTAGTCACGGAAGTCCTTCCAGCTAAAGCCCCTCGAGCCCAGAAGGCTGAAGAAGTAAAGCAGGACAAGGCTCCTCCACCTGCAAATCCGATGCAACCTTCCGACAAGGCAAGACTCAAGGTCCAAGAAGCGTCAAAATCAAAGCAAAGGATGCGTATCAATTTCGAACCAAGAGCAATGCAACATACCCCATTGCCCGTCCAAGCGATGCCAGTCCTGCGTCTCGCACCTCAGTGGCTTCGTAAATCCGAGCGATCGCGTTCTACTCCGGCAAGAAAGATGGTCCCACCATTATCACAGGCCAACGTCATCACTCTGCAAGAAATGATGTTGCCAGTACCTAGTCTGACACAAGCTCCGAACCCGAGCGGACCTGTCAAATCTGCCGACCCTAATCAACTTGAATTCAAGCCAAAAGGGAGTTGGGGGCAAAACACTGCTAAGTTGCTGTTCAAAGCCGGCTACAACAAAGAAAGCACCATGGGCACACTTCCCCAAGTAGCAAGGCCACATGGGATGACCAGGACTCAAGCTAGTCTGTTTCAAAGCGGCGAACAAATTCTCCCGAACCGCCGAGGCATTGTCTCCAGTCAAACTCCGATGGTCGTCAAGATTGCAGCAAAGAAGACCTTCACCTCCAACTACGTTGGGGCAAAGATGGTAGACGAAGCAGCTGAAGGATCGACAATCTCCGATGCACACTCCACCTACGCCGGTCGTCCTGAGAGCAAAAGAAGACAGCGACGAGCTCGATGCCGAGCCATACTCCAGAAGCAAAACAAAAACAATCAAAGCCGGTCGAATCTAAAATCCGCATTTAAAAGGCTCGGGCCAATTAAGCAAGCAAAGAAGAGGTCAGTGTTCGATCGTTTGGGAACGCCAGTCGGGGATGTCGTTTCAACACCCGCCCACCCACCCATGGTCGAATCAGACAACGGTGCTACTTCTACTTCGGACGACGAGCCGCAAGATGCCCTGCCGGTCCTCGAAGAAGAGGGGCAGTCCAAGAATACGACGACGGTATGCTCCTTCAGTACCTAGGGCCAAACCCTCACTGTCTTGGGGGTAATCGCCTCTCATGCAAACACTCCCTCTTCCAAACGAAGCTACGTCCCGGCACTTGCTCAAAGCGAGAGACGAACAAAGAAGCCCCGAAGTCAACCTGCTAGGCCAACCATCAGGTAAGTTCGACTTCTATGTCCTCTACCCCAGGCCTCCTTCGATTCCAAACGAAGAAATCAAGCCAACCGGCTGGGGATCAGAAGATGAATCGGTACAGTCTCTAGAAGAGCAAGTCCTTCCGATCAAAGAAGAGCCTTCAGTCGCAGCACCAAAAAAAAAGGGAATAAACGAATTACGTGCGACTTGATCCCTCTCAGTAGGGTACGTAGGCAACCTACAAAGATTCAGTTCAGGAAAAAAAAAAATCCCAACATCGTTCCAAAAGACCAGTCCAGAGGAGAACGAGTGCAGATCCACAAGTCCAGTTAGCAAACCGAGAGATGACAAGAAAGTCAAAGTCCTTGAGGCGTTGGAGCAGCTCGCCCCCTGCGGTCTACACGCGCTGCACTTGTGGACATCTGCTCGCCACCCTCCAAAGAAGGTGCACATCTGCTCCGCAAACAAAGAGTTGTTGCCTTGAAATCCACCGGGCTTATGCAAAAGCTCGGGCCCACTTGAAGGATGAAAACCGCCACTGCAGCCAAAAGCAGCATCCCGAAAAATGGTGAATGTATCGGCGACAACCGCATCCTTCACGACCTCCACGAAGCCAAAAGGACCGTTGGAGCTGTCACCAAGACCGTCCGCCTTGACGTTCTTCAAGCCGGCATCGCCACCAGGAAAGTTCCCTCCATAGGCTTTCCAACAACCCGTGGTCGTCTAGAGGAATATCCAGCCCGTCTTGTTCAGCATGCCCGAGTGCAACCTCGTTAGTCGGAAGATGCAAATGAGATGCAACCTCTGCTCCCGTGATGAACCTCCTCAACGATCTCATCGGTCTTTGGAAGGCGCTTGGAGGGACGATGCAAAAAGATGGAAGATATAAATCAGTTCCAGAAGAAAAGGACGAAACAAGTTTAGAAGATAAGGATGAAGTGTAAGTCCGGAAGAAAAAAAAAAAGTCCCAGGGGTCACCTATCCCTATGTTGCTCTCGCTGCGAGGAGTTTTCTGTGGAAAATAGACCCCGTCGGCCTGTTGGTTCCGTCACCAGGCAAGAAACCCCACAACACAAAGCTCGAAGTTCAAAAAAAAAAAAAAAAAAGAGGAGGGAAGAGATCAATGCTGCAGTCCCGAAAGGGGGGGGGGGCACAGCCCCTTAGGGCCAAACCCGAGACGAAAGAGGGGAGGGGAGGGGCCACAACCCCAAAAAGGAAACACAGCCCCCCCTCTTTCCTTTAAAAAGCCCGCAACCCCCCATGAATGGGGGATGCAGCCCGACCCGGCAGCCGCGCCCGCCTTCGACCTCGCCAGCGCCCGCAGCCGCTCCGACCGCTGCCGGCACCACTCCAGCAGCCTGCACCGGTGCCGCTCGCCGCTGCTGCATCATCCGGCCTCGAGCCGCCTGCATGTTGGAGTCGCATTTCGAGCCAGCCACCGCAACCGCACCCGTGCAAATCCTGCGCCAGACCTCCGCCTGCTGTCTCGTCGCCAACCGCCAGCACGGCCAGACCCCTCCTGTGCGCCGCTGCTGTGCCACACTCCTAGCCTCTGCCCACAACTGATGTCGCTTGCTGCTGCTGCTATTGGCTCAAAAAAAAAAAACCACAGTCAAAAGAAAAGAGGGCCACAATCCTCGATACTAAATAAGCCCGAGAAAAAGGGGCTGAAGCAAAAAAGGCAGCCCCCTTTCCCTCAAAAACACGCTAGCCCTCAATAAAAGGGCTGGCCTCGAGCTCCCCTGTCACCGCCGCCCACGCCCAACCGGGGCTCGCCCGACTCGGCCCCGCATGCCGCCGGCCCTGGCCACCGCTGCGCCGGAGCACCGCCTCCGCACGCCGCGCTTGCGCCCGGCCCGCGTCTACTCCCCGAGCCCAGCCTCCGCGCGCTGAGCTTGCGCCCCGGCCGCTGCGACTCGCGCCCGGCCTGCGTCCACCACTGGCACCAGTCGGCAAGCCCACACCCGCCGCAACTGCCGGCCTCCTGCGCTGCGGCCGTCGCTCGCCGCTACTGCGCCATCCACGTCACACGCCGTCGGCCTCCACTGCGCCTGACCCCGCGCCGCACGCCGCCGGCCTCCGTTGCGCCTGACCTCGCGCTGCCTACCTTTGCGCGCCGCAGCCCCAGCAACCGCTGCCACTGCCTCCACGGACTAGAAAGAAAGAAAGAAGAAAAAGAAAAAGAAAAGAAAGAAAAAAAGAAAGAAAGAAAAAAAAAAGAGAAAAGGAAAAAAATAGAGAGAAAAAAGGAGGAGCCTCACTTCGCTTGTGATGGTTCCGCCTCCTCTTCATGACGGGCCGTCATCACCGTCTTCGGCCGCAAAGAGTCCTCTTCCTCCTCGTCACGCCGGACTGTCTTCACCGTCTTTGGCCACGAAGACTCGCCCCTACCATCATGCTCCCGCACTAAGGAGATGACAACCATCCGCCGAGACGCCTCACCATCGTCTTCGCACTTCCGTCTCCCCTGAGCCGCCTTTGGACTTCGCGTAACGGCCGCCGTCAACGTTCGCGCCATCTTCAAAGCAAGAGGAAGTCCGCAACGAGGAAGATGGTCCAAGCTGCCGAAGAAGCTTCATCTCCATGAGACCGCTAGAGGGGCCTTCATCTCCAAGCCGCCGAAGGATCATTCGTCTCCAAACCGCCGAAGAAGCCTTCGTCTCTAAGCCACCGAAGAGCCTTCATCTCCGCGAGCCGCCAGAGGGGCCTTCGTTTCCAAGCCGCTGAAGGATCCTTCGTCTCCAAACCGCCGAAGAAGCCTTCGTCTCCAAGCCACCGAAGAGCCTTCATCTCCGCGAGCCGCCAGAGGGGCCTTCGTCTCCAAGCCACCGAAGAGCCTTCATCTCCGCGAGCCGCCAGAGGGGCCTTCATCTCCAAGCCGCCGAAGGATCCTTCGTCTCCAAACCGCCGAAGAAGCCTTCGTCTCCAAGCCACATAAGAGCCTTCATCTCCGCGAGCCGCTAGAGGAGCCTTCGTCTCCAAGCCGCAGAAGAAGCCTTTGTCTTCAAACGCCGCGCACCATCGCCGCCGCCGACGAAAGAGGCGACACCGGGAAGACGGAGCAAGTCGCGTGCAATCCCAGGCAGCACTCTTCCGACGACGGTCTCCAAAAGCCGGCGGAGCCTTCGCAAGAGCAAGGTGTTGGATGAGGGGGGTAGGGGCCCTTAAATAAGCCCCCAACCCCGCCCACAAAAGGAATCAATGACAAGTGCTCTACACTCCCTACGTGCACAAACCCTACACGTTTCCGTCAGCGCACTCATCCTTGAGGGGGCACTTGTAGACACAAATTGTGTCTAACCCGGACCCGACTTGCATGCACCAATACGGATGCAAACCCGACACGCACTCGGACCCGGACCCGAACTCGACTCGCATGCACCGACTCAAGGGGGGAATCCGGACCCGACCCGCGCCAAACAAGAGGCTGTGTGGGCCCATCCCCAAGTGGGGCCCACCCGACCCCCTTCTTGAAACCCGAGCCTCCTACCCGCGGGTAGGGGGTGACCGGCCATGCAAGGAAAAGAAAAGAAAAGAAAAGGAAAAAAAGAAAGAAAGAAAAGGAAAGAAAAGACCAAAAAGGAAACAAATACCGCCATGCGCGGGGGAATGTTGCGTATGACGTCTACGTGAGTGTGGATTTGCGCCGATCCCTCGATCCGACGAACAAGAAACGAAGTCGGGTCGCCATCGACTTTATGTGCAAGATTCAAAGTAAATCCAAAAATGATTGAGCCATAATTACCCCACCAGAAAAGGAAAGCAAATAAAGGTTTATTCCCCTCTTCAATTGAAGAATAAATCTTGGGTAGTTATGGGAGAGATATTAAAGGAATTCAAATAAACTTCCCATATCTCTGCAAAGGAGGAGACACGCCCTTCATCGACCCAAGGCTTCACGAGGCATGGGCAAGCCTATCCCTTTGGGACCGACTTAGTCCATTGAAAGTCCTCATTAACGTGAAGACCCTTGCACAAGAAGATCATCCCTTCGACTCCGTACACGAAGAAAAAAGCTCGGAGAAGAACTCCTCGACTCCGAAGACGCCAGAAGCAAAGGTCGGAGAAGAAGATCGGAGCGGCACTACCCCGTCGTCTCCAACAAGCCTTCGACTCCGATCAAGCCCAAAAGCTCGGAGAAGAAGAGAAGCGGCGCTACACCCGTCATCTTCAACAAAGCCTTCAACTCCGATTACGCCAAATACGCCCAGAGAAGAAGCCGACGCCACAACCGTCGCCAGGTCGAAGGGGTCAGAGGTCGCAAGCTGAAGACGAAGCGAGGAAGCTCTGCAGAAGAGGACACACTCTTCATCGACCCAAGGCTTCACGAGGCACGGGCAAGCCTATCCCTTCGGGACCGGCTTAGTCCATTGAAAGCCCTCATCAACGTGAAGACCCTTGCACAAGAAGCTCAAACCTTCGACTCCGTGCACGAAGAAGAAAGCTCGGAGAAGAACCCTTCGACTCCGAAGACGCCAGAAGCAAAGGCCGGAGAAGAAGATCGGAGCGGCACCACCCTGTCATCTCCAACAAGCCTTCGACATCAAGCCCAAAAGTCCGGAGAAGAAGACCGAAGCGTCATCACCCATTGACTTCGACAAACGTCCACTCCATCTACGAAGAAGAAAGCTTGGAGAGGGATACCCGAAGCGTCGCTACACCCGTCGTCTTCAAAGCAAAGCCGACGCTACAACTGTCGCACGGAGATCGGTGCCACCCCCGCCGTCTTCAAAGGAACCCTTCGAAGCCGATCACGCCAAAGAAGCCCGGAGAAGAAAAAAAGTCTAGCCGACACCTAAATCGTCGAGGAAGCTAAAAGCGTTGAAGAATAGCCACCGCCGTTCGAGAAGAAGATCGAGTCGACGCCAAAGCAAAAGCCCACGCAAGAAGCCAAAGCAAAAGCCCCGGTAAAGCCCGCGCCAAAGCAATGCAAGTGCCAAAGCCAAGCGATTACGCCGGCCACGAGCAAAAGCACCGCACGTTCTAGCCGATATGACGCGAAGTCCGGAAGAATGAAAGCATTGCAAGTCTCCCCCCGTCTACGTCCGAGCGCAAGCACCAAAGCAAAGCAAAAGCCAGAGCCACGCCAAAGCCAAGCCGAAGCCGAAAGACAAAGCTAAAGCCGACGCCAAAAGCCTGATCGACGCCGCGAACCGACGATCAAGGACGCCGAGGTCAAGCAAGGATCGAGGAAGACACGAAGACCGAGGAACGAAGCCAAAAACCCCCTAGCCGAGAAAGCGCGAAGCACGAAAGGGACAAAAGCCTCCTGCTTGTACCAGGCTGTGGTGCCTCCTGAGATATGTTGAGATCTCCCTTCAAAGTACCCAAAAAAAAAAAAAATTGAAAATTGAGTTGTTTTAATGATTCTATGGGTTCTAGATCATTTTTTGGTTGCAACATATGGGTGCAATAGTTTTTAGATGAATCTTACTCTGCTTATCATTACTCTGTGCAATTGGCGAATCCTTCCCTACTTATTTATTGATGGTGGATTAGGATGTTTTACATATGATATTTCTATTTTTTTCTCTTCCATTTCTATATAAAACTACAAGTTTTATGAATCTTGGGTGTATTGTGAAATCCAAACTACAGGATTATGAGAGCGAGAAGAAGTTCCCCATCTCGGACGATCGGGTCAGCCACCTGCTGCCTGCATCTTATCAAGATAGGATCGTGAGGGTGTACGCAAAGAAGCCTGAATTGGTTGGTGAAGCGCCCGAGTCTCATGATTCCTACTTAGCCTGTTTGCTGTCCGATTTCTCGATCTTGCAAAACACGGGGATTTAACAGCTCCTATCCGTTGCTCTGCTACAGGTGGAGGCGGTATCGGAGGCCTTTGAGAACCTGCAGCTGAATATGTATGGGGTGAAGAAGCAGGTGCACCAGACACCAGAGAAGAAGAAACGCAGGAGGTAAACTTTCTCCCTTCACGCTCTGTGTGTTGGCTTTCCTTCACGCTGGAGAACCACACAACAGCCTTCTCTCTGCCTTTTTTTTTTTTTGGGTACACAATCTTCTCTCAGCTTGTACATGACAAAGGAACGGATTCTGGAAGAGGGTAAAGACTCAAAAGTATATCCATACAGGGGCAAGATGTTGTACAGATGGTTATATTGGTTTTCCATCTGGCAGTAAGCAAGTTTGCTTTGTAGCAGCACTACATGACATGATGTGGTTCTCTCTCTCTCTCTCTCTCTCTCTCTCTCTCTCTCTCTCTTACTGCAAGTTTGCTTTGTAGCAGCACTACATGACTCTCTCTCTCTCTCTCTCTCTCTCTCTCTCTCTCTCTCTCTCTCTCTCGCTTTGATACAGCACTTCGATATAGTAGCAGCTGTTTTTCAGACTCCCAAAATATCAAATTGATCACGGAATGAGTATTATGAAAGGATCCGTCTATATGCACCCATGAAGTTAACGATGGCAGGCACCCAAGTTATTCTTGGGTCGAACCCATTTTATTCGACCTGTATTGACGCTTTTTAGCAATGCCAAAAGAATTCTGTTTGGTTGCACAACTCATCCCTCCGCAGCCGTCCTCGCCCCACTGTCCCATATTCCGACTTCCCCAGCCCTCTACCGCCCTCCTCATTTTTTTGTCCTCTATCTTTCCTGTGCCAAAACTCTACGTCCTAGTAGACGGAATTATGCGAGGTATTGTGTTGAAGTCAAATTCGGCGACAGGTTGACTAACGAAGTTCCGGTCCGAGGGGAGGATGAGAAAATCCTATTTATGTAGAAAGTCATATAAGAGTGGAGACCGACCAGCTACTAGTAGGGTCGCTACCTGAACCGACTGGGGCCCAAATGTGGGTGCTGTCTGAGTGAGGAGCTGAAGGCAAGTCGGAGTTGCTGGTGTCAAGGGAAGAAATAATGTTGTAGCGAAATCTTTAGTCCCTATGGGAGGAACTGAGGTAGAGGTCAGAGCCGATGAAGTGAGTATTGATGCAGCAAATTCTACGGGTGAAATTGACACTGATGCAGGGCAAACAACTGCTTTAGGGGACACGAAAGACCAAGAGGGTGGTGCTGACGCAGCGAGAAGAAATGCCCAGGTCGGTGGTGTCGATGCAGGGCTTGCAGTAGATGAGTAGCTCCTAGTTCCTGAGTGACACTATAATGTTTTGGCGGGTCCCAAGGAAGAGATAGTTGAGGAGTTGGAGGCTGATAGGAGCTATTGAAGGGGCTGAAAATCAGGTCATTGATTTTGTTGACTGCAGAGTACAAGTTGCAGATCATGTCTATTTCGTAGCTGAGGTTTTTACTCTAATTCCTCCTCATGGTGAGGAAGAAAATAAGCAAGTGGCAATTCAACAAGCTAAAGAAGGGAATGGAGCAGAGGGAGAGCGTTTTCTTAGTAGAAGTGCAAATCTTGGACAGCAAGAGGAGGCCACCTCTGAGGCCATCCTCATTGGGATTTTGATTCCTGTGGCAGCTCCTTCCTCAGGTGATGGATGATGATGACCTGGTGGAGCGAGGATTTGCTCGGGTTGTCGAGTCAGCCATCTCTCCCTGCCCATCGAGTATGCCTCGTAGGCCTCGACTAGTTACTCGAGGGCCAGAATCGATTAAAGCCAGGACTTCGCTTCGAGCCAAATCTAGAGCCCTTGAAACAGGCGTGCATCAATGAACACCACGGCCTAGCCAGACCTTCGCAAGGTCCGACCCTTCTAAATTGCTCGACGTCCGTCAAGGGCATTCAAAAGACGGGACGTGGGAAATCATCTCCCCTCATCCAAAGCATTCAGGATCAACTGTCTACCCTTGAGGAGGAGCAGAATCTACTTCTCAACTTACTTGAGGACAATACCATTCTCGATATAGCTTCAGCTTTTGGCTTTTCCTTTAAGGAAAAAGGTTCGGGATCCCTCCTAGCCCAGATCCGTGAATTAGAAAGATCAAGAGCTTCAAAGTCTTGAAACTTGGAGTTTATTTCTTTTCTTGTTTGAAAATCCTGTGCCTTTTGTGTTAGCCAGTGTTGGATGGGGTCCCCCCTTAGATGTTGATGCCTCTTAGGCATTGTCTGTACGTTTTTTTCCTTAATAAACTGGTAAGGGTCTAGGACGAGCCCCCCCTCATTCTCAAAGAGGGATTATCCAAAAAAAAAAAAACATCTACGCTCATGGAGGTGTTGGTGGCTACCTGCTGACATCGGTACAGTAATATCAGAGGATTCGGAGGCAGAGGGGATGAGGAGGCATCCACGGGGATCAACTGAGGTTAGGGAAGGGAGTAAATCGGGGATGAAAAAACTTGAAAATTTTGGATGCCATCACCATACTCAAGGCTGCATGTAGTGATTTTTATGCAAAATTAGGTTTAATTTGGAAATCATGAATTCAAATTCATGCAAACCAAACTCAAATATTTTCAAAAACAGCCCTTTTTGTGTTTGGCAGCTTTTACTTAACTTAAGATTGGGAAAGGAAAGGAAATCCTGCACGTAAAAGAGGTTGGGAGTGTTTTAGGCAAGCAAATTTTCATTCAAGAATCATATTCAACAACCACCGGTCCTATAGTGTGAAACTATCTCGCATCCAGAAATGCTATTCAGCCCGAAGGTTTTTCTGATTTTGTCGGCCCGATTGATGTGGCAGCGTGCAACTGGTGGTGTTAAAGATTTTATAATCGCTAGTGGTTTTCAGCCACCAATTGCACGCTGCAAAGTCAATCGGGCCGGCAAAATCAGTACAAACCTTCGGGTCTTTGTGATTTGTTCACGGGCAACCGCTTGGTGAAGATGAACCTCGCTTATATGGGTTGATTTGACCCATTACTCCCGGTAATCAAGTCCGTTTCTGTCGCTCTCTCCCTGTGATCCCTCTTCACCTACTGCTGGTTCTAGTGATCATAGTAACAATTTTCTCCGGATTATTGAAAAATTCACGAATAATTCGTGAACCCAAGGGCAAACGAATTATTCGGTAACTTGAGTAATTCCCGAATAATTCACGAATTTTTTGAATAATTCATAAAATTATGCCTTTGTATGCCCATGCAACGAAGGCTTCAATGTATACTTCTGTATTAACATATATAAAGGTTTTCGAATTTGACAATTTTTTGTGGATGTGCTATCGATGTTAAGGTGATCATCCTCATAAAAAATTAGCAAGTTTTGAAACCTCTAATCTTTGCAAATAACCTATTCAAATTAACGGTTGAAATGGACGGTTGATGCAGTTTCTAACATTTTGATAGACCTAGATGTTTCAGAATTTGCAGATTTTTAGTGGATATGATATCTATAGCAATATGATCACCATCACCAAAAATCCGCAAATTCAGAAACCTCTAGGTGTATCAAAATGATAGAACTTGTATCACATGTCCATTTCAACCGTTAATTTGATGAGGTTATTTGATATGATTCGAAGTTTCCAAACTTACTATTTTTGTGAGGATGATACCTTATCATAGATAACACATCCACAAAAAATTAGCAAATTTGGAAACCTCAATGTATGTTAATAGAAGAGCATTCATTGAAGTCTTCGTTGCATGGGCATACAAAATCATGCTCCTCTCTCTCTCTCTCTCTCTCTCTCTCTCTATATATATATATATATATATATATATATATATATATATATATATATATATATATATATATATATATATATATATATATATATATATATATATATATATATATATATATATATATATATATATATATGGGGAGGGATACTCTTACTTATGGCCTCTTACTCATATAGTTACATATGATCCGAGCCGTCCATTAGATCTCGACATACGGTTCGGATTAGATGGGGAGTTAAAGCAATGGTATTTGCATTAAATGCCCGTATTAAAAGCCTCACATTTAATGCGAACACCATTGCTTTAACTCCCCATCTAATCCGAACCATACGTCGGGATCTAATGGACGGCCCGGATCATAGGTAACTATATGAGTAAGAGGCCATGAGTAAGAGTATCCCTCCCCCTCCCCTATATATATATATATATATATATATATATATATATATATATATATATATATATATATATATATATATATATATATATATATATATATATATATATATATATATATATATATATATATATATATATATATATATATATATATATATATATATATATATATATATGTATATATGTGGGGGGGTTTTAGTCGAACCGGGCGGTTCGGGTGGCAAGCACAATCCAACAAGCCAAAGAGAAGAGTGAAGACAGTAGTTACGTGGAAAAACCCCTTCGCAACGTCGAAAGGGAAAAAACCACGGGTGGGGCGAGAATGCACTAAATCTATTCCTTCGGTTACAATCTCTCACCTTAACCCCAATTACACACCCCGAGGTCCGGTCTCCCAAACTACCGATCTCTGCAGTTTCGCTCAGACTACCGGTCGCTGCAGACAGTATCTGGCTACCAGTCACTACAGACAGTATCTGACTACCGACCGACCTCCGCAGACAGTTTCTGGCTACCGACCGACCGACCTTCGCAGCTCCGTGAATTCCGGGACGAAACGGGCAGAGTCTCCTCCAGAATTCTTCCTCCTCCTGCTGAAGGGGTAGGTCCCCTTTTATAGTGGCGGGGTGACGGTTACGACGCTCCGCGAAAAACGGGTGGGTGACGTGTCCCCGCAATGAGCTCAACCGCCGCTGTAGTGAGGACGTGGCGCGCGGTTGACACCTGGTCACCTTGGGCCGGAAATCTCGGAGCGTAGTCAGCATTCTGAGATCTCCGGGTTCGACTGCTGCTTCACACCTTAGCTCATTGCACGTCCTAACGAGAGAGAGAGAGAGAGAGAGAGAGAGAGAGAGAGGGGCTGTTATATGGCCGACCCCCCCCCTTTTGCAATCTGGTGACATGCCGACCCCAGTAGAAAAGAGGGGGGGTGCTGCCTCCTTGGTTTGGTGACCGACCGACCGACCCCCCCCCCCCCCCCCCTTTTGGTCTGGTGACATGCCGACCCAAGAAGAGGGGGGGTGCTGCCTCCTTGGTTTGGTGACCGACCGACCGACCCCCCCCCTTTTGGTCTGGTGACATGCCGACCCAAGTAGAGAGAAGAAGGGGGGGGTGTTGCCTCCTTGGTTTGGTGACCGGTCGACCGACCCCCCCCCCCCCTTTTGGTCTAGTGACATGCCGACCCAAGTAGAGAGAGGGGGGGGGTGCCTCCTTGGTCTGGTGACCGGCCGACCGACCCCCCCCCCCTTTTTGGTCTGGTGACATGCCGACCCAAGTAGAGAGATGGGGGGGTGCTGCCTCCTTGGTCTGGTGACCGGCCGACCGATAGAGAAAGTACACACAATACCCCCTCCTGATCGGACGGTCTTCGGTCCCGCCCGGTCAGGATCACTTTGCCTCGATTTGCATGCCAGCCTCGGTTTTGCGTGCCTGCCTCAGTTTGCGTGCCTGCCTCGGTTTACATGCCTGCCTCGGTTTGTGTGTGCGTTTCGATTTGCGTGCCCGCCTTGGTTTGCACGTCTGCCCCGGTTTACTTGCCTGCCCCGGTTTGCGTGCCTTCCTCGGTTTGCGCGCCCGCACCGGTTTGCGTGTGCATCTCGGTTTGCGTCCCCGCCTTAGTTCGGGGCTGTTGCAATTCGAAATAACTATCTGGGCTTTTCCCGATTTTTCACCATATGGCGTCACCAGGCGTCGCCACCTCGCCTTCTTGAAATTTGAACCCATCCAGCTCCAACTTTGTCTATAAATAGGAGCTAGAGGGTTCATTTCTTTCTTCTGCCTCAGACTTCTTCTCTGTGGCTGACGGTTCGTTTGGGAACTCGCTGCACGTAGCTCCCTTTGGATACACGTCGAGGACCTGCGAGTTGGTTCGCTTGGATACACGCCGAGGACCTGCGAGTTGGTTCGCTTGGATACACGCCGAGGACCTGCAAGTTGGTTCGCTTGGATACACGCCGAGGATGTCTTTCACCTGGTTCTCAGTGACGAACAAGTTCCCTCTGATGGAGGAGGTCCGGGCGGCGTACGACATTCCGGATATGATTTCGCTTTCCTTTGCTACTGGTCCTTTGGACCCGTCAGACGGCGACCTTACTATCGTCACGCTCGGCCAGCTTCGCTGCGGCCTGCGGCTTTCCCTTGCGAGCTTTTCTGGTCGCCTGCTGGAGCGCATGAACGTGTCTCCAGGCCAGATAGGCAACGGCTAGAGGATCCTCCGCTGTATGGAAGCACTAGAAGTGTTGGCGGGGCAGCAGCTCTGCGTAGCGTACCTTCTGAAGAAGTACTTCATCAAGTATTACAAGATAACGCCTGGCAGTGTCTTCTCCTACTTCAGCCTGCAGGCGCGCGCAGGCAGTCGCCCTCCCATTGGGGGTTTATCTGACTCGGTGAGGAGTTGGAAGGAGTGCCCCATCGTGGTCGGAGGACCCTGGAGGGGTTGCTTCAAAATCCCCGGTCACGTCTCCCACCTCGCCGCGACCATCGAGGACTACTACCCCTCTAGGCAGCTTCAGTGCCCTGGGGCTGTTGAGGAGGATCTTGACCAACTGATTAAGAGGGTGACGAATGACGATGACGACTGGAGGCAGCTGTTTCCGAAGCTCCCGATCGTCAGATCTTACGGCACTACTCCAAAGAAGGGCAAACTGCCTGCAGTGTCCGGTAGAGCAGAAAAGCCCTCTACTTACTCTTCTGAGCTCCCTGATAGGTACGTCAGCTCCGTCAGACGCTTCCACCCAAACACCACTGCATCTAAACTCTGCGTAATCTTCAGGCACCGTGCAAAGTCGACTACGGCTGCAGGCAACTGCAGTTAGACAGCTGCACGCAACGTAGCTGCGCCAACGGGGAAGTCAAGGAGGCGTGTTTTTGTGAACGAGTCTTCCAGCGACGATGATGCTGGACGTGCTCCCCCCGCTCGCGCCATGCGACGTGCTGCTATTGACAACCTTCGCTCCCTCCCCGACGACTGGTCAGAGGTCGTGCCATCGACGGGTAGACAGTATGTGGAGATAGAAGAATTGGAGATGTCTTTCGGTTATAGTCTTCCTCCCTCCCTCGGGCGAGGCGAGCAAGCCATGCCATCTGGCTCCGCTGGGTCGCGTGGGCGAGCCTCACCCCGCGGTCCCCCTGCTGCACCTACTGTTGCGTCACCTGCTGCCCCTACCGTTGCACCACCTGCTGCCCCTGCCGCTAGAATGTTCGATCACGCGAATGTCCGGCACTTCATGGCTTCGTCTTCCTCCTCTGCTTCCGGTGGCGTCGCCGGGCCACCTCCCCGTTCTCCCCTCGGGGCTACTGAGGCTACTTCTCACCGCCGCTCCCCTGGGCTCTCTACTCGTCAGGTGGAGGAAGATGATACTGGGGTGGGTAGTCCTGGCTGGCAGAGTCAGCTCGACGACTTTCATGAGGTAAGTCTGAGTCGTTGATGAGTTGATTGTAGTAATAACTCTTCCCCTTAACTCTGTGGTACATGTCGTTTCCCCCTTTGTCAGGCGGCCTGTCGAATTGTCGAGGGGGGTGCTCGAAGGATGACACGGCTTGAGGCCTCCCTTCGGGCTGCTCGGCAGGAGTCGAGAGAGCTACGCGTTCAGCTGGCGGAAGCTTGACAGGTTCACGCTGAAGAGTTAGCCTCAGTCCAGGCCCAGCTCGAAGTCGCGCAGGAGAACGCTACTGACCCCTTCGAGCTTCAAGAAGCATTGGATTCCGCTAACACGGAAATGGACGGGCTGTGGGAATGGTTCAGGACGCAGGTGGCTATGATCAGGAGGTAGCGAGCAGACGCAGAGGCCGCCCAAGCCGCTCACGAAGCCGAAATCACTGCGTTGAAGGCCTCCCTCGACCAGGCCGAAGTAGCGCATAAGGCTGCGCTTGATCGGCAGCATGCTGACTACACCGCGGAGTGCAAGTTGCTTCTTGCGGAACAGGCGGCGGGATGGCGTAAGAAGGTCGCGAAGCAGCGCAGCAAGCTGCCGTCGGGACTGTGGAAAGCTGGGGGAGACGATTGACCTCTTGATGTTTTGATGTAATAAAACAACTCTCGTTTGTATTTGGACCTCTTAATGTTTCATCTGAATGCCATGATTGCCGTCTTTCTCATCGATTTTGCATCTTAAGTTCACGTCGATGTCGTGCCATTAAAATTCGGCTTTCATGTCTCGACTGCACGTCGACGACGCGTGTGACCACACGTCGATGATGTGTCATTGAGATCTGGCTCTCATGTTTTGACTACACATCGACGACACGTGTAACTACACGTCGACGACATGTAGAACTACACGTCGACGCGCGTAACTACACGTTGACAACGCGCGACTACACGTCGACAACACGTGACCAGAATCTAGCCCTTATATTAGCAAGGGTGATATACCCTGTCTTGTTTGCGTGGGTCGATCGGTTGTTCCCCCGTGGGTTTTGTCAAGTGTTCACCGGACGGTCTCGCCCTTCGCAGGGTCCTGTCGACCGGTCGGCCAAGTGGTAGAACTCGCTCGGAGTGTTATATACCACTTGGTTTAGGTCGGTCAACCGGTCGTACCCTGGCGGGGTCTGTCGACCGATCTTCCCAGGTGTTCACCGGCCGGTCTCGCCTTTCACATGGTCCTGTCGACCGGTCGGCCAAGTGGTAGAACTCGCTCGGAGTGTTATATACCACTTGGTTTAGGTTGGTCAACCGGTCGTTCTCCGGCGGGGTCTGTCGACCGATCTTCCCAGGTGTTCACCGGCCGGTCTCACCCTTTACAGGGTCCTGTCGACCGGTCGGCCAAGTGGTAGAACTCGCTCGGAGTGTTATATACCACTTGATTTAGGTTGCCTCGGTTAACTATTTATTCTCACACATGAACGAGAACGCTGAGCAAATGCATCTTTATTGAATAGATCCAGAACTACAGAACGATTACAAGCATCTCCCATTTAGCTACCCTGGTAGAACTTGCGCAGATTGGTGGCATTCCATGGCCTTGCTAGTGCATCACCGTCTTGAGTCTTCAGGCGGTAGGCTCCATTCTTTCCCATACCATCGATGATGTATGGTCCTTCCCAGGTAGCTCCCAGCTTGCCACTTTCGAGCTCCTTGGTATTGTCGAAGACTTTCCGCATGACCAAGTCCCCTTGTTTGAATACCCGCCTTCTAACTTTGCGGTCATACGCCCTCTTGATGGCCTGATGATAATTGGCTAGGCACGCTCTCGCTCTTTCCCTCTTCTCTTCCAGCAGGTCTAGGCCATCTAGCAGGAGTTCGTCGTTCCGCTATGAGTTGGCAGCTACGACTGATCGCTGTGTTGGGACCAAGGTTTTAGTTGGCAGGACTGCTTTGGAGCCATAGGTAAGGCTGAACGGGGACTCTCCCGTCGGTCACTTCGGCGTCGTCCGGTAGGCCCATAGAACTCCGGGTAAAGATTCTTCCCACAAACCCTTCTTCTGCTCCAGTTTTTTCTTCAGTATGTCCAGAATGGCGCGGTTCGTCGACTCTGCTTGCCCGTTGCTCTGAGGGTACCGCGGTGTAGAGAAGAACAGCTTGATGTTGTTGCTGGCGCAGAACTTCATGATTGACTCCGCGTCGAATTGTCGCCTGTTGTCTGCAACAAAAGCCCGCGGCAGTCCGAATCGACAGATGATGTTGCTCCATAGGAACTTTCCCACTTGAACTTCCCCGATCTTCAGCAACGGGATTGCCTCCACCCACTTGGTGAAGTAGTCGGTGGCGACGAGGAGGAACTTCCTCCGGTTGGGTGACGTCGGGAAGGGGCCCAAAATATCCAACCCCCACTGTTGGAAGGGCCAAGGGCTGGACCCTGGGTGCATCTCTTCTGCTGGTTGATGTATGGAGGGAGCATGCTTTTGACATTGCAAGCACCTTTTCACATATCCCCCCACATCTGCTTCCATGGTGGGCCAGTAGTAGCCCTGCAGCTTTATCTTCCACGCCAGGGCTCTTCCTCCGGAATGGTTCCTGCATTCCCCTTCATGTACCTCCTTCATGATTTCTGCCGCTTGTTCCTTCGTGAGGCACTTGAGGTACGGTCAGCCAAACGAACGCTTGTACAGCTCGTCGTCGATGAGGGTGTATCTTGGAGCGTGCGCCTTGGTTCTTCGGGCCTCATCGACGTCCTCCGATAGTATCCCATCAAGTAGGTACTTCTTCATGTTGCCTATCCAATCCGCTCCGACCGTAATAGTATGGGCCGCCTCAATGGCTTGTGTCCTCCTCGTTAGGCAACTATCTTCTGCGGGGCCGACTGTTCGTAGGTCAGCTTTCACCTCGATGAAGACCCGCTTCTCTCTGTCTTCTCCGAGTACTGATGCTAGATTAGCAAGGGCATCCACCTGCTTGTTTTCCGCTCTGGGGAACTGGTGGAAGCTTATGTCTTCGAACTTGGCGATCAACTCCCGGGCTAGCTTCAGGTAAGCTTGCATCCTTGCGTCACGGGCTTCGTACCTACCGGTAATCTGATTGATTACCAGTTGGGAGTCGCCGTAGACCTGTAGGCTGGTCACCCCCAGTGCTGTCGCCATCTCCAGTCCTGTCAGCATCGCGTCGTACTCTGCTTCGTTGTTCGTCGTCGGGAAAAGTAGCCGCACTGATTTTTTGAGCTTCGTGTGGTCGGGGGTTACTAGGACTACCCCCACACCACTCCCTATTGCGCATGACGAGCCATCCACGAATAATCTCCAGCCTTTTCCTTCGTCTTCCTGTCCTGCTGCCGCACCGACTCCCACGGGTCGACCGGCAGCTACCGACAGGTCTTCTAACGTCTCTGGCACCGGTGTAGTGTCTTCCGCCGGGAAATCGCTGAGGAAGTCCGCAAGTGCTTGGCCCTTGACTGCTTTCCGAGGCACGTACCGAGGACCAAACTCTTGCAGCTCTGCAGCCCACTTGCTCAGCCGACCTGCCCGAGTAGAGTTATCCAGTACTTCCTTCAGGGGGTGCTCGGTGATGACCTCGATGGGGTGAGCGACGAAGTACGGGCGAAGCCTCCTTGACACGTACACTAATGCCAGGGCTACTTGTTCGATCCGTGCGTACTGAGTTTTAGCTGACGTCATGATGCGGCTGACGTAGTAGATATGCCTCTCCGCTCCTTCACATTCGCATATCAGTACAACGCTGATTGTTGCCTCTGATACCGAAAGATACACCCCCAGCGTTGCACCTGGCTGGGGGCTGTCAAGATAGGGGGTCGTCCAAGATACGTCTTTAGCTCCTGAAATGCTTCTTCACAGCGTTGGTCCCAGTCGAAAGGTGCAAGCTTACTCAGCCTCTCGAACAGGGGCTGACACCGGTCTGAGGACTTGGAAATGAAGCGATTGAGGGCGTTGATCCGTCCGGTCAGCTTCTGGACTTCCTTTCGTGACTTTGGCGATGACATCTCCTCCAAAGCACGGATCTGCTCCGGGTTGGCTTCAATCCCCCGTCGGGTGACCAAGTATCCCAGGAATTTTCCCGACGTCACGTCGAAGGCGCACTTAGTTGGGTTCAACTTCATGCTGTACCTCCGCAAGGTTGCGAAGGTTTCCTCCAGGTCTTGCATATGCGTATCCTCAGCCTGACTCTTCACAAGCAAGTCGTCGACGTAGACCTCCACGTTCCTTCCGATTTGGTCGATGAACATCTTGTTTACCAGCCTTTGGTACGTCGCCCCCGCATTCTTCAATCCGAATGGCATCATCTTGTAGCAGTAGAGCCCTCGGCCCGTGACGAAGGTCGTGTACTCCTGGTCCTCCGAATTCATGGGGATCTGGTGATAGCCCGAGTACCCGTCCATGAACGAGAGCCTTTCGTGTCCCGCCGTGGAATCCACCAGGGTATCGATGCGCGGTAGCGGGTAGCTATCCTTTGGGCATGCCTGGTTGAGATTTGTGAAATCAATACAGACCCGAATGACTTCGGACTTCTTGGGGACGGCGACCATGTTAGCGATCCACTTCGGGTACCGAGCCTCTCTGATGATACTCGCTCGTAGCAGCTTCTCTACCTCCATGTTGACAGCTGCTGCTTTTTCCGGTGCTAGCGACCGGGGCTTCTGGCGTACAGGTGCAGCTCCTTCTCGAATGTTGAGGTGATGACATGCTACCTCGGGGTGGATGCCTGGCATATCTTTAACTGACCATGCGAACACGTCCAGGTTTGCCTTGAGAAATGCCGTCATAGCTTCGGCATGATGCCTCGGCAGCCACGACCCGAGAAAAGTTATCCTCGGATGACCCGCTTCTCCTAAGTCCACGGGCAGAATTGGCTTGACGGCAGGCGACTCCTCCCATTATGTGTTCGGGCTCTCTAACTCGTCCGGTTCTTTAGATTCAACCGGTTGGTCGGTCTTCTGAGGGTGCGTCATCCTACTCAGCTCTTTACCTTCAGCTGGTAGGTCAGTCTCCATCGGGTCGCTCGGACCAGTTAGCTCTTTAAGTTCAGCTAACTGACCGGCCTTCTTCAAGCTCCTCGACGCATTCAGTTCTTTACGTTCAACTGAATGGTCGGTCTTCTGAAGGTCCCCCGACACTGTCAGCTCTTTACGTTCAGCTGACATGTCGGTCTTCAGCAAGTCCCCCGACACTGTCAGCTCTTTACTTCAGCTGACAGGTCGGTCTTCAGCAGGTCCCCCGACACTGTCAGCTCTTTAAGTTCAGCTGCCAGGTCGATCTTCACAAGGGGTTGGCCCCCTCGCGCTCCTACGCTTGATCGGGCGCGGGGCTGGAACGTTGGAGCTTCTTGACTCCGCTTCACAGTCCAGAGGTTGAGGATGCCCAACTCAGTGCCGCCTCCACCTGGTTCTCCTCCCTCAATTTGGCATGTCGTCTTCAGATGGATGGCACTGAGCTCGCACTTGGCTGCCGAGGACTGGTCACCTCGAATGCTCATCACGCCCTTGTCGGTCCAAAACTTCACTACCTGGTGGGCCGATGAGGGGACCGCATCCAAGTGGTGGAGCCACGGCCTTCCGAGGATGATGTTGTACGCCGAGTGAGCTTCGATCACAATGAACCGGGTAAGATTAGTGAGATGCCCTGTTGTGATCGGGAGGGTGATCTCACCAACCACCCTTGCAGCCTCCCCCGTGAAGCCCGTTATCGTTGACGACGACTCGGTCATCTGTCCGCGATCTAGCTGCATGGCATCGAAGGCGCTGAGGAAGAGCACATCTATCGAACTTCCGGCATCGATCAGAATTCTCTTCACTAGGCAATTGGCTATTTGGAGCCGTATGACCAGGGGATGGTTGTGAGGCCTCTCTATTCCGACCAGATCAGCCATCGAAAACTGTACTGCAGCTTCCACTCTTGGCTCGGGACGGATGACAGGGTCGAGTACCACATGGTGGACTTGCCTTGCTTGTTCAATACGTCGCACCTATCGGTCGACGGTATTTGATGATGGTACCGGGCCATGGTACCCGTAGACTGCATCTACCTCTCGGAGCTGGCGCCTTTCTGGCGGAGGACCCGGTAAGCGCTGTGCCGTCGCTCCTCGCTAGACTTCCCCTACAGCCTTAGTCTCCTTACGTTGAGGGAGGTCAATGAAGCAGCCAATATGGCCGGCCTCAATGAGATCCTCGATATGATGTTTGAGTGCCCGACACTGCAGGGTAGTGTGGCCTTGGCCCTGGTGGTACTCGCAGTACCTTGATGCATCTCTGGCTCCCCTCTCTCCGGGTTCAAGCGGTTGCGCCCACTTGAAGTATGGTTCGCCCTTGATAGCTTCCAGGATCTGGTCTATGGGGGCGTTCAGTACTGTGAACTCTTTGTTCCACTGTGGCCTCGCTGGCCTGTCTTGCCTTTGCCGCTTCGCCTCGTGCCGTGTCGCATCCCCTTGCTGCTTGTTGATGTTCTTCACGGCAGCTGGCTTGGCGTAGCCCTGGTGCGGGGCCCTGGTTTCCACCGCCTTCCTCTTGCGGTCCGCGTCTTCGATCTTGATGTACTTCTCAACGTGTCGCGATAGCTCGTCAATCATCTCCGGGGTTCGCTTGATGAGCGACGCGTTGACGAGCTGGGTAGGCTGAATGGCGTTCTTGAAGGCCGCGATCACCATGCGATCCTGCCCGTCTGCGTCCGCCAAGCTCAGGTACTCGGACCTGAACCTATGGTAGAATTATCGGAGCATCTCCTTCGGGGTCATACTCATCCCGAAGAGTGACTCCAGAGTCTTCAGCTCCCGGCGATTGCATCGGTACTGGTCGATGAACCGCGTGCTCAGCTCCGAGAATGAGGAGATGGACGAGGTCCTGAGCTTGTGGAACCATTCGAGGGGCGTTCCCGACAAGCTGTTGGCGAAGGTCCGGCAGAGGATATGATCATCCTCGTGCGGGACCAGAGCATCCCGGAAAGCCAGTACATGCTCCACCGGGTCTTTCGATCCGTCAAACTTGGGAAGGCGTGGAGGATTCCATCCTCGAGGGAATGGCTCCCGGAGTAGCTTCTCGACAAGCGGCGACCGTGCGGCTCCTCGGATGGTGACTTCCTCCAACCGGTCGGGAGCTCGGACCCCCGGTCGGTCTCGCTGGATCTCCTCTCGCTCCCCTAGTCGCTCCGACGCATGTACCCGAATGCGTTCGTGTATGCTCCTCCGTTCAGTAGTATGAGCCGGCTGCCGACTGGCTGGCGTCATCCGAGTGTGATGACTATCACTCGGTTGGCGATGAAGTTCTCTGTCTCGCTTTGGGCGATGCACTTGTGCCGAGTCCGTCTTTGAGTGATGCTTGGAGGCAGGCGGCTGTCGGGGGTGTGCCTCGAGCCGGGACCAGACATCCGAGCGTGCCGACGCAGCTCGGGCATGTTTGTTTCTTTCCGCAGGCTCCGGGCTACCCGAGTCTCGCCCGTCGGGATTCGCACTTTGGACCTCCACCGAGCGATTAACCCTGACCTCCACCTGAGGCACTGGTTGCGGCTGCATTTGCACTGGTGGGGCAGCTTGAGTGGGGAGGCTCTGTCCCGCTTGGGCCAACATGCCCTGATTGAGTAGACCGCCCATCGGTGCGGCCCGCACGAAGTCACGCAACTCCTCGTAGTTGCGCTGCATCGTTTGGAGCTTGGTGGTGAGAGCTTGCTGGGTCATCATCATTGTGGCCAGAAAAGCTTCCGACAGACCCCCGGTTAGTGGAGCCAGGGTTGCTACCGGAGCTTGACTGGAGTCCCCGACCCCCAGTATGGGATTCACCAGCGGGACTGCGCGCTCCGTGTCCGCTGATGGTTGAACAAGACGCCCGACGTCATTAGCATCTCCGAGTGGCACGGCTTCGGACGGGAGCTGCGATGTCGAGCGGGTACAATACGGTCCATCGGCCATCGTTCTTCAACCGTGTGGTCGTGGACTGCTGGTTGCAGGTAGCCTCAGACTGGTCGACACCCACGGGTCTACAGTCGAAAGCTATTAGTAGGAAGTCTTGAAGACTATCCCACAGACGGCGCCAAGATTGTGGGGGGTTTTTAGTCGAACCGGGCGGTTCGGGTGGCAAGCACAATCCAACAAGCCAAAGAGAAGAGTGAAGACAGTAGTTACGTGGAAAAACCCCTTCGCAACGTCGAAGGGGAAAAAACCATGGGTGGGGCGAGAATGCACTAAATCTATTCCTTCGGTTACAATCTCTCACCTTAACCCCAATTACACACCTCGAGGTCCGGTCTCCCAAACTATCGGCCTCTGCAGTTTCGCTCAGACTACCAGTCGCTGCAGACAGTATCTGGCTACCAGTCACTGCAGACAGTATCTGACTACCGACCGACCTCCGCAGACAGTCTCTGGCTACCGACCGACCGACCTTCGCAGCTCCGTGAATTCCGGGATGAAACGGGCAGAGTCTCCTCCAGAATTCTTCCTCCTCCTGCTGAAGGGGTAGGTCCCCTTTTATAGTGGCGGGGTGACGGTTACGACGCTCCGCGAAAAACGGGTGGGTGACGTGTCCCCGCAATGAGCTCAACCGCCGCTGTAGTGAGGACGTGGCGCGCGGTTGACACCTGGTCACCTTGGGCCGGAAATCTCGGAGCATAGTCAGCATTCCGAGATCTCCGGGTTCGACTGCTGCTTCACACCTCAGCTCGTTGCACGTCCTAACGAGAGAGAGAGAGGGGCTGTTACATGGCCGACCCCCCCCCCCTTTTGCTGTATGGTGACATGTCGACCCAAGTAGAAAAGAGGGGGGGGGGGGGGGGGGGGGTGCTGCCTCCTTGGTTTGGTGACCCGCCGACCGACCCCCCCCCCCCCCCCCTTTTTGGTCTGGTGACATGCCGACCCAAGAAGAGGGGGCCTCCTTGGTTTGGTGACCGGCCGACCGCCCCCCCCCCCCCCGCCCCCCCCTTTTGGTCTGGTGACATGCCGACCCAAGTAGAGAGAAGAAGGGGGGGGGGGGGGGTGCTGCCTCCTTGGTTTGGTGACCGGCCGACCGACCCCCCCCCCCCCTTTTTTGGTCTGGTGACATGCCGACCCAAGTAGAGAGATGGGGGGGTGCTGCCTCCTTGGTCTGGTGACCGGCCGACGGATAGAGAAAGTACACACAATATATATATATATATATATATATATATATATATATATAATATTTTATATTTTATGTTTTCGAACTTATCCTGAACTTATTCCGAATTTGCTGGATATTTTCCAAACACAAAATTCTACTCCCTCGCCGAATTATTCTCGAACACCGAATTTGTTACTCTGCTAGTGATCACCTCTCCAATGATATCTCACTCATCATGGATCCTCACTCAGAATATATCTTCTATCCTTGCTGTCACTTTCTAGTCGAGCTCTATTCACCTGTGGAATCGTTGGATGCACCATTCATAATTTGAGATGGGTGGGATGTTGTCGAAGAGGTGATCGATTGAACGAGAGGTAGGGGAAATCAGTGGTGGACCGAGGAACTCCAAAATTAAATTTTTTTTTTTTTTTTTGGGGGGGGGGGTGCATCTGCAAAGTTTTTTTTTTAAAAAAAATTAAAGGCTTAAAGGTCTCTTCAGGAATTTTGTCAACTTTGGGGAGATCGTGGCCCCCCTCAGCCCTCCCTTGGTTCCGCCCTTAGAGAGAGAGAGAGAGAGAGAGAGAGAGAGAGAGAGAGAGAGAGAGAGAGAGAGAGAGAGAGAGAGAGAGAGAGAGAGAGAGAGAGAGAGGACTAATGATGGTTTGTTCACCGGGACTAATGGGTAAGATCATCTTCAGCAGCCTTCTAACTTGGAGCTCCTAAAAGGACAATTTTGAGGAGCTTCTAGTGCCACATAGGATAGATATGAGTTACCCTTCATGTGTGCTCCAACCGCCTCCTAAAAGGAGCCTCCTAAACGCTAAAAAGTCGGACAGCTAATTGGGCTATGGCCCATTAAGGCTATTTTGAATTTAAAAGCGTTTCGACTCACCAAAAAGAGAACCGCTGCACCTGGATACGAAGGATCTCTTGATCTCTAAATTTTGAAATGGATCTCTATATTTAGAGATCTGAAATGGATCTCTTAATTCACTATTAACTTTAAAAAACCCATATTGTCATTTATTCTTTATGCATTCTTTTTTAAGTTTAAAATATATCCTTTTACACCTTATATTCTTTAGCAACACCCTATGTTTTATATTCTAGTTTTAGTGTAAAGATAGCAGAAAAAAGTGGTGGGAATGGGACAAAATTAGAGGCAGCTGGTTGGAGTCTATGGACCTCTTGATCTCTAAATTGAGGAGGTTCCAATCTCTTGATCTTTTAATTTAGAGATCTGGGTTGGAGCTGCTCTAAGAGCACGTACAACGGCCTCCTCAACTGATATGGTCCCATCATCGTTGAAGAGAATAGCTGAAAAATGGCTAGCAGACTCTTCAATGGAGGGGTCACGTTGAGGCCGACTTAACTCCTCAACTGGTTGCTCAACATTGATGAGCCAAAATCCCCTCAATGTCAAAATGCCCGCACGCATGAGTGGTATTTTAATTTACAGGCAAGAAAAAAATTATCCGAACTTATATCGTAAACTCAAATTTTGGGGCGAACGATGAAAACACGTGATCTCCCCTCCTCAAAGATGACATGGCACATACTTCCTCCTCAATCGTCCTTTTGGGTTGAGGAGGCCGCTAAGCACTTCTCATCGGTGTATGCCAAATGGTGAGCAACCACCATAGGGCCATGGCTCGTCGACCTCTGCTAGATGGCAAGACATCTCACCTTAGGGTTATTGCTCATGAGTTCGAACCTCCGCAAGGGCCGCTTGCATTACAGAGAGAATGCATGGCCCTCATCTGCGTGTGTTTCCATGGGCAAGACCACAATAGTAGCGGAGGTAGGCATTAACTTACCAACTCATCTAAAAACCCAAATAGTTAGAGAGAGGGGGACCCACAATGAATATCAAAGTGCTTAAGATCCCATCACACAGAAACAAACACCGCATAAATGAACAAGAGCAAAGTGGGAGAAATGCGAATACATATGGAGCCAAAGCATAAAAGCACCCTCCAAGGATTCAAAACACATACATGACCTCCTGCTCTGATACCATGTTAACCTACTAGCTCATCTAAAACCCCAAGCAAGTAAAGAGTGAGGCCGACAATGTATATCAGAGGTCAGGTCTTTAATCAATAATTGTCCCCATAGTTGACCAACATTTTAAATTGTAGCCTTAAGAACCAAAAAAATAAAAACAAAAAGAACAAAAAAAAAATTGTCCCGTCTAATTCCAAACTTGGAAAATAGGTTCACATCAATTCCATATACTCACTTTCTCATGCAAAGCATGAGTCCTTTGTTTCTTTGGATAAAGAAGAAAAGTTGGAAAGCGACATTGGCATCAAGATGTAGGGCTGGCAATTTCGGACCCGACATGACCCGACACAAAGTTAGCGGGTCTGGGTCTGGGCTAAACGGGTTCGGCTTGTAAATGGGTCGACACGATAGACCCGTTTAATAAACGGGTCGGGTCCTGGTTTAGGGTCTGGACACGGTAGACGTGGAAAGACCCATTTAAAATTCAACGGGTCGGGTCGGCCCGCAATCCGATACTATAATATATAGTATCATCGGGTCTATCGGGTTAGGTCGGGTCGAGTGGGATTGGGTCGGATAGGGTCAATTGGATAAACCCGTGTGGTAAACGGGTCTTATCGAGTCTACCCGTTTATAAACGGGTCGGATACGGATTTAGGATCTAGACACGATTAGTTAAACAGATCGGGTCCGGGAATAGAGGTTTTGGACACGACCCGAAATTAGACCCGACACAAACCCGACCCGACAAGACCCATTGCCACCCCTATTGATAGATGAGAGCATTTTTGCTACCCGAAAGATTTATTGTACTTGCATGATGCACCACATCATCCATTACAAGGGCACAACAAGGTCTACGTTTGCTATCGGACATACACTACACTTTATTGCCCCCGTTATGTCAATTTTTAATGGATGACTTGGTGCACCACGATTGGACCATAATCAGGTGCAGCAAACCAACCAGGTAGCAAAAATGCTCTCGCATCAAGTAAGGGTTGCAACTCAACCTAAAGTACACGTGGTTTCTCATAAATTCGTATGTTTCTAAAGAAAGCAATGCTATTCAGCCATCCGGTTTTCCATCTAGATGAGGCCATTCTGACGTGGCATCTGATCACAACCGTCCCTTTGCCTGCAAGTTTGGCTGAGATTAGGTTCCACATGTCTGAGGTTGAGTGCAATGGACGGCTATGATTAAGCTCCACATCACGATGGCTCGGTCTGGATGGACAACATGATCACATTTTTCTTCCAGAAATTATGAATTATAGCTTCGTGTTTGGACATGCTTTTGATAATTCATAAGATATCGTTGTAATAAGAAGTTCCAATTTAAGGAATTGTTATTTGAGAAATGCTATTTAGCCCAAAGGTTTTCCCGATTTCGCCGAGCCGATCAACGTGGCAGCGTGCAACTGGTGCTGTTAAAGATTTTAAAATCGCTAGTGGGTTTCAGCCACCAGTTGCACGCTGCCACATCAATCGGGCCGGCGAAATCGGGACAAACCTTCGGGTTGAATAGCATCTCTTATTATTTTCATTCTTTTTGCATACTTTCGGACTAGCTTTCTTTCTTTGGACACCAAATACTAACAAAAATAAATAAATAAATAAATAAATAAAGACGACGAGAAGTCTTGATTTTAAATTACAAAACATTCATTCACATTTTTTTTAAAGAGCCTAAACAAGCCCTTTTCCTTTTATAACTTCTCCGACAAAGACAGCACGATAATTCCAACTCCTCGGGATAAATATGATGGTCACTCTCTGAATTGAGAATATTATGCTTGTCTCCTTTGCTTCTACTCAGGTTGATTTCTTTGTACATGATGAGCATATAAAAAAAGGACTTGTGCGATGCACATGATATACAAAAATCCACAAAATAAGAAGAAAAAAAATACATAGATTTTTTTTTTTTTGAGAATCTCTCAGTGTCTCACTTGAGGGAGGGTTATGGTAGCCCTTTACCAGTTATTAATTCGATGCAAGCGGAATCGATCCCAGGTCTCAAATACCGACACCCCGGACTTAACAACTCATCTAGCTGGCACTTAAATGGAATCATGAGACACTTGGGTAGTAATGAAAGGTTTGCAAGGATTTTTTTTTTTGGTATTTCAAAGGGAGGTCACTGGACGTCCAGGAGGCACCACAGTCTGGCGCAAGCTAAAACCAACTGCATGCAAGCGGTGACATCGCTACATGGCAGAGAAGCCCGCCCACTTGGGTAGTAATGAAAGGTTAGCAAGAAGGATTTTTTTTTTTTTTTTGTTTTTTGGTATTTCAAAGGGGGGAGGCTATGACCTCCGGGAGGAGCCACAGCCTGGCACAAGCTAAAACCAACTGCACGCAGGTGGTGACAACGCCACATGGTGGAGAAGCCCGCCCACCAGCAGGGACAACATATGCCGCCACAACTGGCCGGACTCAACACCATCGCCACACCGACATACAGACCAGCCTTCGGACTCCAATAAAAAGAAAAACATAACAAAACTAACATCAAATTCATAAAAAAAACAAAAAAACAAAAAAGGAGGATCCACACCCGATCCACCATCACTTCCATTGTCGACTAAGAAGAAAGCAGCTCCAAACCCCCCGATCTGTCACGAACTTGCTGACCGCCTCGAACCACCAGGCTTCGTCACCGATTCAGAGGAGGAGCTAGAAAGCCACAACATACTTCGGTCAGGTCCAGAAACCACAGATCCAGTAGCACTTCGGCCGGAAAACCATCGATCCGAGCAGGAGGGTCCCCTCGCCACTAGATATACGAACACAAAAAACCTGATTGAGGAAGGAAACCCCTATGTACGGTGAAGGAGAAGGAGCCACTTCGACCACTCATCAAGCCGGCCAAAATCAGATCCCCTGGACTCCCCGGCACTGGCGTCGCCGCTGTTCGGAGAGGCTAAGAGAGGGGAAACCCTAACCCTAAACGCAAGGGGGAAAAAAGAAGGAAACCGTGATAGCATAGGAATTTAAGAAGTTATTTCCTAGTTTCTTAATTTTGAAAGTTTTATAAAAAATTATAATTGATTTTTTCTCTAATAATTTTCTAACATAATAGATAGATTTCATATTTTATATGGTTCAACCAGTGTGTGGGATGCAGCTGTAGTGGCAGAGCTGAAGGCAAAAGTATAAGCCAAGAAAATTGAAATGGAGGCATGGCTATACACATGGCCGCTTTTTTTTATAGGCGCAGCCCCAATGGTGAAGGGCAACCCAAGATTTTCCTAACAACCACCCCTCTCTAAAGGCAACCCACATCCCTTCTCCTCTTCTTTCATCTTTCATCGCCCGTTCATGCCGATGCCCGCCATCACCAGAGCCGTGCAGACCCGCTGCACAATGCCAATCTTGTGCAAGCCGCCGCCCATCGCATGCCTTTGATCCCATCCAACCCATCGTCTTTGCTTCCTTCCTCACCCCTCTTCTTCCCTTCCTTCTTCCTTCTGAAAGGGCCGAGTTCTTATATAACTCATTAGGTCATAGGAGTTCTAGTGCACTATAGTGGCACTCAGAGAAAAGATTGAGTTCTTCTATAACCCATTCGGTTGTAGGAGTTCTAGTGCACTGTAGTAGCACAACCTCCAATTACCGAATGCGATACAGAGGTAATCGTCCTCCAAGGGTCTGATACAATGCACTCGTCCATCGCCGATCACTCGGTCTCCCATGGTAGAATGGGCTATAGGAGCACTTGGCTTTCAGTGGCCGAATAAGTTATAGAGGGACTAGACTTCCAATGGCCGAGTCGCCGTTTCAGATGGAGGATGAAGAATAAGGGATGAAGGAGGAGGAGGGGTGAGGACGGTGGACATGGGCTACGACATTCAAGGGACCAGCAAAGGCGGCAGTGGGCATGGGTTGCCCTTCGCAATTGAGCTAGTTCTACAAACTGTGCTGTCAACTGGTGCGTGGGATGCAGCTACGTGGAAGAGATAAAAGGCAAAAGGATACACTACCCCATTATGGGCTGGCTGCCCACAACGCTCTGATGGAAGTGGGCCCGATGTGTGAAACACATGATTATCTTACGGTGGGATGGTCGCTCACAGCCCTCCGATGCAGACTGACTCATCCGAAAAAATCACACTCGGCCCTTCGATGCAGGTGGTGTAGGCATCCCCACAATACTCTTATTTCCAAACACAAAATAATGGCAAGAAAGTGACTCCTCAAAATAAAGCAGCCAATCATCCCACCTTTGAGCAAAAGCTGAGAATCCAACCCAACACAAGCTGCTACTATTTCCATTCATTCATGCCTGGACTTCACTCCCTCAAATTCGGGTTCGGCTCGCCTCCGGTTCCTCGGTGCCTCTGTTCCCCCTCTGTTCCTTGCTCCCATGCGCGGGATTGAAATTCAACGGTGCAAATTGGAAACTTTAATCTTCAACTGGTACCATCGTATATGCACGAAACCAGTTGAAATTTGATCTGCACCGTTGAATCGCGACCCCGAATACAGGAGGAGAAAGGAATAGAGGAAAATAGAGACACCCAAGATCAGAGACAAGCCTAACCACTAACAGATTGTCCCTACTACAAGAAGGGGTCAGCTACAAATAAAGCCAACAAGAAAAGAGGTAGAATCTTTTTACAAATAACTCCTCATAGGACAAATTATCTTCTATATACCCTCACTTGTGATCATTTTGTATGTGAGACTAAATCGGTACAAATCAGGACACTTTCATGCTGCTGGAGAGCATTTTTGGTTCTTGCTTACGGTCCAATCATGTTGTGCCATGTCGTCTATTCAAAGAGCTACACTTCATTATCGCCATTATGCCCTTTTTGTCACAGGTGTTGGAGTACCACTTGTGCGCCAGGACAGGTGCATCATAGTCACACGGTGGCAGCCACCACAACAGGTGTGTTGTGCTCGGCCTCAACTGCATCTCATAGGTTTCTCTGATTTAAACGGTGATTACGAAACGAGAGGTTGGCTCATTGGCCTTCTGGCATCATATTTATACCAAACTTTGTTTTTCTTGCGGTATAGAGGTCACTCATGAAAAGTGTAGATGCAATAATAAGACTTTCGAGGGTTTAAACGCAAAAGAGACCGTGGAGAGAAGGTTTAAAAGGGATGGAACCAAGGGCTCGCATTACATGACCGGGAAATAGCAGAAGAGGCAGTGAAGAAGGGGAGGAGGGACGGAGAAGTTGTTTGATTGATTGAGAGAGAGAGAGAGAGAGAGAGAGAGAGAGAGAGAGATGGAGATGGAGATGGAGATGGAGGGGGGTGATGGGTTCGTGAGGGCGGACCAGATAGATCTGAAGAGCTTGGACGAGCAGCTGGAGAGGCATTTGAGCAGGGCGTGGACCCTGGAGAAGGAGGCAGCGGCGGCGGCGGAGAGGGACGGGAGAGGGGGAGGCAGGAAGAGGGAGGAATGGGAGATCGATCCCTTCAAGCTGGTCATCAAAGGGGTCATCGCCAGGGGCACCTTCGGCACCGTCCACCGGGGCATCTACGACGGCCAGGATGTCGCAGGTAACACGGGAAAGAGGAGGGACACCCACCTATATTGTTTAGGCTCTCAAAATTCCTCCTTTCTTCGGTTATTTGCTGCCCATTTGATTTCCATTAGTGCCCATGTGAGTTTTCAAATTTGAATTCGAATCATACCATGCGATTTCACCCCATCTGGGGTTTCTTGTAATACCCTCTGAAAGCTGTCTTTACTTTCTGCTTCTGTTCCCCTTTCTTGATTCCTTCAAGTCCCTGATTGCTTCCAGCACTTCACTTGTCCATGAAAATGGGGGGCTATAATTCTGTGCTTCCTATTTCTGGTTGGAATTGGATGCAAAGTTTAATTTCTTCTAGTTTCAGTAGATCCTAGTTGGAGTAATTACTGGGTTTCCCTCTTTCTCACCACCTCACGAGTTGGGTCGGGTTGAGTCACATCTACAGGCTATGCGGGTGCTTTCCGTGATAGTAGGTGGATTAGGTTTTCTCCCTTTTAACTTTCATGTGATCCCAGCTGACTGCTAATTAATACCCAGCATTGTGCTGGTTCTGGTCTTGTGATGACTTGAGGTGAAGGGTAGACAGCAAGTATATTTATTGCCAAAAAAAAAAAAAGACTAGTTGCAATAAGGCGCATAGGCTATTACTGAGAACATACAATGATCTGAACTCAAATATTTCGTTATTGCTTTTTTTAAAATAAATTACATTAGGCACATGAAAACCTTGGAGTTTGCACTCAAGCAATGTTCTCGGGCGAGTAATTGCTCTATTTTCTTCGTTTATTCCTAATGCCCATGAATATAAATGGTTTTACCCCTTTTATAATCCATTGCATTTTTTTTCTAAAATCTTAATGCCACAAATGACTATCTAAATTCGTGTCCCCATATAATCTCCAAGTGCATCATAGGAACTACAAAAAAAGACTGTTCTTTCTCTTATTATGGCCAACTATTTTCTTTTTAGGTTATGCAAGAACATGGATTACACCTACTTGCACAAATACCTCGACGACTCCAGGCCGTGAATATATAGAGATAAGCATATCTGGAGTTGGTCCAACAATCTGATCCCCTGCAGGAGACAAGACTGTACTGCCTTCTATCGAGTTCAACGACCTTAATAGTTATGGCGTTTGCACCATCCCGCGAGGGGAGACCTTGACTGAAGAACTCTCCGTCATGCTCTAGGGAGCTTGGGATGGCACTAGCACTGGATCTCCGAGAGGGTGAATAACTCGGGTTCCTGGTAGAGTTTCCCTCCTCCGATGCCGTCCGCTTTGTTGTTTGCACAGGTTCATTTGAACTGGGGTCGATGTCACTCGATGAGATTCAGTTCGGCTGGCATCCAAGGACTTCACAACATCCACCTTCATATTCACGATCTCACCTACCATGTGTCATGTGTGGAACTAAAACTGTCTCATCGATGATGAGGAAGTATGGAATGGTTTGACGGTTCATCCGAAACCGAACCGCTTCGTCTGAATTATTTTGGGTTTTGAGTCTTTTGACAGATCCGAACCTCCGCTGAATTATGCCCCAGAATTGGGTTTTGTTCGGATTCGTTAGTATCATCTTCTATTAGTTTGAATGATATTTAGGAAGTTAGAAGTTATTCCATGATTCATATATCACAAGACTTGGATTTGAAACAATTGATTCGGCTTCGAATCATGTGAATCAGACCCTAAGTTTCTTTTTATGTTTTTAATATTTTTAACCGAAACAACGAATTGGTCGAACCCGAACTTGAATCCGTACCTGAACCGGTTCACTTTTTCTCAGTTTGAACCCGAATCCAAATTCTCAAACCTTGAGGTACGGGGATTGCGCAGGATAAGCTACATCATTTATCGCAAGGAATATTAGGTCACATTTTGGATGTATGCCCCTTCCCCCACCGAATCCCGACTACTGGGAGGAAGAAAGCTCTCTTAGGGGTCTACTTCTATTATAACGACATCTTTATGGAAGATTTGTCCCAAATTAGAGCTTTTCCAGAACCATTGATTATTGCTGACCAGAGCTCTCCATGTCTGGAACCCCTAGGATGGCATGATATAATGTTTTTCAGGAACCGCTGTTTGCTCCGCCCGCCCCTTAGTTCATACTGACATTCGTCAGTCCAAGCCCTCGCGCAGATGTTGACTCAGGCTCTCCAACTAAGAAGCGCACCATTTAACAACTCGTTCAGCTTTGAGTTCACTATCAACACACCTAGTCACCATCTGCTACCATCCATGACTGCTATATGGTTTTGAATAGTGATTCTTTAGCAGTATTCTAAAAAGCGGTCCAGGCGGCCGCCTAGACGGTAGAAAGTCTTCCATCACTTAGCTTAGCCCCTAGGCGGTGCAAATAAGCAGCCCAGGCCCCTAGGCGGGGCTAAGTCTTTCCATTATTTTAACTTAGTCTATATCCAATTCAATGCCAAGATCATCAATAAGAAAGAAAATAAGGAATGAGCGAGGAGTAGATGTATTACTAGCAACTAAAGCTAGTAAGGCTCAATGATGGATTGTTGATGGTGGTGATGATGAAGAGGTCGATGTCGGTTCGGGACTTACTTGGTGAATGGTTGGAGAGGCGTTAGAGCGGATAGTGTTCAAGTGCCTAGGAGAAGTTCTAGGAACGTTGGTGATAGCTCTTCATCTCGTGAAGTTAGAGAACTTGATGAAAAAGATTTTGTATCGGATGAGAAGACAGACGAAGAGTGTGATGAGGAGGTGAAGTTTAAGTCTAATGAAGAGAGAGACTCGGAGGGATATGGAGAAGAAGAGTATTAGGAGTCTAGTATTGTAGCCTATCGGAGAAATGATGTTGTATTTCATTATTTTGTGACTTTTTGTTTTGGATTGTACTAGAATCTTGGATACTTTTTTGTAATATCATGCTTCCTTTACTGTTAGTAATATTGCATTTATGGTTTGGATTTTACTAAAATCATGCATATTATCTAATTTATCTCATAATATCATGCTTGTTTTTGTTCTTGTTAATCTTGAATTTATATTTATGTAAATGATACTTGTTCTTTAAAATAATGGTTGGGATAATCTTGAATTTAGAGTAATTTAAAAAAATATATATTATATATAATATCAAAATAATAATTAAAATAATTAAAAATAGTCAAAACGCTTAGGCACTAGGCGGCCCCCCACTGTCCGACTAGCGCCTAGCACTTTTTAGAATCTTGTTCTTTAGAATCTTTATCATGTACTTTGGTATGGTATCCTCGGCGCCCTTGACGTCGGATGCTATTTTAATTACTAAGGCGTTGTAGCCTGCAGGACTAGGCTTACTTGTGCTCCCCCCTTGAACCAACTGGCATGGGCTTGGTGTGTGTTGTTTCAAAGTAAGCCAATTCATAACATCAACAACTTATTGATATCGGGATTAGATGCTCATAATTCGGATCCCACTTCTCTCGATCGCTCTCTTAACCCACCCCCCACCCCCCCCCCCCCCCCCCCTTTTCACCACCACCACACACACACACACAAAATGTTTTACATGTTTATGGACAATTGCAAGTAGGTGCAGGACGGACCAAGGAGATGCCAGGTAGCCACCAATAATTTTTGGAGCCCTTATCAACCTAGAGAGATCACCCATAAAGTCATTTTGTCAGATCACCTGAGATCTTTGGAGGAAAAAGATGAAGGATTGTCACCCCTTTGATAGACTAGATAAGTTGTCTAGGATTGTGGATTCCATGCACCTATTGACGTGGAAAGTGCCAAAGCCTTTTTGACATCCATTAGAGAATTGGAGGAGAGGATGAATCCCTCTGTCTGGCAGTTCTTGTTTCTGTTTATTCTATCTGTGGGTCCTTTGAGCTTCTTTGATGCTCTTCTTGTTAGTCTCTCCATCTGTTTTAATGAACTCTATCCTGTGAAGAACATGTTCTTGGGTCTCTATCTCGTCCCATAAAAATCCTTCCTACAGTATGCGGGGTCTAGGTTCTTTTAACAAATGGCTAGACACTAGAAATATTATAGATCTTTACGGTGTTGACATTTTATGTCTCTAGGAAACCAAAACAAAGAAGACATCGAAACAATTTCTTAACTCAATAGACTCGAGAAGAATTGGTACATGGAAGTCAAGAGACTTGAATGACTCTTCTTTGCCATGATTTTTAAGGAGACCTGAGATTTCTCCTTTGTTGTAAAAAAGAAAACATGACTGAGAAATATGGATGATAACCTCCATGTATTCCGCTCAAAAAAGAAAAAGAAAAAAGATAACCTCCGTGTATTGACCTAATGTTAACAACAAAAGAAATGACTTTCTAGTCCGAGTTGAATGCTCTGTTTTGGACTCCATCATCTTTATGAATCAAATTGCCTTCATCAAATGGAGATTTATTATCAACAGTGTGGGTACTATGCAAGAAGTCCTACGTCACCTAAAGGAAATAAGCAAAGATAGCATTTTTCTAAAGGTAGGTTTTGAGGGCCTTTGCGAAGATCCACTGGAGCTTCCTCCTGTAAGCCTTAAAAACCAAAACCTTCTCCAAAATTGGATCCATTGGATGTAGTCTATTCTCTCCTCTTCCAACTTATCTTGCATGATTAGTGGGTAAAATAGTAACCACTTCAAGATAGAGCATCGCCTAGAACTGGGGTGCACCATTGCCCCCCCCCCCGCTCTTCATCCTTGTTGTCGACAATGCAATCCTGAAGAGACATCGAACACCAAGAGGATGAAGGCACCATGCCAGCGTCAATCATGACCGACAAGCTGGATCCCCTCCCCTTTAAATAATTTGGCTTTCCATAAGCACCAAGAAACTACATATAGAAAAGACTAGCTAGTTGGAAAGGCAAACATGTATCGATTGAATGTCGGCTATTTTGGGTAAACTTTTCTCTATCCATTCTCAATATCGCTCGTACTATCCATAGTTACCAAGTTGGAAGTCGGGAAAAAATCGGCTAGGGGAGAAGTCGGAAAAATCGGGAAAAAGTCGAAAAGAGTCGGAAAACAAACGGTAGAATTTTAGAATATATTTATATATAGATGTTATAATAGGTTTTTTAAGCAATACATGACGGGATTAAAACGCAATTAATCGGGATTAAAACGTGTAAATCGGGATTAAAACGTGAAAATCGTGACTTTTTCATAAAATCAGAAAAGAGTCGCGAAGAGAACGTTTACTGAATAAGTTGTGTTTTAATCGAGACTTATTTAAAAAATCGGAGTTTTTGGTAACAGACTACTATCTACCCTCTTGGTTCATGTCAAAGATTGGAAACATCAAAAGCACATTCCCATGGAAGGGTGTGGAGAACATTCAAGTTATTTCCATCTCATGAAGTGGAACAAAGTGCAAAATTGCAAATCGAAAGATCAAGAGGTCAATCTTATTGACTTTAAGATAGCCATGTTGGGTAAGTGGCGTGGAGACTCCAGAATGAGGGTGATAGCTAGAGCCAAGTCATTTGTGGAAGATATATCAAACAATTCCCCGCCTTGCAAGTGCGTAGCGGAAAATATCCCCTTCTGGATAGGTGTTCTTGAGATTAAGGATACCTACAAGTGCGTCGTCGAGTTCGTCATGGGCAATGAGAAGAATATTTGCTTTTGGGGGGGACATGGATGAGGAAAATCCCTTTTTCCAAGTTCTCTTCTCTGGTCTCTCTACATCGTCAGAACAATTCCTCCTCAGTTCAATCTCTCTCAGGTGAGACAGAACACCACTTTTTACTTGCCCATCTATCCTAATTCAACAAAATGGAAGTGGCATGCCTAAGGTTAATTCTTTCTCAACTCCTTCAACACATTTTAATTGTCAACAGGTCTTTGCCCGCCCAACTCTTCTAATTCAACAAAATGGAAGTGGCATGCCTCAGGTTAATTCTTCCTCAACTCCTTCGACATCTTCAACTGTGGATTACCGGGCCCTTTAGCCAACAAAAGTTGTAAATTTGAATGCTCTGTCAAAGTTATATTCTTCGTGTGGCTAGCTATCCATGACAAGATCCTAACCAAGATCAATCTTAAGAAGAGGAAGCTACCAGGCGATCAGACTTGAGTCCTTGACCCCCCGCAGCCTCTACGGAGTGCATGATGAAGACTTCGCCTACTTGCTCCTTCACTGCCCTTTTCCTAGTTGGATTTGGAGCGATCTTAAGAATTGGCTTCGCGAGGTGCTCCTGGGAGCTTGTGGTCGCTTTGGACAGCTTGGAAGAAGAACAAAACACTACAAAAGATTTGGGGGGGGGGGGGGAGCATGATAGTAATTGCTTCTTGCTGGTGCATTTGGATGAGGGAAAGAATAGTGTTCCACCAGACGTGCAAGTCCAAGGAGAGCGTTGTTAGGTATCGATGGCTCAATGAAACTTTGGGCTAAGACCCTTCTGGGAAACATTAAGCAGAGGGCAGTAAATTTAATCTGCAACTTTTTTTTTTCTTTTTGAGTCACTCTTGTCTTCCCCCATCTTTTACTTTCTCATTTTTCCTAAGAAAGTGGTAGGGGTCTAGGCCGAAACACCCCCCCCCCCCCCCCCCCCCCCTGCCTGCCACACTGAGGGATTTCTAAAAAAATGCCATGGTCATCCCAGTACTAACTCTTGAAATGACGTTCAAAATAAACCTGAAGCTCTAACATTGATAAAATAACTAACTGATATGTAGTCTTGTTGTCATTGAAACCTCTAAAAACTTGTTCTGAAAAGGTGATTTTGTGCTAATGGCTTGCAATTTCCTAGAATATGGCTCCTTCGAGATAGCTTTATGTTAATTTGAAGCATCAATACTTTAACAATTTATTGAAATGTTATCAGTGAACTAGTTGATGTGTTGGTCTGTGTAACAAGTAATCGCCAGTTGGCTTCATGCGTAAGTTCAGCTTTTGCACCAAATCATTATGTCTGCTTCCGTAGATGCAATATGCTCCCATCATAATCCTACATGCTTACTTGAATTGAATTTGTAATTGGTTTAGTTAAGTAATAAGTACCTAGTTTGGAGCTGTAATTTTTCATCAAAATTAAATAAGTTGAAGTTTTCCATAAGGAACCTGGTTTTACTTCTTTATCTCCGCATACACACGCCTTTTATATCGATGTGTATTGAACTTTTGTGTCACTCCCTTATATTGTTGGTGTCCTTCCTGCCTCTTTTTTCTGTTTAGAATTTTGACGAAGTTTCTCGGCCGAGTTTATATTACCTATCAACGTAAATAGTAACATTATAAACTGCTCCCTTTGATGCACTTTTTTGACCCCTGAAGGAAATTATGGAGCAGTTCTGTTTGTGCAGTGTAACCCTTTATTCGTTTTGGATTGAGATTTTAAAATGTGCATTTTACACCTTGCTTTCTTTTTTCCAACATTGAACCGTCATATCCTGACTAGGAGACAGATTTCAGATTAAATATAATATTATTCTTTAATATATTGTGCTAACAATTTTTTTTTTTATTTTTCAGTGAAGTTGCTCGATTGGGGAGAAGAGGGCAACAGGACTGAAGCTGAAGTTACTTCGCTCAGGGCAGCCTTCACTCAGGAAGTTTCAGTGTGGTATAAGCTTGATCATCCTAATGTAACTAAGGTACATGTTTCATTGTATGGACTATGGAGGTGTCAATTTTCTATAGCAAGAATTGTATTGATTTTTCTGTGCTCAGCACCTAGTTCATTCATTTGCATTCAATGTTGTGGTATATTTTCCATCAATGGTTGATACAGGGTAAGCATCATCTCCTGCTAAGTGAATGCTTAATTGATGATGACTGCTGTTTAGATTAACCGAAAACTCAATAGGGTAATCTAGAAAGTGAAGCTCAATGACTTTTCAAGTTCATAATAGAGATTCTTGTTGATTCCTTCAATTTGTCACTAAATTTACTAATCCCATACCGTAACATGAACTTCTTATCCTTGCTTCATGTTTGTAATCTTTGAAGAATTTCTTGATGCAAGGTTGATTACAACTTACAAGCCTTTGAGGTAGGGAAAGTGGACCTAAAAGTATATGTGGGATTAAATGGCTGATTCTGTTGTCATATTATGGGATTAATTTGTCTCTAGTTTCTGTCTTGCTGTTGTTTGCAGGTGGCTGTCTTGCTTACATGATTTATTTATAATTGGGGTGTCAACTGTGTCTAAACGTAACCTTTGGCCAGATATTACAAGACTCTTATGTTTTTTTCCTCTCTTCCTCACTATGGTTATTGGCCCTTTGGGTGGTCTAAACATACATGTCTAGTTTTTTTTTTTTTGAGTGGACATACATGTCTAGTTACTATCTTTCTTGGTAGGGATTGCAGGTCTAATAGGAATACCTATAAGTTTGTAAAATGGAATAGACATGTGATGGTCAATGAGTTTACAAGTGTTCTTGAGAGTGAAAGGGAGGATAACTGTCCCTTGTTTCTGCTATGGTTGATCTCAGATCCAAAGACTCTAACATGAAGTTCATATCCTTACTTTGTTTCATTAATCTTTGAAGAATATCTAGAGGCAAAAGGTTGTTTTTAAATCTAGAGATAAATTACGGCATTGTTTGTAGATCTGCTGAAATAGGGGAAGTGGAGGGATCCAATGGCAGATTCTCTATGGGATTAATTTGAGTCTAGTTTCTGGTTTGCTGTTATTCATTGGTGACTGTCTCGCTTATAAGATTTATTTTTAACTTGGGCTCCTAAACTGTGTATCAACTGAGCCTTTGGCTAGATCTTTACAAGGGTGGTTCTGCTATAGGTTCTCCGATCAATAAAATTGGGGCAACGAACTGGGTGGTCTCAATTCTCGAACTCTTCATTTCTTTTTTCTATCTTCCTCAACATGGTTTTTGCCTCTTTGGGTGGTCTAAAACCTAAATTGACAATGTATGATGTCTTAATTACTTAATTAGAATAGAGGCTGGTTTGTGTTTGTTCATGCAAATCGGAACCTCAAGTTTCAGCATAGGTATTGGTATTGCTAGTTTACTATCTTTCTCGCTAGGAATGGAGGTCTAATAGAATAGCTATAAGACTATAAGTTTGTAAAATTGAATGGAGAGAACTATAGTGCTGGCCAATGAGTTTACAAGTGTTCTTGCGAGCGAAAGGAAGGAGAACCATCTCCTACTCTTGCTAATGGTTTTTTTTTTTTTTTCAGTTATGAGGAATGAGAGAAAGGGATGAAATTATGGCAGGCCTTTAGAAATTAGGCATCTATTAACTCCTTACAAAATATGACTATTTCATAGTTAACATCATCATGTCTATCATTCAGCATCCATAATAAAGAAAAAGCATTTTTTTTTAAAAAAAAACATCTTTTCTAATAATAAACCCAAAATGAGTTGAATTTTATATTAGAAATCCAAAAGTTCCGTAAATTACAAAAAAAGATCCGTGTTTTAAAGAATATTTTACTTTCAACCTCGATTGTCCAACATGTGTCCCCATGTGTCCTTAAAGTGTCCAAGGCATATCTAGTGAAAAAATTTTATTAAAAAAATTGGACACATACAAAAATTATGTGTACAGGGAGTGTCGTTGACTGACACATGTCGTACAAGGACACGGCACCTCTACGGAAGTGTCCATGCTTTCTTGTTATAGTCACATCATCATGCATCTTCATATCTAATCGAATAATTTAAATTCTGAACCGCGCTCGACACTGATATGTTCACTTCATTATACTTCAATAGCATCTTGGAAAAAATGAGCTCTTGAAAAGGTCATTTAGTTTCTAAATAATTAAGCAATCTTGTATAATAAACAGCCATTTGTTACATGACTTATTATTTCAGATACTAGACATTACAGTTAATCGGCCTTCTCATAAATTTGTACCTATGATTATCTTTATGTATGATCTCCGTTATGAAAATGTTCAATTTTATACATAGAGATAATCTTTTGGTTTCTTTGGCATGCATTTAACCGAGGACTCATGAATTTTGGAGCTAGATCCTTTCTTCAGTGTTCAGACTGCTATTATACAATATTTTGTAGTGTTTAGATTATGGCCCATGCGTCATCGTCCATCAAACGTTCAAGCTGTTGACCTAGTGTGATAACATGATTTGCAGACCCAGCATTTTACAAGCCCATATGTTTCACTGTAGATGTAGAATCTTGAAAATATTTTCTGAGAACATTATCAAAGTGTGTTTGGACCTTAAAACCAAGAACTAGGAATGCTTGAATGTGACTATATCCAACAGTTATATCATGTTCTATATCCCTAATACTAGTGTACATGAGCAATGATTGCTCAGAATATAGGTCTTTACTGTATGCACTTAAACAAATTTTCATTTTGAGAATACAATCTACGTGCTTATTACTTGGTTCGCATCTACCCTATGGATAATCTTTTCTACTTTATCTGTCAATGTGAATATTAACATTCATTTCAAAAATTTTACAGTTTATAGGGGCTATAATGGGCGCGACAGATTTAAATATACAAATGGAAAATGGTCATCTTGGCATGCCAATTAATGTTTGCTGTGTTGTCGTTGAATATCTTCCGGGGGGTGCACTGAAAGGCTATCTCATAAAAAACCGGAGAAGAAAACTAGCCTTTAAAGTTGTTGTCCAACTAGCTCTTGATCTAGCAAGAGGGTAAACTTCGTACTTCCCATTTTTTTATGTAAAACTGGCAGCTGTACGACACCTATATTGGGACTCGTTTAGCATTTTGGAATTTGACGAAACTTTTTCTTAGCTGGAATATTTTCAAAGAGTGGTTTGCTAGCTGAATACTCACAAGCAATTTACTTCCATGTGTAGGTTGAATTATCTTCATTCAAATAAGATCGTGCATAGAGATGTGAAGACAGAGAACATGCTTCTAGATAAGAGTAGAACTCTAAAAATTGCTGATTTTGGTGTTGCTCGGGTTGAGGCTTCAAATCCTAATGACATGACGGGTGAGACAGGAACTCTTGGTTACATGGCACCTGAGGTATACTATCGTCTTCTTTTAAGTGGAATTATTTTTATGTTGTGTGATATTTTTCGCTCCACACCTCCTTTATCTTTGGTACACCCTTTTTTTAGCGTCTTGGCTATGTAGGTGTGGTTATCTTCATTACTAATGCATCAATATTAGATAATACGTTCTTACATAAACTTTTGTTTAGATATTCTTTAGATATCTTTAACTTTTTCAGAATGTCTAGGAAAATATGGTGCAATGATTTTTTATTTGCATCCATATAAATGCAAGCTGATCGTTTGGTTACTTCATAACTCACCTGTTCTGAGATGCTCACTTTGGTACTCATAAATTAAGATAGTGAGAGATGGATTGTGCATATGGAGTCCAATTGAAAAAGATGCTATCTATATTAAGTGGCTAAGTATGGCTATGTCTCCTTGTGGAGGAGGAAGAGGTTCTGTTAGATATTTGTAGATTGTTTCTGATGGTGATGCCCTAGATCTTTCAATGTACATTAATATCACATGGGGTATTTCTTAAATATTAAAAGGACTTGGCAGTTACAGATCATGGCATGTTACAACCTGCTGCTACAGCATTTTTGTTTTCCAACTTATTCTGCAACCCTGTCTTTATCTCAGTTTACTGCAGTTCCTTTTTCAAGATGCCCACTTTGGTGTTAACTATTAACATAACATCCGAAGAAGGAAATTGAGATGGGTAAGGTATTTTATATGTATAACTTTTGCAAGTATAAAACCTTTTGTGCTAATAGCGGAAAAGAAATGTTGGATGAGCAATAATAGAAATTGTTTGTCACATTATACATTTATAATTGCTGAAAGTATGATATCGAGTGATAATTGATGTTGTTTGTCACATGATTAAAACAAATGGATCCATATAGAGGTGGTGAGTGGAACCGTATTTGCGAAAACCTTTAAATAAGGTAGAATAATTTATAAATGGTTTTTTATGCAATTAGATAAAGATAATTTGGTGGCATTTTTTTTTCAAGAGGCAAGGTTGAACGTGTTTGGACATCTTTTTCTGATTGAGTTGGCCAGGCAAATGCTTCTCTAGCCTAACACGACTTGTGGATGTAGTAATATTTGTTTTTTTTTTCCTGGTGAAGATGTACGCATGCTTTTTGTGTACATTACTTAAATTTTTTTTATTTAGCTTTTGCGATTATAACTTGTTCTGGAGAAGTATTTAAGCGTAACTTGTTCTGGGGGAAATAGGTTGCATGTAGTAGATTATAACTTGTTCTGGACAAGTTGCAATAGTTTTCCGATTTCTAATTGTGCTGTTTGATCTAGTCTTCTTGAACCGATTCACCCGTGATTTGGTGGCCAAACTAATTGCAGGTCCTCAATGGCCATCCCTACAACAGGAAGTGCGATGTTTATAGTTTTGGCATTTGCTTATGGGAAACCTATTGTTGTGATATGCCATATCCTAATCTCAGTTTCTCAGAGATGACTTCTGCGGTTGTTCGGCAGGTATACTGCTTCTCTCTACCTACCCCACATCACATTACAGTTACAGATAAAAGCCGTTCCTGACCTGCTTCTCTCTACCTACCCCACATCACATTACAGTTACAGATAAAAGCCGTTCCTGACCGTAAACTAAACTTCCTTGAAATTACAGAACTTGAGGCCGGAGATACCGCGTTGTTGTCCGAGCTCGCTTGCAAATGTGATGAAGAGATGCTGGGATGCGAACCCTGACAAGCGACCCAAGATGGATGAGGTGGTGGCTATGTTGGAGGCGATCGATACATCAAAGGGTGGAGGTATGATCCCTCTTGATCAAACCCAGGGATGCTTGTCGTGCTTCCGCACTTACCGAGGTCCCTGAGAAGTCGAGCCCCCTCTTGCCCTAATTACAGCGATGATTGCTCCGAATGAACACAAACATGGACTGCAGAGCTGAGGTAGTATTGCCCCATTATATTTATCAAGGCGCATCACCCAGCTCTTTCTATTTATAGGAATGATGTAAAGGATATTCAGCTTCATGTGTATATGATCGATGTACTACTTATTTTGATAGATGATATAATCTTCTTTGTGCATTAATTACTGAAAAAGGTGTCAATGAGATCATTCATTGCTGATGGATCAGAGCTTCACATCTGATGCCCTGTGAAATTTTGAGTTCAAAATTGATGTGTAGGTGGCATTGAGATTAGTCCTGAGAAATGATATGTTTTTTTTAATTTTTTTTTTCCACATTTAACATTCCAATTATTTTTAGAAAATTATAAATAGTGCATTATTACTCTTTATATGGAAATGCTCTTTAGTTTTAAGGTTTTTGTTTTTGCAAAAAAGTTTTGATGTTTGAAACAGTTTTATAAAACCTGACCAGGGCGAGGCACACCCAAAATACTCTGGGACGAGCAATACGGGGTAAGACTTTGTATGGGCTTATGCCTAACTTGTTGGGCGCATGCCCTAGACGCCTGGGGCCCGCTTTTAGTGCCTTAGCTGGTTGGGCGTACATCCAAATGGAGTGATGTATCTTTAAAAAACTATAGCTTAATGCTAAACTAAACCTAGGATGTGCTATTTTATCAATAGTTTGTTTCCTAATTTTGAATCTCAAACTTTTATTTATGGATAGTAAACATAGAGATGAAGACAAGACGGTTAGATTAAGTCTTATAGAGGAAGAGGTGGACAACGAAGTGGGGGGTCATGATGATGGAAGCTTCCACGACATAGGCCCATTGATAAGAATGGGTTGATGTGATCGTTTGATAACTGATATGTTAAGAGCCGTTGGAAAATATTTTTTTTAAACTATAACTTTCTTTAATTTGGGTTGTATGGATCTTGAGTACTATATATTTTAGATTTTGATTAAACCATAGATGAATTCATAATAGTATTTCAAGTTTTTTTTAATACTTCTATATTTGAATTTTATTTGTTATTCATTATTTTTATACCACCTTTAAAATTTTATATATTTTTTAAATTGGCGTTAAGCCCCATGCCCTAGGGCCTATGGCCCACCTCATGACAGGTAAAATGACCCGCCATATGCCTTTGCCTCTGAAACTAGGGGTGGCAATCGGTCGTGTTGTGTCTAGTTTCGGGTAGTGTCCAAAACCCCTAGACCCGGACCCGACCCGTTTATAAACGGTAAAACCCGTTAGACCCGTTTACCACATGGGTTTATTCAGTTGACCCAATCCGACTCGACCCGACCTAACCCGATAGACCCGCTGATACTATATATTACAGTATCGGATTGTGGGTAGACCCGACACGATCCGTTGAATTTTAAACGGGTCTTCCCAGGTCTACCATGTCCAGACCCTAAACCCGGATCCGACCCGTTGAAACGAGTCTATCGTGTCGACCCGTTTACGACCCGAACCCGTTTAGCCCAGACCCAGACCCGCTAACTTTGTGCCGGGGTCGAAATTGCCAGCCCTATCTGAAGCACTGGTCTGAAACTTTCGAACATTTAAAATAAATGTAAGCATGTTTTCTTGACCTTTTTCCGAACACATTTTTCATGATATTTGCCATGGATTGGAGCCTCCGCATCCGTGCAAAGTTAATTTTCTTTAGGGAGATTTTGCATATACACCCCTAACAGTATAAAAACTTACTTTTTAAGTTTTATTTATAACCCCCTGCCTACCTTGAGTTTACAAAAAGATCCATATTGACAACTTTATGACCATTTTATCCTAAGTCGTCAACGGTGCTTGTGCAAGCTACCACCATGGGGGGGATGATAACGACCATCTACAAAGGCGCCAACAGTGATGCATACAAAGACCCAGTAGTCCAACAACCAAGGGTGAAATTGACATAAAATTTTCATATGGGTCTTGCAAAAATGAGACTGGTTAATAATAAAACCTAAAAGTGGGGGTTCTTCATAGTATCAGCAGTAGCCTCAGTTTAGTCAAATTAAATTTTCTAGATCATGTGAGCTTCATAAAAGGAGACAAGATCACGATGATGATCGGAAGAGAACTCGCACACCCGCGAGCAGTCTTTTATCCCCTGCACTTTGGTGTTTGGATCAAGAAGCGGGAAGTACCGACTCCAATCTTTACAGACTACCATTCTCTGTTTTTTTTTCCCTGACAAGAAAAGATTTTGAACATTTGTGAATTCAAAAGGAGTGACCAACAACACCCTCACTTGCTGAATTATTGCACACACAATCACATATTCAGTAACAACATAATAACTTTGATCAAAGATACTGTCCCTTTTTTTCTTTTTCTTTAGGAGATGCGATAGCAAATTTAGTTGAGAGAAGCAGATAAGTAAAAGCAAAACAATTTGGAAGGGCAGCACACTGGCAGAAACAGGGTGCCCCCTTCACGGAACTTGTTATTCCTTGCAGAGAAGCCCACGAAGAAAAGGAGGAGGGCATGTCGAAAAGCCCATTCCTTGGGAGCGGCGTTACTACTTGAGGTTGTCGAATTCGAGGGGCTCCCTCAAGAACTTCTCCATCTGCTTGGCCCTTGTCCTTATAGACATGTCGAAAACCTTCAGGCCAAATTCAACCACCAAGCCCCCCATAATGCTTGGGTCAATCTGCAGAAAAATTAATAAAATAAAAATCAATCAGACATAAACCTTGAAACCGTCCGGCCAAAAGAAAGCAAGCAGACCAAAAGAATGAATACATTACAAAACCTCGTAAGCCAAAATAATTCGCATCAGCAAGATGGCCACGGTGATCATCCGAGTCCAGTGTTCTATAGCAGACCATAGTGGTCATTCAGCTTATGGGTATGGGACACCCTATTTGTATTCAGTAAATCACTTGCTCTTAAGCTGTGTTTTCACTTTCAAAATAATTTTTTTTTATGATTACTTTCGCACTCCATCCATGTGTCCATGTAATTGATTGTTGCTGCTCATTACCAACATGGCATATAATTGCATATTTTCAAAGGAAAAGGTGTATATATTGATTGTTAATTCTCCACCCAATTTCAAGAAATATATGACATATTTGTAAAAATAATATCAAGTCCAATGGAAAAATGAACAGTGGTTAAATATCAACAGAATACGTGAGTACAAAAATAAAGAACTTGAGATCCTCTACTATACCATGGTGAGCTCGGGTGTCAGCTCGTGAATCGAGCCCAATAGAAAAATGAGCATAAGCGGATTAAAGGTGGGCTCAGATATATGTATTCTCTATGTTTGCGTGTGGCTAATGAGTTGTAAACAAAATTTTCACTGTTGCAAACCAGGGCACACCCTGATATGTATAAATCAACGTGCCAAGGCATACAGGCTCAACGTGAGTGCCTTAGTACGCTCTAGCCGCATTGGTGCTTGCTATGTAGGCCTAGTCGAATGTTGTAGGCCCATAGCGATTGGGAGACTTATGGTCTAGTTTAGCTAAACCTATAGTTTAACTCTAGCTTGTCAAGTCCAACTAAGGCCTACGTAAATCGAGGTTTGAGAATTCATGTTAGAGTCCAGACCTCAGACTGGGCTAAACCTAAACCGGCTTGGCCATTTTGGCCACAGAAATCAGAGTCCAATTCGATCAATTAGGATCTGATTCGGATGGTGTTCACCCGATTCTGTCAATTCAGGCTTGATCAGATGAATCAGAACTAATTCAGCCAAGACCCAAGCGTATATCTGATTTGACCAATCCAGCCAAACCGTATCTGAATTGGGACATCTCGGGTTTGAGAGGTGTCTCCAACTTCCACTCGGATTGGCCGAAATCTGAACCGTTTAGAGTTTAGCTGAACCTTCGAACCAAAATAAATAGCCAGATGGCTTCTTTTTCTTCAGTATAACCTGATGGCTTCTCGTTCTTCAATATAGCTTGATGGCTTCTCTAACCTGATGGCTTCTCGTTCTTCAATATAGCTTGATGGCTTCTCTCTCTTCTGCAAGTGCCCTAGACTTCACCAATTGGGGGAAAGGCAAAGCCATATATTACAATTGAAACATGCTACGCTGGTTCATTAGCTAACTAGGACAAAAAGGCAAGGGATAGATCTGGCCATCAATCAAGATATGAAGAGAGCGAGAGGAAGAGAGATAATTCTATTAAAAACATACTATAAAGATATTAAAAACCTGCTATAAAGATGATAAAAACATATTTAATGCTACTTAATGACCATTTGATGTTAATTACTACTTTTTTTGGAATGTTAATTAGTACTCTCTCTCTCTCTGTCTCTAACAAGTGAATCACACCTCAAAGAGAACTGCAACCACCGAAGGCAGCCGTCTGTTTGAGTGCCGACGGGCATGGGCATTTACTAGTATGTTACAATTGATGTCCACCAAGTGGCCTTCAACATGCCATAACCTTCGATATGTGTCCTAATAGAAGGGAGAGGTAAGGACAAGACCATACCTCTAACAAGCCAACTCCGATAACCAACATCAAGGACATTTGGCTTATTTTTTAACCTCCTTTGGTTTAATCTTCCCTGGCTTCACCTATCCCATCTAGCATGCGATTATGTTTAGTAAATATTCATAACATGATGATGCTTTTCACCTTTTGTTATACATGATAATATTTTTCATCATTAATATAGACATTTTTATGACTTTGATGCCCACCTTGCTGAATGAATTATGACAAATTTTAAATACATACTGATATATATTGGTTTTCGTCATGGACCAACCATTAGAAGGTCTGCTAAAGAGCAATGCTATTTAGCCAAACGTGTTTTCCCAACTTTCTTTTGTCAACCTGACATGGATCAGATCACAGCCGTCCCTTTGACCGATGGGCCGAGTGCGATTCACTGGACGGGATGCATACAATCATGGAATCAAATGTTGACAAACTTACCTAGGAAATCATCGAAATATTTCTTTTTTATAGGGGTCTGACATGGAAACTGTTCAATATTTCGATAGTACCAAATTTTGGTTTGGCAACAAAATGGCAGGTGAAATGGCCAACATTTGATCGAAATCCAACATTCCATCTTTTTTAATAAATTTCATAGAAGACCTCAATATTTCACTTTAAAATTCCATCTTTTCCCTCCATTCTAATCTTTTTTTCCATAATAGACAACATTTGACCCAAATCGATTGAAATTTGTTTGAAATCCAACAAATTCACAGCGTAATACAAAATTCCCACCGACATTTGGCCAAAATCCGATAAATTTCTTTGTTTGATCAACCAAAATTGATATTCAAAACCTCGGATGGAACGACGGTTGTGATCATGCAATGTTAGGCTGCTAAAATACGTTGTTGGCTGACTAGCAATTTTCTTCGGTTTAAATATTATCTTGTATCCATTCACTATTTAGGCTATAGGTTTGCAATTATGTCTTACATAGTTACATGTAGCCCGTTAAAAACTAAGCCAATTGCATATCAACCCTAAAAACTTTATATTTGCATATCGACCCCTAAAAAGTAGATTAGGTGTGTATATCGACCCCTCAGGTTAACCTATAGAGGGAAAACTAGGCCCCGAGACCAAAAAAAAACTCCCTCCGCCTCCATGGGTAAATGGATAGCAGAGGAAGGATTATTTAACCTAAATTATGATTTTTTGTACGATTCTTCGGGCCTATTTTCCCATTTAGGTTAATTAAGGGTAAAATCATCCGAGTAAAGTCAAAACCACGAATATGCTAGGAATATTCCCCACAAATAGATGTCAGTTAACCTTAGAGGTTGATCTGCACAGGTAATCTAGTTTTTAAGGATAAGCAAATGTAAAGTTTTCAGGGGTTAATATGCAATTAGCCTAGTTTTAAGGGGGCTATATACAAAAATCCCTATGTAATAATTGACTTAAGTAAGCCCCTGAGTCATGACATGTGAGCTAGGCTTGAGCCTAAAAAACACCAAAAGTGCTGATCAGAGCTCAACTCTTGCATTTTAGGCTAGAACCGAGACTAGAAAAGGTGGGCTCCGAATGTTGGCACCCCTTGGGCCTTATAAAGAGGAATCATCTTGTTATTGGCCCATAGTGCAGTCAAAAGGCAAGGATTACATTCCACTTAATTGGTGAAGTTTTAATAAAAGAGAAAAGGAAGGAATAGCACGTTTAAACAAAATATTTTGTAATCAGAAATGAAAATTGATTCAACAACATGAAATCAAGGAATACCTTTTGCTCTATCTTCACAGTTTTCCCCTGTCCCAGAATGTCTTTCAAAGTCTGATTCAGTTCTTTTTCCTCTTCAGCAGGAAGTGGCTGGTAACAAATGCAAACTAATAAATAGCTGTAAAACGCATTAAAAATTATAAGAAATAGCGATACCAAAGAGGATACAAGGAGTAATTTCCAACCAAGGAACAGTGATGGAACTGACAAATGACATGGTGGATGAACCTTTAATTTTTGTTTCTATAGATTGTGAAATATCAAGATGCCAAGCAAAAGTCTATGATTTGAACCTAGTTCTCATCCACACAATTAACCAAGATCATCACACAAAACACGTATTGTAGAATGTAGAGCAGTTTATAGACCATGAATTGAAACATATTCTTACCTTGGGCCAGTTTTTACCCCTTTACAAAAAGTATCATCATGTAGATAGACTAACGAAACAAATAACAATGCACTAAGCAGAAGAAGTTAATAGTGGCACTGACTAGGCAATTCCATCTGCGAAATCAGCACCGCACAATGTGTAAAGCAGAATCCACTATTACTTCACAATCCATGATCGGGTTCCACAGCTAATCAGAGTATGTGTATATGTTTGCGTGTTATAAATACCTTAGGGCGGTATATACTCAACAGAGAAGATCCTAAGCAGTAGGGTTAGGACCCAGACGGGTTGAATAGATCTAACCGAGATGTATGACATTAAAACTAAGCTATTCAAAGCCACAAGATCTAGCAGAGAACCAAATGCTAGCATAATGGAATATATATGATCAAAGATTTAACTGTGATACAGGAGCATAAGGTTCAATTTCGATAGGATTTTGAATTTAGAATACTTGGAGCCCAGATTCCTAGAATCCCAAAAAGGCTCCGGAGCCTCAATTTTGGGCTCCGGGAAAATGGCTCCCATGTGCACATTTTTGGCACTCCGAAGAAACATTTTTTGGGATCTGACAGTATCCAAACAAGCTCTCCGTCTTTATTAGGGATTCCGGGTTCCCAAAATCCTAGAATCCAGGACGCTGAGCATATCCTAACAGACCCTAAATAGCAAGACAAGATCAAATTTGTCTAATCAATCACAAAACAATACACTTAAAAAAAGGATTTAAGTTATATTGGCCAATGGTTGATAACCAAATAGTCAAAAGCATACAGTAATAACCCAGGTGATTTATGTGGTTCGACCAATGGCCTACGTCCACGGGACCTAGTTCAGTTTGCATCAATTCACTATAAGAGAAACTAAATGACCTGACAAATTTACCACCCTAGCCAAAACTAATTGAGACTACCTCCAAGTGTGTACACGCCTTGTAAGCCATAAGCCTGCCTTGTAATTCATGCTTCTACCAGGCTTTTTATAAAGAATAGAACCCATAGCTCGTTCAAGGTGGCAAACATGAAGAGTCCAAAATGTATGCGCCCTACAGTGTGTTTAAAAGGCAAGCCCGATTTATATGAGTGACAGCTTTGATTATCTACCAACAGAGTAGTATTGTTATAAACTTTGTGCACACTTTGATTCATTAGTCGAAGAACTTGAACGATTGTCCACTCAAATATGCCTGACGCACGTTTTGGATTATGGTTCCCAATCAATCCGCAAGGATCCTGATCGAAGGGGGATGAAAAATCTAAATTATGGTTTCCATCTGAGGTTTTCGATCAATCCACAAGAAATCCGATCACTACAAATGGATAGCTCGATCGATTTGAGTATCTAGCCTGATCCACAAGATATCCATATAAGATATATTTTACGGGAAATGTGTGCACGAAGTGTAGTGTGCAAGTACTTCATACTAGTGTCTATATACCAAGGGTAAACCAAGTCTCTATGGCACTTTTACCTAGTCTAAATGGCGATTGAACGACTCCACAAATCTATGATGCTCTGATACATGAGATGCGCTTGGAGCTTCACCACCAGAACCTGACCACATTGACTAACCAACTTCCAGTTGGGATTGATGTGTCCTACATGCCAATTACAGCATGCCCGACTCTAATTACGCATACCTTACTAGTATTCACAAACCCAAGTGCATGCATAAATCCACCAATCCAACTGAGGTGTATTTTAGGTCACTCGGGTGTATGGATGAGATCCATACACAGGAGATCTGAGTGCACTATACATACCTTACTAGGTTCGCAGTCAGTGACCGGAATGGACACCTGGTTTGAAAGACTGTAACACTCTAACCTTCTCGTTAGAGAGAGGTGGCCTATCTCGGTCATTGATATGAGATATTAAGTCAGGTAGTGTTGATGTATTTGGAAATTTGAATGCATTGAACAAAATCAAGAGCGCGTACCTGATCTTTAAGTGTTTTTGGTAAACAGTCGCCCGGGCCTGGTCACTGCGACCCCTTTGTGAGGAGGCACCCCTTCTCCCGAAGTTACGGGGCTATTTTGCCGAGTTCCTTAAAGAGAGTTGTCTCGCGCCCCTAGGTATTCTCTACCTACCCACCTGTGTCAGTTTCGAGTACAAGTAACCTTTGATGAAGGTCGTTCGAGCTTTTCCTGGAAGTATGGCATGGGTTACTTCAGCGCCATAACGCCTAGTACTCGAACATTGGCTCGAGGCATTTCCTCTATCCCTTCTTACCCTGAAAAGCAAGGTCACCTTGCGTCCTTGAACCGATAACCATCTTTCAGCTAACCTAGCCTCCTCCGTCCCTCAGGACCAACAAGGGGTAGTACAGGAATATTCACATGTTGTCCATCGACTACGCCTTTCGGCCTGATCTTAGGCCCTGACTATCACCCAAGACCAAAGCCTAGATCCTAAATTCTAGGATGCACTATGAACTCTAGGTTTAATATTTGTCACTTTGATCCGTGTCCTAGTCTTTCAAAAATTGTTGTCTTGTATTCGTGTCCATGTCTGTGTCTGTATCCGTATCCTTTCCCTAGATCTTAGTAGATCAACGTGCCCAATCTTCCTAGATCTTCGTAGATCAATCAATAAGGTTCACATCAGAGGTATGGATCCTCTTGTAGGAGTCTGCTCTCATCAAAGACGAAGGAGATAGCAAATAATGTTAACGATGAATTAGTACTTGAGTTCCTACTGGAATTAATGAAGGTTATGAAATTGACACCTCTTAAGCTCCCACTGGTACTTAGGAAAGCACACGTAACGGTCTCTCATTAATGGCCACACATTACACAATAAGAACTGGGAAGTAAACCAAGCATAATCTAGAAAATCTAATTCCATAGAAATCCCAAACACAAAAATTTAAATTTGCTGTAGAAATTATATGAAGAAAGAGACGAACACTATTTACAAACTAAATCAGAAATATAGGAAGGAAAACCAAGAACAAATTAAACTAGATTGTTGCCCATAATCATGAAATTCAAATAATATAAACAACTATCAAGAAAATGAACACGCTGAATCATATAACAATAGTTTTTCAATACTATATTTTGGACATATTTTTTGTTGGATAAATGGCGATATGATTATGGAAATTTGTATTTTTAACAGTTATGTTAGATATAAATTTCATAAATGAACAAATATCCCGCAAACAGGTCATTAGTGCATTAAAATAGAAAATTTATGAGTTGGAATGGAATTATAAGAAGTTTTCATTCACTTGAAGAATACCATATGCTTTTGAATATTTATGTAGCGCTCCTAAAATAAACAAGGATACTAAGTAACTAAACTTACACATGGAACAACTTGATTCACATATGGGATATGGCTTTGCATTAAGTAGATAACTTTTGTTTACGAGCAAACTCTGATCTAATTCAAGAGACCAAAATTGTTGTATCTTTGGACTCTCGCACTCTTCTATATAGATGTTAACCAGCATATCCTTGAACTCAAATGATTCAGGAGTAATCATAGCATTTGCTAGAGGATTAGTTAACCAAATGATGGACTGAATTGAACAGAAACACCTCTCAGAGTATCCACTTCCAAAATTAAAAGAATGGGAAGAACAGAAAATTAACTTTCCACCAAAAAAAACATGAACTCAAAGTTAAACTGAGCAAAGAAACCCAATATGTCAGAGGCTTCAAACACATGGAAACGTCTCAGTTACTCCTTGTATCTCTTCTCCCAACCATAAATAAATTTACACTTACACGACATTCCAACATTCTCCTGCACAGGCAGACTGAAGCATGAGACAAACTGCAAATAGTACTCTTCATTGTCTTTAAGAAAAGCTATCATTGAGAAAATTTGAATTGGAAAGACATGCAGATATGGTCTCCAATCAATTAAAAAAATAGAACAAATTTATTTTTAACATGAAATCACATTAAGCCAATAATCAAATATAATAATTCCAAAGCGGAAGCCTCAAAATGAGGTTGTGGCGCATGGCGACGAAATAAAAGCCCAGATTGAGATATGCGGTTCTGTGGGGCGACGGTGTGGGGGGCATCAGAGCCACCCGATGCAGGTGGGCGGCGACGGGTGAATTGCACCCCGACACCATGCAAACACAAATTGGGTGCCAAGCTCTCTATCGCATTTTTTTACTTCTGATCGTGTGTTGCTCGGGTACGATGGCAATATAGGACTAAGATGTTAATCACGGTCATGAGTCATGACAGCAGCCGGAAAGCCTTCAACAATGCATTTAGTATTTGCTTCCTAAAATTTTCGACAACAAAAGCTGGCAAAACTTGAGCAAAAGAATTAGTAAACAACATGGCCTCTACAATTTTAATTCGGAGAGAGATCACGAACTGAACCTACTAGTCAGATGAAATTAACCAGCAAGAGAAAGGTAATGTTTTGTTTGGAAATTCAAAAATTTCCTACACCAAAAACATCTTTGGCCAACCGGAGAGCAAATCCCAATCGTTGATCTCGATCATGAAATGTACTACACATAAATATAAGGCAGAAGTGTTCTATGGGAAGGGATATATTGTGGACGTAGGTATATTATGAAATGGATATCATTGGAAGCATGAAAGTTTTCATGTGACAGAAAAATTGATGCTTTGATATAGTTGAGGCCCTTGAGGGAGATGCTCAGATTTATCTTCCTTTGATCTGCCCTGAATTATCTTTGATGTAATGTAGGTTGGCATTGTGGAACAAGAAGGATAGTCCTACAGATTGTAAGAAGAAGTTTACACATGGTAGCTGAAGGAAATGTCACTTGTGTCAAGGAGATGCTTCCCTGAAAACCGAACTCAAGGAGCAATTGACTGATTCCAAAGGCCATATGGATACTGGTAGGAATATCCCTACTTCTAGACTATATATGAAAGCGTATTTGAGGTGCCAAGAAGGCATAGAAGAAAACAAAGAAAGGAAAATGAAAATCTTAAAGAGTTAAATTGAAGCAACAAATGGTCTAGGGAAGGAATTTTAATCTCCTCCCTTTTGAATATCCTCAGTTCTTGAGCACATCGCCAAGTCTTCGCATCAAGTTGTGGTTGATAAGGCAAAGAGGCATCTATTCAATAGTGTGGCCTCAATGAAATATGACTTTTGAATCTATAGCACAACCTCTCCAAAAGATGATGATTTGAAGAAAAAAGGTCAAAGCCAACACGCTGTAGCAACCATGCAGAAGGTGAATTGGTATGTGACAGCCAAAGTTGTTCTGAAATTAAGCATTAAGCACCAAAAGTGAAAAGTAGAGACAAATTACCAGAAGGTAAAGCAACAAAAGGTTTGTAAATGGGCCAAAAAAAAAGGGGGACTTAGTGAGAGGTCCCTCACCAAGAGATTTGTTAAGCCCAAATCCCTTGAAATGCTGTGGACAGAATTGCCCTCCACAACATTTCAAATTTTCTTTGAAATGCCACCAAACCAGTGAACCACCCCCCCTCCCCCGCCACCGGACCTAACCGAGCGCCCCCCCCCCGGGCGGCCGGACCTAATCTACAGGCCATGGGATGAACCCTAGACCTAGACCTAACCGAATCCCCCTCGCCGCCAGCGGTCGAGCTCGTCGGGGTAGGGAGGTCGAGATCGCCGGGGTCGGGAGGTCGAGTCGTCGGGGTCGCGAGGTCGCCGGGGTCCAGAGGTCACCGGGGTCGGGAGAGAGATTGGGGGGGGGGGGGGGGGGGGGGGGGGGGTGTAGTGTCGGGTTTATCATAAGAAGGCAGGGGCCTTAGGCTAAAGCCGCTAAACTGATCTCTTGTTTATCCTTAGGCTAAACCGATCTCTTTTTCAGGGACCTTAGGCACATTAGCCCAAAAAAAAAGGCATGAAGCAGCATCAGCCCCAGTAGAAATAGGCAAGAAAAGGGTAAAAGCATCCCATTGATTAGAATTGATTTTGGGTTTCCACGACAAAAGGCAAATCAAGTGAAATAAAATGTTGTAATAGAAACGAACGGCAACAGGGAAATACTAGCAACAGTGAGATTTTAGCAGCAATAGTGAGACACGTCATCACCAACAAGCTACAACTTGAACATAATTTAGCAGAATATGGTTCATGGTTCTGATCCAACACCTTCCACTGAGAATCTTTGGTAGCGGATAACTAGTGAGAAAAAATCTTTTGTTTATTTTTTTGGGGTAAATTACACTTTGTCCCCCTGAAGTTTAGCTCAAAAATACTTAACTCCCCTATAGTTTATTTTGTTCCAAATCACTCCCTAAAGTTTGAAATGTTAGCACAATACCCCCTTCTGTCAACTACTTAATTTCCTCATTTGGTAATTTTTATCCGATCAAAACTGAATTGAAGGTGGCACGATGTAGTTTTTTTAACTATAAGTGGGTTAAGTGTTTTGAGCTAAACTTCGGAGTCGGGGGGGGGAGGGGGGCAAAGTGTAATTTACCCTATTTTTTATTTTTTTTAATTTATTATTCTTATTATTTATTATTATTATTATTATTATTATTTTTTTTTTTGGGGGGGGGGGGGGGGGGAGGGGGCATATTTGATCGTCAGTCAAATCTTATTTATGGATAAATTACATATAAACCCCTTGTGGTTTGACCGATTATCACTTACACCCCCCCCCCATGTTTAAAACCCTACAACTGCCCCCTTAATATAGTTCGAAAAACATCACTTGCACCCCCTCCAGGGGTCTCCAGAGGGGGTCTATGTGTACGGTTTTTCAAACTATAACGGGGCATTTGTAGGATTTTAAACATGAGGGGGTGTAAGCGATAATCGGTCAAACTACAGGTGATCTATGTGTAATTTACCCCTTGTTTATTAATCAAAGTGCAACGGTGGAAAGATCTTCCAAACAATTAAGAAAACCTATGATGTTATCCTGATCCACAATTGAAACCCACTACGCATCGTCATTGTCATCAAAATAATTAAAAAGGGGTACAAATGAGTTTGATAACCTCATTAAACAAGATGTATCACGGCGAGCAGGAATGAAAGTAATAAACATGGATCAAATGAAGAAGCTCAGTTTTACGTGTTTGGGAAGATATCAGTCCTTTGCCGCCATGTTGGGAGTCCAAGTACAAGAGAAAATCAATTTTGCATCCATTAAGGCAACAGCCCAAACTATGAAAAGACAAAAATATAGCAGTTTAAAGTAACAAAAGTTATAAAACCATATTTATGTGGACGAAACCCAAAAGTAACTTGAACATGCATAAAAGCATTCAACAAAACATCTGATTGAAGTGATAGATAAATGAATGGAAAAAGCTCGCCAACAACTATAATAAACCTAAATTATATAAATTGAAAGCAGAGTAATGCAATCACCTTGTAGTAACAAGCAACCTCTTATTGATGAAAAGAAAGAAGAGGATAAAACAGTCTAAGAACTTAAAAATGCACAAATGGCTTTCTCAGCATTCTAATTGACTTGAAGCAAGCATTGTGTTTCTGTCCAAGTCTTAGATATGCATTAACATGTTCACCAACAAGTGTACATTACAAATTGGCACGCAAAAGTTGATGAAACGTAAAATAAAAAAAAATATGATGAAAGATGCGCTTTGGGGTAAAGGGACATTTGTGTGCTGTCTTGATTTCCATCATTCCCTACTTCTAATATTAGATTTGGCACCAGCTATTGATAAAATTGAAAATGATGAAACTTCTACGAATAGCAAAACTTACAATAACAGTTCTCACGGTAACTTTTGTCACCCCCTTATGCGCCATGGTCAATTCAGTAAATCTCTTTGCAATGCGCTCTATATATATAAGCCTTCCATTATCAGCCAAGACAGCTTTTACGGATCAACAAAATGAAAATATGGGTAAGAATTTCAATAAAGTGAGTATTAATGCAATTTGAAATTGAAATGTTAACTTTGCATGCAACATTACTAATGAAAATACTAGCAACCAAATTTCAAAGGTAACATGAATATCACAATTCTATACCTTCAGAAAATTAAAATCATATATCCGATATATGATAATTCAAACAGTTTGATTGCCTCAAGGGAAAGAAATGTCACTATCAGCATCAAGCCTTATCCCATTAAAACAGGTTTCGATTGTGGAAGACAACTCCACTTAAAAAGAATCCATAAAAATATTGACAAGAATTTTTCGATTGGTTGTCAAACCAAGGGACCTCGTCAAAAGAAGGGCTTGCCAACAAACGTAGAAACCATACTTATTGGTTACATAGTTTAAGCTCCTGCAACCAAGGAGCAGCACTTCTAGCCTTCCCTAGACAAGTGTTACCAAAATCGCCAACTTTTTGAAAAAATCGCGTTTTAATCGTGACTTATTCCCCAAAAGTTTGCTACGGGTAGGGCTGGGACTTGGTCCGAACAAACTCGAGCAACCTGATCAAATTCTGAATTTGGACAAACATGGGCAACAATATTTATGAATTTGAAAGGGCATGGGTATTTTTTTTTTTTTTTGCCCGAATTCGAATTTGGGCAATCATGGTCAGTCGTATGACCAACCCAAGAAACCCGAGGAACATATATATATATATAGAGGGATGCTAGGGTGCGGCGTGCGGTGCGTGCGGCGCCGCACCGCAGCCGTCTGATGCACCGCTGCGGTGCGTGCGATGCACGCAGCGGTGCATCAGACGGCTGCGGTGCGACGCCGCACGCACCGCACGCCGCATTTTAGCATTTCTCTCTCTCTCTCTCTCTCTCTCTATATATATATATATATATATATATATATATATATATATATATATATATATAAAGAGAGAGAGAGAGAGTCATGCTATGGTGCGGTGTATTATCATGCGGCTAACGTGCGGCCACCTCCACGGTGGCCACATGTAGATTTTTTTTTATTTTTTATTTTTTGAGGGTGATCACCTACCCCTTGACGAGCCACATGTCAAAAATCAACTCATCCTAAGACCTATAGGTCTTAGGATGAGTTGATTTTTGACATGTGGCTCATCAAGGGATAAGTGATCACCCTCAAAAAAAAAATTAAAAAAAAAATCTACATGTGCGGCCATTCACTTGGCCGCACATTAGCCTCACGCTAATCCGCTACACAATAGCATGACTATATATATATATATATATATATATATATATATATATATATATATATATATATATATATATATATATATATATATATTGAGAATACGGGGTATGAGCTGACAGCTTTTTTATCAATTTGAGCAGTCACTTTCTAGCCATTCGATTTAAATCACTGGCCGTTCGTTTTTTTTTTTAAACACAACATCTAACAGCTGTAACCCAGTACACCCTCACCCCTCATCCTCTCTCTCTCTCTCTCTCTCTTTCTCTCTCTCGCTGAAACACCGGCGATCGCAGTGGCACCTCCGGCAGCACCTCCGTCGTCGATTGCAGCCCCAACTACCGCCGTCGATCGCAGTGGCACCCCCTCCTCCCCCTCCGGCAGCCCCAGACCACCGGCAGCCCCCGGCGATCGCAGTGGCACCTCCGGCAGGCACCTCCGCCGTCGATTGCAGCCCCGACCACTGTCGTCGATCGCAGTGGCACCCCCTCCTCCTCCCCCTCCGGCAGGCACCTCCGGCAGCCCCCTTCTCCTCCCCCTCCCCCCCCCCCGGCGTCGGCACCCCCCTCTTCTCCCCTCCGGCTCCAGCACCCCATCTCCGGCCTTCCCCTCCGCCAGGCCAGCCCGACCAGGGAATCACAGTCGCCGGGGAGGGGGATGATGCCGGAGGGGGTGATGCCGGAGTGCAGGCCGGAGGGGGAGGGAAAGGGGGTTAGTCATCGGGGAGGGGGACGCTTGTCGGGTTCGGGGCTGCTGGGGGGTCGGGGTGACGCCGGAGTGCAGGCCGGGGGGTTGGGTTGACGCCGGAGTGCAGGCCGGAGGGGTTCAGCGAGAGAGGGAGAGAGAGAGAGATCGGGCTTGAGAGAGGAGATTGGGGAGGGGCTTAGTGCGATTTTTACCCAAAAAAACATTGACGGTCCGTGATTTTAATCGAACGGTTATTAGCTGACAGCCCAAATGAAAAAAATAGGCTGTCAGCTTATATCCCGTATTCTCTCTCTCTCTCTCTCTCTTTCTCTCTCTCTATACATATATATATATATATATATATATATATATATATATATATATATATATATATATATATATATATAGGGGAGGGATACTCTTACTCATGACCTCTTACTCATATAGTTACCTATGATCCGGGTCGTCCATTAGATCCCGACGTACGGTTCGGATTAGATGGGAAGTTAAAGCAATGGTGTTCGCATTAAATACCCGTATTAAAAGTTCGTATTAAAATCTCGCATTTAATGTGGACACCATTGTTTTAACTCCCCATCTAATCCGAATTGTATGTCGGGATCTAATGGACGGCCCGGATCATAGGTAACTATATGAGTAAGAGGCCATAAGTAAGAGTATCCCTCCCCATATATATATATATATATATATATATATATATATATATAGTGAGGATATTATGGAAGTAGGAAACCCGTTGCTTAAACAAGTTGGAAAGCAATAAATGAAACCAATCTTAGCAACTTGGATTCCAATACTTTTTTTGTGTGAAAGCCTAATGCTTAAGCAAGTTGAAAAATAATCTTATTTGGAAGAAATTGCTTAATGACAGTTTTATGTTTGCACAAACTAGGTCCAACCAACCAACTAGATCGACTAAATCTAGGCAACCCGAGGAACTCGATGAACTTTCATGGTCCAAACACGGGCAAACCCTCTATAGGTTCATCGGGCATTTGGTTAAAGATGATACAACTTGGTCCAAACATGGTCAGATCTCCAAACCCGACCAACCCGACCATGTCCACCCCTAGCTACGGGAATAAGTCGTGATTTTTTCAAAATGTCGGGCTTTTTTAAAAAAATTGTGAATTACGCGTATTAATTGTGAATTAAGCATTTTTTCCCCCTTTTTTCCAGATTTTTGCAAAGATTTTATTTGTTAGAATACATATATCTAAGTATTACCTAATTTACCGTTTTTTTCCCGATTTTTTCCCCTTTTTTTCGTTTTTTCCCTTCCCGACTTTTTCCCAACTTCCGACTTGGTAACATTGCCCTAGACTAGGAAGAATTAAAGACGAAGAGGGTAGAAGGCAACATTGGGTATAGTCGTATAGGGAATAGAATACCTCTAATTATTACAAAGAGCTGAAGAAAAACAACAATCCAAAAAGGAAATAAATTTATATATTGAAATTAGAAAAGATGATCAAAGAAAAAACATGGGCTGCATTAAGGGGCATTAAAAGAATCTGGTGATAAAATGTACAAAAAACTATTACAAGATAAAGTAGGAAATATATGTGGAACCAGTGTTCTAAAAAGCGGTCTAGGCGGCCGCCTAGGCGCTAGGCGGCCCCCCACCGCCTCGCCTAGGCCCTAGGCGCTCCAGAAATGCGGCCAAGCTCCCAGGCGGAGCTAGGCGGCCGCCTAGGCGATCTAGGCGGGCTGAGGCTGGCCAGGCGGACCAGGCGAGCCAGGCGGGCTGAGGCTGACCAGGCGGGTTGAGGCTGACCAGGCGGGCTGAGGCTGGCCAGGCGGACCATGTTTGCTTTTGTTCTTGTTAATCACTCAATCTTGAATTATGGTTATATACTTGTTCTTTAAAATAATGATTTGGGATAATCTTGAACTTATATTAATCTTAAAACATATATATATATATATATATATATATATATATATATATATATATATATATATATATATATATATATAGGGTCAGGATCGGATGACCTAGCAAATTTTGACCCATTAATAACCAAGCACCCTTTGAGGCACTTAGAGGTTATAGAATGGGCTGATTTTTTGTAGGGATGTTGTCTATGGTATGTTGATCATCCTCACAAAAAATCAGCCCATTCCAAAACCTCTAGGTGCGTCAAATGCGCACTTCAAATCAACGGTTTTTGACTGTCAATTTTAACCGTTGATTTGAAGAGCACCCTTTGATGCACCTAGAGGTTTTAGAATGGGCTGAATTTTTGTGAGGATGATCAACATATCATAGACAACATGTCTACAAAAAATCAGCCCATTCTAAAACCTCTAGGTGCCTCAAAGGGTGCTGGGTTATTAATGGGTCAAAATTTTGATGGGTCATCCGATCCTGACCCCCATATATATATATATATATATATATATATATATATATATATATATATATATATATATATATATATATATATATAATATCAAAATAATAATTAAAATAATTAAAAAAAAAGGCAAAACGCCTAGGCGCTAGGCGGCCCCCCACCGCCCGACTAGCGCCTAGCGCTTTTTAGAACCTTGTGTGGAACCAAGATGAACTAGCAAGAGTACAAAGTAAGATAGATGCAAAATTCATTTGACAAAAGTAATCCTTGCAGTAACATCTCGAACAAAAAAGGCCTCCAATGAATGGATCTCTTGGTACGCCAATTTACTACTTCCATTGGGATTAGATGGAGACATAAAATTCTAATAGAAAAACAACTCACATACGTATGGTCGTCGATGCGAAAGAATGACTAAATGGAATTCATGAAGTTGACCCTAGGCAGCGTTAAAATATTATCTACGGTCAGATTCAAATCATAAACTACAAAGGGGATTAGATAATATCATATTGGTGAGCAGATCATAGTCATCAAATTCTGAACGACTTTTATGAAAAAATAATAACAATAATTTTGAAAAAAGAAAGCATGTGCTTGTCTGGTATGTTGGTCAAATCTACTCCAGCCTAGTCTTCATTAGCTATCAAAACAATTCCAAAAAACGCAAAAAATGGAAACAGGTTTGGTACTTCTAAATTTTCACTCAAAGCGTGATTAGGCTACGCCAGCGGCTAAATGCTTCGTCAAATATCCTTAGATATAGAAGCATGTAGGAAAAACAACTATTACAACAAATGAACTGAAAGATATGCACAAAGTTTCCTCAATAGGTTTTCTTCCCAAAATATAACACCCTTTTTTTCTATCATATGTGGGGCACTACTCACTTAGCCCCAGTGTCGTGTCCAAACGTGTGGACACCGACACCAGTGCCCGCACGCTGTGTTATTAAAAGCACGCCTAGGCTCAGGCTCAACTAGGCTCACCCTCTGTGCCTCAAAAAGCACAAGGCCAGGTTCTGTTAGAAGACGTGCACCTAGGCTCTAGGTTCCAGGCACAAAAAAGGCGCGCCTGGTTGAACCATGTGCAATTATGTGCTTGCACTTGATATTTTTGGTAATATGATTAAGTTATTAAGTAGATTTGATTCATGACTGCAATAGTCTGAATATTGGCACATTGATTGAATATTATTTACATTCAATATTATTTATTATAGTTCTTAGGTAGGACTATATGAGCAATTGTGGGTTGGATTTGATGACTTTGATATTATTTCAACTATTATAAGATTCAATAAGTTTCCTTCTCTTTCTCGATTTGCACATTTCATACTGATTTAGAAGCATGTGCACAAGCACACATATGAAATAATACATTCAATCATTCACTATTTATTTTTTGTTTGCTATAATATCGCATTTGATATCTTTTAACTTGTTATTGAATTTGAACTATACATATTTGAAGATTTAATATATTTTAAATAGCTTATTTAGAGTCGTAATTCAAATCTACAAGGCAACAACATTTGTGTTGTTGCGACAACGATCTATCCAATTTATCTATTGTGTTAAGATTCATTTTCCTAGTCTAGTTATGCATGTTTCGATGCAACAACAAGATGTTATTTGTAACAAGTAGCTTTGTTGGTTGGTTAATTGGTCACATTTTATTCATGAAATGGGTTGGATTGTTATTATTCTGGATACGGCAAAATCATTCTATTCGATCTAATAAGTACTGTGTCAGAATTGAGAAATTCTATGGCTCGAATCTTTAGTATTCTCTTATTTATCACCTGTGTCTACTATTTAGGCAGAATGTCGTCGCCTATTGTCACTAAGAAACTGAAAGAAACCTCAGAAACAGAAGAAAGGGGAGAAAGTGACGAAGAAAGCGATGTAGAAACAACTTCCGAAACGAAGGAGACTAAACACGAACAAGGGGGATCCACCGAAGAAGACCCTTCCCTTTGTTCGGAAGAAAAGGAGGATCAGGACAAAATAGATGAAACGGAAGAGATCCGGGTGAATGGAAAGTAAAAAACAAAGGATAAATTCAACTTTAAAGAGACATGCTATAAAGATAGCCCAGTTTACGAGGATTCTTATCTTGATGGGTATCAAGATAATTGGGAATCGGGAAGACTTAAAGAACAAAAAAAGAAAAAGACCTATCTTTGATTTGAAAAACCTTTTATGACTTTTCTTTTCGATTATAAACGATGGAATCGTCCATTGCAATATATAAAAAATGATCGATTTGAAAATGTTGTACGAAATGAAATGTCACAATATTTTTTTTATACGTGTCCAAGTGATGGAAAACTAATAATTTCTTTTTTATCAACTTTTTTGGAAATGATAGAACGGAAAATTTCTTTGTACACAATGGAAAAACTATTCCACGAAGACCTATATAATTATTGGGTTTATACCAATGAACAAAAAAAGTACAACTTGAGGAATGAATTGTTAAGTCGAATAAAAGTTCTAGAAAATGAGAATGAATCTATTGTTCTAGATGTATTCGAAAAGGGGACCATATTATATAATAATGAAAATGAACAAGAATGCCTATCCAAAGCGTATGATCCTTGTTTGAACAGACCCTTTCGTGGAACAATAAAGAAACTCTATTCACACGTAAACATAAATGATTTTTCTAAAGAGGATTCCATAGAAATTTTTTTGATAAATAAGATTCATGGTTTACTTCCTAATAATTATAATTCCCAAGAATTTAAACATCAAAAGAATCCGTTTAATTTTAATAGGGAAGCATTATTGAATGATGTTGGTAATTCCTTAACTTCAATTGGCGAAGTATCTTTTGAGTCCGAACCTCGTTTTAATTTGAAATTTTTTTTTATTTATTGACAGAACAAAAAAAAAATTGATTCAAAAAATCAAGCAAAATCTTTGAAATTTTTATTTGATATAATTAGAACCGATCAAAACGATCAAACAACAATTGAAATAGACGAGATAAGTAAAAAGGTTCCTCGATGGTCATATAAATTGAGCGAGGATTTAGAGGAGCTGGAGGAAGAAAATGAGGAAGAATCGGCAGAAGATGAAGATCATGAGATTTGTTCAAGAAAATAAAAAATCGTGGTAATTTTAACTGATAACGATCAGAATACCAATACCGTTACTAGTAGTAATAATACTAATAATAGTGATCAAGAACAAGAAGAAGAAGAAGAAGAAGAAGTGGCTTTGATACGTTACTCTCAACAATCGGATTTTCGTCGAGATATAATAAAAGGATCCATGCGTATATATATATATATATATATATATATATATATATATATATATATATATATATATATATATATATATATATATATATATATATATATATATATATATATATACACACACCTTACTTCAATCATGCAAGCGCCTTGAGTTACGCCTTGCGCCTAGGCTCTAGGATGCCTTTGCGTCTCATGTGCGCCTTGAGCCTTTCAGAACACTGTCCGCACGTGTGGACACCTGAAATTAGGGTTTTGGTGCATTGTTGGGAACAAATGTGTGGTTCTATGAAAGCAGAAAATGCATTATCTATGTTGCATTATTGACTATAATTTCTCTCTCTACATAGGTCCATGAGCAACATTAATAACTTGTGTTATTGACGAGAATTACTTTCTATCTCTGTATAGAGGTGTGCACAGCGATGCATGCGCGTAAAAGAGGGCAACGGGAGTGGGGCATCAGAAAGAGATCATGGGGTTTATAATATACCTGAAAAGACTTAAATATCCTTGATAGTTTTAGTTTTAAAAATTATTTGGGATTTAAGGAAGGGGCATCAAGTGGTATTGGTTGGTTTCACCCTTAAGCCCAATTATCTTTAAATAATAGAGATAGGACCTCTAGTAACATTACATGTGCCTAGTGATTGACCTATTATTTTCATCACATTCATCGTTAACCAAAGAGAAAACTCGAATCAGAGCCGAGATTTTTTCTTTTAGAGTATTCAAATTGCATTAAATAGACCAACACGAGATCTCTTCCTTCTTATCACATGCATGGTTGACCATATTTGTGCGTGGTGTTATTTATATTTAATTAAAGTATATATATATATATATATATATATATATATATATATATATATATATATATATATTGCATATCAGTGTGTCCTCGTACCCAAGTTGTGTGATTTTGTCGTGTCCAAAACCCATGTCCGTGCCGACACTCAACACCCGTATCCGTGTCCACAAATCATAAATTCTATTACCTCGTGGAAGCCAAGAAACCATGAACACATAATAATCATGTATTAGAAGATTTAGAAGGGTTATAATATATGAATTAATTAAAAACAAGTGGTAGGAATAAAGAAAATAAAGGGTAAATTACACCGACTTCCCTTGAGGTTTGCATAAATTACGCAGACCTCCCCAACGATTCTTGTATTTACACTGGCCTCCCCTCTGCTCTAGTTATTGGTAATAGAATCCCCCCTCTGTTAGTGAGCCATCAGTATCACACACCATAAGTACTGACGTAAACGATAAAAATTTAGAAAACCTAAACCATCCTCTGGAGAATACCCAAGACTAACCTCTAAGAAACCATGTTTCATCTTACTCATTTGACTGAAGCGTATTTTGGAATTTTTGCATACTACGTTAACAGAGTTAGGGGAACAACACCGGCAAGGGAGTCCAGTGTAAATACCAAAATTCCAGGGAAGCTCCGTGTAATTTAGGCAAACATCATGGTAGGTCAGTGTAATTTATCCAAAAATAAATGAGTGTCCAATTTACCATTCGTGCACAAAACATGGCAAGGGTACTCTGGCTCTTCTTTGGGCTTGAACAGCATGAACCAGTGTGATTGGACGATCAATCAAATTGATGACCATGATCATTGATCTTGTGATCCAATGTCAGATAATGGGATCCACAATTGTTGATCCAGATCTTGTGATTCAAGGTCAGATCCTAATCCAACCATCTGATCCAAATATAAAAGGGCCCCTTAATCCAGATCGTGAATCATGGGCTAACACTATGAGCATTGAAATATTGATGCAAAGGAAAAGTAGTATGATCCGGAAAAGCCACTTTGCACATCTTGGTTTAAATTACAACTAATACCGAATAAATAGAATAATTCAACGTTGGCTATCACTGGTTGTATCCCCTACATATGGCACAAAAACCACATCTATAAACTTAAAAACAGAATCAGAAATTTTCCATATTTAAGTATTAAATAACATAAAATAAAAAAAAAGGAAATTAAGACATTATATCAACTAGTTGTGTGAACAACCAATTAGTCTTTTTTTGCCAAAAATCCAAATTGAAAGCTTAAATAAAATCTGAAGTCAACAAAATAGATTTATCAATTATCATGTCCCTTTATTTATATATAGAAGTAATTAATGATAAATTAAACGATGCATTAGTAGAATCGTATGCAGACTTCAAACAGATGCACATGATGTCATCTTCAGTTATATATATAGAACTGATCAGTTGAAAAAGAAAGTTTATCTGAGCATGAATAATAAATGGCCTAGATGAAATAAATGCACTGGAGTACCCAAGATACAGAGCTTAAAAGTGATAATAATACATCATTTTATATAGGTGAAACACTGCCATATAACTTGTAACTACAGGGTCCTTGTAGAATAGTGCCACTTCATATGACGACTCCTCATGGTGTACCTTAATATTCTGATACTGCTTTAAATACCGTAATATTAGCTGTACCCAATGTCCTCTTAGAGCATCAATATAAAGTAATTTCAAAGTGAGAAGAATATAAGATCCCTACCCAAGAAATTCATAGTGATATCCGAAAAACCAGCTTGAGAAAATACTTCATTCACAGCTTTTACCCTTGTCCCCCTAGGCACTGATAAATCTTTTATGAACTGTGAAAACAAAGGACTCTTCTTGGAAGCCTCAACGATGTCAAAAATCTCAGATTCGACCTTATCCAACATATTAGCTTTTGAGGCTGCAATGAACAAAGCGGATGCATAATTTCCAGAACCTCCAAACAGTTTCACAGGTACCTGAAATTACATAAAAAAAATACAAGTATTAACGTAAAAAGAAACACCAGCAACGAACTTGGGTATCCTGAAAGTATTAAAATTCAGAAGTTGAGAATGTTACATTGATCCATTATCATGGACTTGGGGGTGTAACGAAAATCCGAATCCGATCCATATTCGAATCCGAATTTTGCGGATATTTATCCAAATAAGTATTCGGAATAGCGGATTCAGATAGCATTTTTTAACATCCAACAAAAACGGATACGTATAAGGATATTAAGGTAGTCGACACGGATAATCCGTATCCGAGATGATCTATCTATATAAACGGATATCCATACATCCGTATCCATAATGTATAATATGATATTTGTGCATGTATTATGATTCAAGAACGGATCTCAATGTCGGGCTGCGTTGCACAATTACACTAAATAGTAAATACCAAAGCAGAGATGTTATGTAGGATTAATTGTGTGTTTTAAAGGTTGCAATGGAGATCATTAGACGAGAAGCCTTGAATAAGAAATTGTACATTAAAGGTTAGTATTTACTATTTACTTTCACATTTGTTTTCAAGTTAGACTCTTTTATGTGGTAAGTTGTAGTAGAATACTTCATCCTTTTTAAACCCAGCCCGACTTAGATAACGCAAACTCTGCCAAACTTAACACAAGGGTGTCTAGCCCTCTAGGCGCACACCTCGTTCAATGATCGCCCAGTGCTCCATCTAAGCACCCGAAGCCTGAAAACATCTAGGCGGTGCCTAGGCGACGCTTTGACTACAATGATCAATGAAGAATCACAAAAGCTACAAAGGAACACATATTGGGTAATAATAGATGAACAAACAAAAACTAAAATAAAATCTACTTTTTCATACCAAGTAGAAGCAACCCAAGACTCCATCAAGATACAAATGTCTTAGAAAAGGTCGTCCTGAATCCATAACCTTCTAAATTTCCTCATCTTTTTCATTCCTAATTTCTCGATAATACAAAGCAGCTATGTTTCGTACCTCATTCCTCAGAACCTTCGGCTTCTTTTGTTACTTAAAAGAGGAATCCAACAAAGAACGCAATATGGGACATCCATAGTTCATGATCTGACACTACCACACTATGTCTCCGAAAAATATTATAGAATGAAGAGTATTAATAATGGATATTCTGAATGTATGGAAAACAACTCTTACAAAGGTTCTAGTCTCTATAGATTGAACCACCCTAAGAGCATGTATCATTTACATAACCATAAACTCAAGATTAACAAGAACAAAAGCAAGCATGATATTATGGGACAATATCATAATATCAATAATTTTAGTACAATCCAAATCATAAATTCAAGATTACCAACAATAGAATAGCATCTATACAATAGCGCCTAGGTGCCTGAACACTCCTAGGCGGAAGCCTAACCCTGCCTAGCGACCTGGACCGCTTTTCTACACCACCTAGGGGCTAATTGGGCGATGGGGGTCCTTCTAGCGTGTAGACCGCCTAGGCCACTTGTTAGAACACTAGTGCCAACTATAGTCCTTTGAAAAATTAAGAGAAAAAATTCATTTTAAAAGTTTCAAAATAAACCAAACAAAGAAGAGAGAGCCTCGACGATGAACCGCTCCGCGTGACTGCGTGAGGTCGAAGCAAGAGGGTCAAACTCCACGATGAGGAATGCACAAATAATGGAATAAATATCATTTACCTTGACTTTTTCTTCAGTCGATTTCACCTGGGTTGCAAAATTTCTCAAACACTGCAAGCAACATAACATCATCAGATATTAACAAGCCACTTACCGACTTAAAATGCAAAACTATAAAAAAAAAAAGACAAAATAAACAGCTTGAGTATCATTGTTTAAAATATCTTAAAATCCAAATAAATCTAACTTTTTCATTACAAATTAGATCAAAATCATCACAAAAACTTAGAATTTTTCCAACCCAATAAAAAAAGAGTCCATTCATATTGTAATCGCCATCATCACCAAGATAAGAGTCCATTTAAAACCACCAATGCCGGTCTCAAGGCCGGATAAAAGGGTTCCGACGTAAGAAAGGATAATGAAAGAAGGCCGGCAAGATTTTCATAATAGTTTTACCTCGGGCTTTGCAGGGATAGGGTTTCCGAAGGTTCGATCGGCGGGTGATCTCTGGGTGAGGACGGATTCGACCCTCAGGAGTCTGTTGAAGAGGGACGCGCTGGATCGGAGGCGGCCGCAGAGCGCCATCGGAAACCTAGCTTAATCTTTCGCCGGCGGGCGCGAATCAATGGATCGGAGGATGCCGGAAAGCTGGCGGGTCCTGGGGAGAAGACAGATCCTGAGGCTTGTGCATTTTAATGAGGGTAAATTACACTTTACCCCCATGAAGTTTAGCTCAAGAACACTTAACTCCCCTGTAGTTTATTTTGTTCCAAATCGATCCCTAAAGCTTGAAATGTTAGCACAATACCCCTTTTGTCAACTACTTGAAGTCCTTTTTTTTTGGTAATTTTTTATCTAATCAAAACTTAATTGATGGGGCTAAATGTAGTTTTTAAATATAGGGGGTTAAGTGTTTTTAAGCTAAACTTCATGTGGGCAAAATGAAATATACCCTTTACTAAGGGTTAATTGCTGAGGAGTCCCTGGCAAAACAAATCTTGCATATGCAAGTAGCTAAACATTTCAATTAACGATAAATCCCTGATTTGTTTCAGAAACCCAAAATTAAACCTCTTTTCTTCTCTCATCTCTCTTTCGAGCGGTGGCAATGAGACAGCAACGACGCGGCGAGCAGCGACCTCGACCCCGACGAGTTGCAACTGCTCGTTGTCGTCGGGGTGGTGGCAACAAGCAGTGGCAACGAGAAACACTATCATTTTATCCCAGGTTAAGAAATCCTAGGTCTAGGGTTCATCCCATGGCCCATAATCTTGGGTTTAGGGTTTGGTTAGGTTCGGTTTAGCGGCGGCGATCAGTGGTTCGATGGTGGCGGTGAGCAGATCCGGTGGCGTCGAGGTGGTTCGGAGGTTCGTTGGTTCGGTTGATTCAGTGGCATGCAAAAGAAAATTTGAAATACTATGGAGGGCATTTTCGTCCACAGGATTTCAAACTCCTTTAGCTTAAAGGATTTGTTTGTCAGGGACTACTCACAAATTCATACTTTTAATAAAGGGTGATTATAAAACAAGTGGTGTTGTATTAATGGACAACGCAAGGGCAAATTTTTTTGGGTAAAAAAGGGGCAAGGCTATTTAGGGGGTGTTTGGCATGAGGAACAGATGTTCAGCATTCCGGACAGCATAGAAACGCTCGGAGTGATAAATTTATGTTCCCAACTCCTTCATTCCACCAGAACAAATACTCTCTGTTACTTCTCAAATCTGAAATTGAGAATAGAAACATAGGGTTCCGGAATGATGCCAAACACCCCCTTAGTATTTACACACAGTTTATTGGAGGCAACACATTTAAAAAAAGAAAAAGAAAAATCCAATAATAGCCCTGCACCATGGATTAGAGTAACTCAAACCCGCCGCTAGACTTTGTCAATGGATCGGATTCAGATTGGATTAGGTTATATCCAAATCCGATCCGTTAGTTAAATGGGTTATCGAATTTAGACCGTTATTGGATCATTGGATCAAAAACCCCAATTCATATTCATTTGAGTACGGATCAAATTTGGATCAAAATCCAGATCATGCATGGAGAGTAGAACGTCGGACAGTTGTGCTATTGTTGAGCGTCGAATCCATATAAAACCATCGATTTCGAACATGAGACTTGGAAGGGTCAAGATAAAATCTAAGTCTCGATCAGGGGACTATGAGAATCTTTTTTATATTTAACCCTTATTGACTTAGATCTAAAGCAATCTAATCTAACAATGGATAAAATATAATAAATTATGCTATAATTTGTCAGGTCGGGTTTTTAATGGATCGGCCTAAATTCAAATATGACGGTTATCAGATTCAGACAGTTATTGGACTATCGGATAAAAAAAACATATCCATATCCGACTTAATGGATCGAATTTGGATCAAAATCCGATCCATTGACAGGTCCGCCCCATCCACCCATTCCATGCAGAATGCCGCCCACCTCCATCATTTGCATCCACCACTATTGGCCCCATGAAATACGTTATCGCCTTCTCCTCCTCCTCCCCACTCCTTCCTCCTACACTCGGTCATTACAAGTCGAGTCTCTAAACTGTGCACTTAGTCATGCAATGCTGAGTGCATCTATATCTCATTTGACCATCGAAGGTCGAGTACTTAAAGGTGGTCGAATGGGCTATAGATGCACTTGTCATCGCATGGTAGAATTTAGAGACTTGGCCTATAATGATCGAGTGCACAATTTAGGGACTCGTCCTACAATGACCAAGAGTAGGAGGAGGAGGGAGGAGGAAGAAGAAGAAGGGGGAAAAAAGGAAGAATAGGGATGAGCATGCAATGGTGGTGATGGGTTAAATGGGATCGACGGCAGCAGAAGGGTGACGATCTATAGTTTTCCCTACCAATTGTGCTACCCCTAGTATTATGTGTGTTGTAAATAGCCGGACCCGTAATCAACACTCACACCCTCTGAAGTTTAGGGGCAGCTATAATTGTGTGTGTGTGTGTGTGTGTGTGTGTGTGTGTGTGTGTGTGTGTGTGTGTGTGTGTGTATTTATATAGGGTAGGGATACTCTTACTTATGGAATTGTTACTTATGCAAATACACACTGCCTTTTACCTACCCTAGAGGTTTTAGAATTTGATGAAACTTGGTGGGGATGTTATCTATGGCAAGTTGATCATCCTCACCAAAAATTAGTACGGTTGCTTAACATGCGGCCCCTTTCTAGGTTTTTTTTTAAAATTGTATTTTTTTTTTTTAGGTTGATCATCTCCTCTTTGATAGCACACACAAAAAAAATTAGCTCATTCTAAGACCTATAGGTCTATTAAATGTGCTCATCAACTTGATGATAACAATGAACGATCGATAAAAATTGAGCACATTTGATAGACCTATAGGTGTTTGAATGAGTTGAAATATTTTGTGTATGCTATCAAAGGGGAGGTGATCAACCTCCAAAAAAAAATTTGAAAAAAATCCCCTAGGGTAGGTGCCGCATGTCAAGTCGCACGTTAAGCGGCCGCAATTTTTTGTGTGTGCTATCAAAGGGGATTTTTTTTTTTTTTTTATTTTTGGAGGTTGATTACCTCCCCATTGATAGTGCACACAAAAAATTTCAACTCATTCTAAGACCTATGGGTCTATCAAATGTGTACATCACTCCTTCGTGAGGGCCTCATGATTGGGTGAAAGTGAAATGTTTTTAAAAAACTTTAGATATGTAATTCTTGCAAAAAAAAAAACTATAGGGACACAATTGTAACTGTCTCCACACTTTAAGGGACTAAATTATAGTTTATCTTTTTTTTCTTCGATAATAACGACTAAATGGTGATCAACAACTCTTCTCCCAGTGGTACTTCCTCTCTCCCTTGTTGGAGAGGTTCCATGTTCGGCTTTCCGTTATGGAAACTGTGGAGAGAACTTTCCCTCAATGTCGGTGTTGCATTGTTTGCACGTTTGAATCCTAATCACTAATGCCATGTTCACAGGATTATAAAACTTAATAAAAATAGTAGTTATGTTGTCTTTCCCCATTTTGATCTCTAGGCCTCTTTGTGCCCATGCTCTAGCGCCCTGCCATCTGACCACCTAGCCAGTCCATAAAAATAGCAGTTGATGTGCTTTGTTTATTATGATATAATTTTAGAGGTTTTTCCTATTGTTTTGTTGTATTTTTAGGTTTTATGTACTGGAAGGTGTCTTTCTTTGAAAAAAAACAACAAATAGTCAGATGGAGCATTTCCATCACATTTAATGTGAGTAGCACGTCAGGCTGAGGCAGTAATAAGTAGATGAAGATAATCCTCCAAAATAGGATCAACATTATCAGAAGATTAAAATCATTAGACGACGATCAGGGGATCTCCTATAATCCAAAGACACCAACCAGAATATGTAGTACGCCAACTTTTAAGGCCTAATATGTGCTTCTGTCATTAGCACAAAATTAGTAATAAGAGCAAAACTATAAGAGAATAGAATTGTATCATACTCATCACAGGCCAAAAAACCACCTCCAACTTGACGAGAGCTCCGATTGACAGTAGCATCAAAGATGATCTTCAATTCATGTTATGCAGGCAACTTCTACTGCGCAGTCTGCACACAGACAAATATGAAAGAAGGGGTGCATATTTATTAAAAATTGTTCCAGAAATATTTGGAAGCTCTTTCATATTTACATGTGATCTTTTGGACAATAGTGGAAGTAAATTCACCATTATGTTCAAACGTCTTGAAATTCTTGGTCAGCTTTCCAGATGAACCAAATTGTTTAAAGCAGCAAAAGTTGATCATTAATTTAGAAGCTGCAAACTAAAATATTGACATGAGAAATCTTTCAAAATCCTCAAGTGTAAAATGTAGTAAAAACTGTGAAATGTTTGCATTATTCAGATTTGTCCACCAAACTAAAGTTGCTTGGGGACATTAGAATAATGCAAGATTATTGTCCTCCGCAACGAGTTTACAACGAGTACATATAACAGAGATATTCAATCCACAATCTCGGAAAATGGCTTTAGTAGGTAGCCGATTCCGAAATACTTTCCACCCAAAATATTTGGTTTTATGCAAAACTGATGTGGATCATATTAGGCCTTCCGTTTAGTATCAGATGGAACTAAAGTAGTATAGATACCCTCTCACCCCAAAATTGAGTCATAATCCTCTAGAGGATATATGAAGACACCACCACCCATCCCCTAGCCGATATAAGACTAGGGCTGGAGAAACTCTGACGGCCTCCCTCTCGTGCTACATGGCACCGAGGCAGGGGCTGGACAAACTCCGACGGCCCTCCAAGTGGGCTAGATTGACTCCGATGCGCCCCCCCCCCCCCCCCCCCCCCCTGCGACGCGGGGCAACAGCTAGGTGGAACCTAGCTCTGATACCATTGTAGATACCCTTACACCTCAAAGGAAGATCCACATAGGGTATATGAAAATAACACTGCCCAGGTCACTAGCTGATGTTGGTCAAAGTCCAACACTCCCCCTCACATGCAAACCTGTTATTGTCCGGTCCGTGTCACATGGGTAGGCTCCCACTTGACTTAATGGGCATAGGTCAAACCGGCTCTAATAGTAGGTGTAGATAGCCTCAAAGTCCCCCATAAGTAATGATGCCTTGGGACATGCAGCAACATATGATCCTTTTTAATGGCATGAATAAGATGAGGAGGGAAGATAGCAAACAACAATGGAAGGTTCCACTCACCAGATAAGATAAGAGATCAGAAATAGCAAGAGCCATCCTCATTCGAGACATGTGAACAAAGTGGCCAAAGCTAATACGAATAGATTGAATCCAGCGTATTGGCTAAAGGATTCCCTCCATATCACCTTAGTTAAGTGATCACGTACAATATGAAGGTCTCGAGTTAAAACCCAACCAATCCATAACAATCGTTTAGATTTTGGGTTCCTGGGCAGGACAGACACCCAGTGGCTCGGCTTTGTCTAGTAACTAGTACTAGTCTCATGCAATGCATGGATGTTTGCAATGCAGCTCTAACAGATCGCACATCCGGCATGGAATCCAGCTCTCCATAGTTTGTGTGTGTGCGTGCGTGCGCTCACGCGCGAGAGAGGAACATGTTTAATTATGAAAAAATTAAAAAAAAAAAAGAGAGGGAAAAGGAGGGAAGAGAGGGGGGAGGGGAGCTTGACGTGGCACCAAAGACCTCAACTTTATAAGAGTAGTATAGTTGGATGTCCAGCACTTGGTTGCTGGACATCGAATACTAAGAGACCTTTCGATGCAGCGCAATAGAGATCGAGTGATTCTGCTCTAGTGATGAAAATGGCAATGATAAGCCATTAGAGCATCTCCAACCCAGTACTCCAAAATATAGTACTCTTATCCTCCATTTTGGAGAAAAAGTGAAAATGGAGGATGGAGAGCTCCAATTGTCCATCCTCTAAATGAAAATCTTCCTCTTTTTTGTTTATAATTTTATTTTAATTACCATTTCTATCCCTTATCTTGTTTACCTTTATCCCTCTTGACCTTTATGTCCACAATTTAATGTGGTGAACAGTAAAATGGAGGATGAAGGTTCGGTCTCCAAATTTGGAGGATGGAGAGACAATGGAAAATGAGAAATGAAGATATGGAGTACGGTTGCAGTGCCACCATACTCCAAATGGAGTACGGTTAGAGTTACTCTTAAAACTTAAAAATCCCTGGGCACCTGGTGGTTTAATGGAAAGAATATGGTGATGGACCCATTTCATAGGAATTTTAATTTCTAGAAAAAGAGCGCAGCCTCAAATCATCATTGTGACTGACAACAGTCATTACTCAAATTCACACAAGATATGATTGCACGACATAATAATTTGAGTGTAATCAATACTATTTTTATAGTATAATTTAAAATAAATTTTAAATGAAGAATATTTTCGGGTTTAGATATCACCATTCAGTAATATCCAAGGCTTATCTTATCAAGATGGGCTCGATTATATGAAAGTTCTATAACCAATAACCCTAGAGAAGAGAGAGAGAGAGAGAGAGAGAGAGAGAGAGAGAGAGAGAGAGAGAGAGAGAGAGAGTTTTGGGAGAATGAACCTTGATTTTCATTAGGGCATATACCAACATATAAATATGCAAATATATGTATACGTAGGGTGTAAGTCCCGTACACAGGAAAGACATGTATAATCTAGGTATATAGACATATGACTAACTCCCCCTCAAACTCATAGTGGATCAAACACTCAGAGTTTGCTAAGAAGAAATCAAAAATGAGTATATGGGTGTGGCTTTGTGAAAAAGTCAACAATCTGTTTTGTGGAGGAGATATAAGGAAGCAAAAATAGTCTTCTACTTATAATGTTGCTAAATGAAGTAGCAGTTGATCTCAATATGCTTCATTCTCTCGTGAAAAATTGGGTTGCTAACAATCTGTATAGTACTTCGGCTATCGCAGGGAAGGGCTGTAGGACTAGAGACAACCACTCCAAAACCCTAAGAAGTTACCGTAGGTGAATGATCTCCTCAGTGGTAGTGGCCATAACCCTGAACTCTTCCTCGGTGCTAGAGAGAGACAAACCTCTGCTTCTTGCTCTTCCAGGAGCTAAGAGAGTCACCGACGAGTAGTCAGGTCACCAGCCCAGCCAGCATCAAAATAGGCACGAAGAGCCAAAGAAAAGGTCGAGGATAGGAAGAACGACTAAGTGGTGGTTCCTATAAGGTAAGAAAGAATCTGTGAAAGCACTATAATGGGACGTGCGAGGTGGATCTAAAAACTGATTGACGATATTGACTGCATGAGCAATATCAAGACAGATGATGCAGAGGTAGACCAACTGACCAACTATTTCTGTGTATCTGGTATGATCTAAAAGAGACTCGCCATCTATATGTCGAAGCTTCATATAAAGCTTGAGAGGTGTGTCAATAGTCCAAGCATCAGAAAGAGCACCCTGATTGAGAATGTCGGGAGTGTACTTCTGTCGGGAGAGTAGAATCCCTTGCTCACCCTAAGCAACCTCCAAGCCAAGAAAGTAGCACAGAGGACCGAGATCCTTTATCTGAAACTGACTCCAAAGATGCCGCTGAAGGGAACCGATAATGCCTGAGTCATCACTAGTGAGTATCATATCATCTACATAGAGATGAAAAATGGCCATGCCCTGTGGAGAAGAAGTCACAAATATAAAGTGATCATGGAAGCACTCAACAAAGTCGATCTCAGCATGCATGATGAAAGCGCTCAAACCAAGCTCGAGGAGCCTATTTTGAGCCCGTAGATGGCCCGACGGAGACGATAAACATGCTAAGGAGGAGTGTTGAAACTTGGAGGCTGCATGTAAACCACTTTTGAGAGATCGCCATGAAGAAAATTGTGGGGGAAAAATCTTCGTGCCGATCCGACGACTCCGCCCCACCAGTCAATCGAAGTTGAGTCGAAGGTCTTTGATCGATCTGTTGACTGGAAGGTAGGTTCAAAGGTCGATGTCTTGGTGACTTTGAGTTAAGACTTTCGATATGCAAACAGAAATAAGGTTGACACAAGGTATGATCTCGGAGTTCAGCCGAAGCCTACGTCTCCGTGCTATAGGGAGCAACCCGAATTCACTAACACTTTGCTCCAAGTGACCTCGACAGGCCGAGTGTCACTGATCTCTTCGAAAAGAAGATCGAAGGGAATTGAATATCAAAGTCAGAGCTCTGGGTTTTTGAATTCTGGTATCTGGTTTTGGATCTCAGATTTCGATCATTGATTCCCCCCCCCCATCTTTTACACTTGAAGGCTCTGCTATTTATAGAAATCTCTGGGAGGAAAACCGGGGGAAATGGCGGTTTCTACCTCATATCTGGGGATCCCCCAGGCAGGGCTGGTGGGTCCCGCTGTCGTCTCTGTGGACCCCCCAGGCAGGGCCGGTGGGTCCCGCAGTCGTCTCTGTGGACCCCCAGGCGGAGCTGGTGGGTCCCGCTGTCGTCTGTGTGGACCCCCCAGGCGGAGCAGTGGGTCCCACTGTCGTCTCTGTGGACCCCCCAAGCGGAGCTGGTGGGTCCCGCTGTCGTCTCTGTGGATCCCCTAGGCAGAGCTGGTGGGTCCTGTTGTTGTCTGTGTGGACCCCCCAGGCGGAGCTAGTGGGTCCCGCTGTCGTCTGTGTGGACCCCCCAGGCGGAGCTGGTAGGTCCTGCTGCGTCTGTGTGGACCCCCCAGGTAGGACTGGTGGGTCCCGCTTGTGTGGACCCCCCAGGCAGGGTTGGTGGGTCCTGCGGTCTGTGAGGCTTCTGGTCAAAATTTGCACCCACAAAAATGGTCTCATCTATCTGAAGAAGGGGCCAGTGCCGAGCAACGACAACAACTAGAAGGGCCCGAATGGTGGTCATCTAAGCCACCAGAGTAAAAGTCTCATCATAGTCAATCTCATACTCTTAAGTGAATCCCTTGGAAATGAGGAGAAATCTTGTACCGATCAATAGAGCCATTAGATCAATACTTGACCTTGAAGACCCACTTGCAACTAATGGGCTCAACCTCTGCAGGTAAAGGAACAACATCCCATGTCTAGATCTGCTCAAAAGCTTGAAACTCCTCTATTATGGCATGCTGCCACACTGGGTACTGAAGTGCCACTAGATAGGATATGGGATTTTTTTTCGGTCGGTGTGAAGGGCAATAAAGTAGGCATGGAATTGGGGTGAGTAGGCAATGATTGTAGCAAAGCCAAAGCGGTCAGGGGAGTAGCTGAAGTGATTAGGCAGATGGATCTCGCGTTGGGGATAATGAGAAGGAGGACTATGATCCACATCCGGTAGAGGCCGCAGGCTATATAGAACAGACAAGGTACTAGTGGAGTCACCCTAAGGAGAAAGTGAGTCAGACAGCGGATCCGTGGTATGGGGATGAGAGTACACTTGAGAAAAGGGAGAGATAGGTAAATGAGAGGGGGACACAAGACAAACACTGTTTGAGGAGAAAAAAAGAGGGGGAGAGAATGAAGAAGGAGGTAAGAGCTCAAGTGCAGGAGCAGGAGGGGTAGCCATATGAGAATGAATGGGTGAAATAAGAAGAGGGCCACTAAGGTAGGAGGTGGGGGAACCTCAAGGAATGTGAGGTCCCGAGACTCAGTAGAGTAGTAGGGAACATCCTCGACAAAGAAAAAATGACAAGAGATCCGAAGACAATGAGTCAAGAGGTAAAGTGATACCTCTTGTGCTCAGAATTGATCCCCAAAAGAACACGCTTTGTTGACCTGACAGACAACTTATCATGTTTTTGAAGGTAAAGTAGAACAAAGCATGTGCATCCAAACGTACGAAGCATGCTATAGTCTGGTGGGGCGAAGTAGAGACACTCGTGGGGAGACAAACCTGAGAGGACAAAGGAGAAAGTGATATTAATAAGATTGACTAAGTCAGAATGGCCTCTGCCCAGAAGGTGCTAGAAACTGAGAAAGAGAAGCTGAGCATGAGCAATCTCTAGGATGTGACGGTGCTTTCTCTCTGCAACCCCAGTATGCTAATGAATGTTAGAACAAGATTGTTGTAAGAGTGTCTCATAGGACTGAAGTATAGAACATATCATAGATGAGATGTACTCACGAGCGCAATTCGACTTGAGGGTCTTGATACGAGTGTGAAACTAAGTATGGACTATGGTGGTGAAGTTCTTATAGACCTCGGGTATCTCAGAGTGCTGGCGAAAGAGGTAGACCCACATGTAACATAAAAAATCATCTACGAAGCTAACATAATAGAGAAAACCACACATGGATGATAATGGAATTGGACCCCAAATGTCTGAATGCACTAGATCAAATGGAGTACAAGACTCAGATAATCTAGATGAAAAAGGGAGCGCCGAGTGCTTAGCTAACTTACAGCCTATACAAACAGATAGGGGAGAGAAAGAACCTCAACCTAAAGCTCTAGACAGAAAAAGACTTTTAAGTTAAGGTTCGAACACATGAACTAACTTTCTGTGCCATAGGTCGGCATCAAAAATGACGACATCATCAAAAACTAGAGGAGAAGTGACTTGAAGATGAAGATACTCTAGATGGTATAGCTCGCCCATTCAACGAACAACATCGATCATTTGTTCCGTATGTAGATCCTACACAACACAATAAAAGGAGGTAAGAGTGACAGTCAGTCCAGAGTCACATATGATGCTTATGGAAACAAGATTCATGCGAAGCTAAGGTGCATGTAAGACAAAAGGTAAAGAAAGCCATCAAGTAAGATCTGAACTAGTGGTGATAAAAATCGGTCTGCGAGATGGCCAGAAGTGAGCCATCAACAATGTGAATCGGAGGAATGCAAGAAACAGGTGAGCATACACTAAGGACGGAATGGTCGGGGGTCATGTGGTGAAAGGGCCCGGAATACATAATTCAAGGTGTAGAGGTACCTCGAATTAGCAAGAATACATAAGGCTTGAGGAATCGGAGACAGACTACTAGAAAAGTTGCTAAAGTCGCATATCAAGATGCTGAAGGCAATCTGATGCGAGGGCGTCCGGAAGTAGGGATGTCAATTGGTCGGGTTCGGAGCGGGCCTATTCAAAATCATAAAAATCAATTCCCATACCCACCCCATTGCCATCAATTACTATCCGGAAGGGTAGTGACTCCAGCAACAACAGTAGACGGACGCACGGGTGTCCATGGCTAGGTAGGCCGATACGCTTCTCTGGATGAAGCAAGCAATAAGAGTCGACAATGTACTTCAGTTTGCCACTGTGAGTGCACCTCCGAGTGTCAGAAGTTCCAGAGGACTGAGAGGGAGCTGTAGCAAAGGAACTCAGAGTAGAGACTGCAACAGAAGTCCTCTGACGTGGAGCTGCTGAGAGAACACCCTCAAAATTGGAGGGTAAAGGAGCTCTACGAGCTGCTATGGTATGAAAGCGGGTATCCTCGGCTACAAGCTCAACTATAAAAACATCGAGACATGGAAGGGGGTCCTAGTGGATCAACGGGCCAACGAGAGGAGTGAACTCAGGGCAAAGATCCATGAGAAACTGCTATAGTTGGCGACGCTCCCGGAAGCACTGCAACTCACGTCAGCAGGTACCAACTCTAGATGTGTCTAGAGAGAGAGAGAGAGAGAGAGAGAGAGAGAGAGAGAGAGAGAGAAAGAGGGGGGGGGGCTCCATCACCTGGAGCTCGCACCAATAGCCTCGCATGAGTCTATGAAACTACTGGATCGTCTGCTCACCTTGCTGAACAACATGTGCCTAGGACAGAAGCTGATACTCACAAGCCCCGCTCTTCTCAACAAACGCTCTGTGAGATGTGCCCAGAGGTCTACAACAGTGGTGAAGGCAACAAGGTCGGATCGGAGAGAGTGATCAACCGAGGCTACGAGAAAGTCTCGGACTCGTCTGTCACGGAGTTCCCAGGTGATAAACGTTCCTGGTGTGGTGGTCCAAAAACTCCAGATGCATTGGAGTCTGTAGTAAGAGTCAGTATAGAGCCATCAAGATGGTCTAACAGATCACGACCATCAAGAATGCTCTGGACAGTGGCAAACCACACTGGACAAGGCATGTGCGCAAGCAGAACCAGGCTAGGCGTTGGTAGGGCCGGGCATGCGCCGAGTGCAAGTAGGCGCTAGCCTAGCTGGGTTATACGGCAACACAAGGCGGGCAAATACTGTAGGATCTGATGAGGCCTCCGACGATGGTCGACAGGATCTCACCTAAGTGGATGTGACTACAGAATCTGATGAGGCTGACGATGCAGATCATCGGGATCTCTCCAAAGAAGATGAGGCCAACGACAGTCAGATCCGAGGCAGCAGAGAAGTCGATCTTGAGGTAGCGGAGAGGTCGATCTTGATGCAGTGGAGAGGAACTCAATTGACAGGGGAGGCACAGGATCAATCCTGCTCTGATACCATCTAAAAGCATAATACTAAAATGGAGCCATCTCTCTCTCTCTCTCTCTCTCTCTCTCTCTCTCTCTCTCTCTCTCTCTCTCTCTCTCTCTCTCTCTCTCTCTCTCTCTCGTGTTGTGACACGTGGACCACTTTTGAAGTACTAGAATCCTTCTCCCATGTGTGAACGTGAATCACTCTCATAAATCATATTAAAATCCTACTATAAAATTGATAAATAATCATTCAATGGCATTTAACGGTCATTTGATGTTAATTAGAAAAATCATCTCTCTCTCTCTCTCTAATAAGTGAATCACACTCAGACGAGTAAATCACAATCACTCCAGATTGCACACTTCTTTGAATGGATATGATGTCGTCTGTGCTAAGTGGTGTTCATCATGTTCATCCAGGCATTGCCCGGGTTTCTTACTAGTATGACTAATAACTCTAGGAGAGAGAGAAGGAGAGAGAGAGAGAGAGAGAGAGAGAGAGAGAGAGAGAGAGAGAGAGAGAGCGAGAGCGAGAGAGAGAGAGAGAGAGAGAGAGAGAGAGATTTTGGAAGAATGATCCTTGATTCTCGTTAGGGCATATACTAGCATATAAATATATAAGTATATGTGTAGGGTGTAAGTCCCATACACAAAAAAGTCATGTATAATCTACATATACATACACATATGACCAGGGGCGGACCTACATTGGGCCTAGGGGGGGCTCCCCCCCCTCACTTTGGGAAAGAAAACCAAGGGTAAACTATACTTTCCCCCCTTGAAGTTTAGCTCCAAAAACTTAAACCCCATGTTGTTTATTTTGTTCCAAATCACTCTCTAAAGTATAAAATGTTAGCACAATACCCCTTTTGTTGATTACTTGGTTTCCTCATTTGGTATTTTTATCTGATCGAAACTGAATTGAACTGGGGCAAAATGTAGTTTTTTAACTATAGGGGGGTTAAATGTTTTTGAGCTAAACTCCGGGGGGGGGGGGGCAAGTGTAATTTATCTAAAAAACAATGCTAGCAATTTTGTTTGCTAACTTTTGGTTGCCAACTTCACGTGGATGTGCCCGTTCGAAGCTGCTCATTGGTCGGCCACCATGCCCTGTCAATCAATATCCATCGCCATACCACCAACCACCGTCCCATAGGTCATCCGTCGCCACCGGCCACCACCCCCATCACCACCACCTGTTGCCGCTGCCCGCACTGGTGACCCACGGCCGACCCTGCCGTCCATTGGAAATTGACGCCCACCACTGGCCGGTCGATGCCCACCACCATTAGCCACCACCCGCACAATGGCATCCCTATAGGGTTCATCCCCGTGGCCCTTAGTGAATGAGAATCGAGTGAAAATCGGGGCATATTTACATGTTTTTGGTGGTATGTATGAAAATTTTCAAAATAAAAAATAAAAAAACAAGGATCTGGTCTATTTTTACGGTCCGTGCAACCCGACCGAGTCGGCTAGTTATAACCCATAATTGTTGAAGGACTCCGAGGACCGAAATAATACACCACTTGAGGCAAAATCCTAACAGGCCTTTTGATATGCGATCGAAGGAAGTGTAGGGACATTGTCACGCCGTCGGCCGAAGCCTCCAACTGTGAGGCAACGATTGTTGTTACTGTTTAATAATTTTGCCCCCTCTGAGAAAAAATCCTGGGTCCGCCACTGCATATGACTAACAAGTTCCATAAAAAAACATTTCGACCGCGACCTGATATCAACCCTTTCATGTTTAAAACCCGACCAAGACAAGTTGACAAGAGAGTGGACATCCAAAGATGCCTAAAAGGGTCTGTTGCGCATATATAATTCCATGTGCTGTTATTATGTGTAATAGGAAAAGAATAAACAAACTGTGGACAAAAAAAGGCAAAACAAAAACAAAAATCTAAAATGTACATCTCTGCTATGGACCTTTCCTTTTCATCACCCAAGGAACTGACAATACAACATTACCCTGCATCTGAAGAAGAAACATGGGGCAGCTCTAACTCAGACTGACTTCAACTGGTAATGGGTGTGTGCCCTTAGAGCCCCCTCCAACTGGTGGGCTCCAACTCAGAAGCAGGCTGTAGATTGGAAGTGTAGCTGTACAACAAGCCATCAACTCAGAAGAGAGGAAGCTTGTCATGGTGAGTGAACTACATGGTGTACTCTGCTACCGCTCTGACTAAGCTTAGCATCCAGTCGAGCTGACACCCCAACCGTTGGCGTCGGCCTAACCGACCTCTGGCGAAGCACATGGAAGTACTCGGGATCATCGATCCTGCCGTCTGACCGTATCCACTGGATCATCCCGTGGTACATCGGGAAGAAGCGCATCTGAATCGCGGAAAACACAAAGTAGGGGATGAGGGTGGCGATCACCACGAAGAGTGTCAAGACCCAATAGGAAGCAGCAGGTGCGAGGCCTTCGACAAAGACCATGAAGGCCGTCGTCGATATCATGGGCGTGATGTAGCCGTAGGCGACGAGGAAGAGGTACCACAGCGCGATGCCGCCCCAGATGAAGATGTGATGGATGAGCGTGAAGTAGCTGACGGAGAGCGCCATCTGGCAGTTGACGACCCACACGAGGCAGGTGTACATGGCGCCCCCGAAGATCTCGAGGTCCACCACCTTGCCGCCCTTGCGGAAGGCCTGGTGCTGGAATGCAGCCATGCAGAGGAAGAAGATGGTGATGCCATTGCAGATGCCATTGAACATCCACGCAAGAACCCGAGTCCAGCTGAAGAGGAGGTTTTGCGCGCCTTCTTGGTAGAGAAGAGGGAACTGCAATGCAAAGTGAATCGAATTCAGTGCTGATCCATAAGGTATAAATCCAAAATACGAGGAGACGAGCGATTTTTATAAATTTTACAAGTTGTGATTAAAATTGTGACGCATAGAATGATTAAATGTTCTTTTTCGTTCTTTCTGAGCCGTTTTTTTTGGAAGGTATTTTTTCTGAACTTTTACCATAACTATGATCTGCAGATATCCACCAAGTTTCATTTTCTCTAGCTTATATTAGTGTCCATGTAGAAATGGAAGTTGAAGTTGATGACACTATGAGGAATTTACACGAAAGGCTATACGATTCAAAGGTTTGGCTAAATCTAATTTTCCATTAAGAATCAGTATTTTTTGAAGCATTTTAAGTAATCTTAAAATTATTACTAAATCGACTTGATCCATTTTCTTATGGTTGAAGAAACCATTCATTTTCGGGAAATTGCGTAAAGGTGCAAGGAATTGTGATAGTGACTGACTAATTATAAGAGACATGCTAATGAAGCATGGTATTGCCACATAATTCTTATGTGGGAAAAGGAGTATGATTGAAAGCATCTTTACCAATCTAGAAAGCGGTTCAAAAAGATGATATTAATGTACATAGGTTTTGGTCAGATGGTTGCATAAAACAAGAGAACATCCTGTTATGGATGAGCATTTGATTATTAGTTTCCAAAAAGGTGCAAAATAAAGAGAGATCATTCAACCTTGTAATTTATATTTCATCAATAAATTGGTAGGGGTTTAGGCAAAAGTCCCCCCTCCCCCTCCCCCCGCCTCCTGCCCCCCTGGCGTGCGCACACACATACACACGCACACGTGTGTGGGTGGGTGGGTGGGTGGGGAGGGGGGAGGGGGAGAGTCGAACTAACCCTAAAAGAAAACATTAATGTAGTTCTTGTTGTTGATTATGATGTAGTAGATATTACCTTAGGGGGATATCCCTAGTTATAAAGACGATGGGGTTGTTTTTACTTTGCACCTAAATGTTTGGGGGGGGGGGGGGTGGTTGGGGGTCAAAATAACCCTAAAAGAAAACATTAATGTAGTGGATTATGGTGCAGTAGACATTACCTTCAGGCAAAACCGTGCAGAAACATCCTGGTCGAATACCCCCAAAGCAATCACAGGGAGTGATGTGAACAAGACATTATAGCTTGACATGAACCAATCATTGTATGCGGGTTGCCCAGAGAACGTCGTGTATGATTCGAACAAGAAGAGAGTGACACCAAATGTGATGTTCTTGTAGAAGAAGTAACATATCTGCACAACAATGTTTTAGGGACATGTCAACACCAAGCTGCGAGAGAGTTTCAGTATACTGATCCATAGGGAGAGTGGTCGTACCATCGATGCTATTCTTCTGTAACACCAATGTCCGTGCACAAGTAGCAAGCGCTCCAGAAACCGGAACTGAGCAATTGCAACGTCACTCGCCATGACAGCCTGAAATCAGGTAGTGTTCAATAAAAGTTCAAATAAAAATACTAAACAAGAAGTTCAGCAATATAAGTACTCAGTAGATTGATGTTACTGACCTGCATTCCTTCCGCACCGCTGATCCCGATCCCGATATCAGCTTCTTGAAGCATGCCTACATCATTGGCCCCATCACCGATCGCTAAAGTCACTTTGCGAGTGCCGGCTTTGACCAGTCTTGTGACCTGCTTGTATTTTACATTGTCTTTGTCAGATTCGCTACCATGAAGATCGGCGCAAGTATCAAGGAGCAAAGGTCGAAAATCAAGCAAATCTTACGAGAGCTTTCTGCTTGGGTGAAACACGGCAGCAAATAACTGATGCACAGCCCACTGCCAGTTGTAAGAACATGTTCTTCACACTGTCCTCCAAGGCATATGCAAGAGATTTCCCATCAATGATCAGAGCAAAAGCCTCTGTACTCGATGATGTTAGAAGTTTGATCCCCTCATTTATCTGATGGATAACACTTTCTTTTGATGCCTGAAGTATCAAGAACAAACTGTAAATGTGTCGAAAGGTCAAGCTTGATCTTTAGATCTTAGTATCGGAATATACAAGACCTAACTAGATTACTAACCTGGAAATTACTTAAATTGCCAAAGTTAGTTGAAGTAGAAACAAGGTGTTACCATGTTATTGTAGTTGATTTCATTGTAGTTCACATCATCTTTTTACAATATTTATGTAATAGAACAATCTTCAAAATGTCGTAAAAGGTACTAGTAGTTCAATGAAAGTTATCGAGGAAGTGTCCAACTTAAAATGAGGTCTTAGGACCTCTAATAGAAAAAGTTTTATGACCCTTCACATTACTTTTAGTCTATAAAAAAAAAACAAAAGGAGACCGCTAAAAGTGCAGAGATCAAATAACAAGGATGCCAAATAGATGGAGAAATTTATTTTCTAAATTTATCAAGCACATTGTGAGTCCACTTCACCAAAAAGAAGAAGAAGAAAAACTGGATCAACATCGAAAAAAGCTACAAAATACACTGCAATTCTTCTTGGAATGTGCGTCTTTGAGCATGCATATTAAACCCTATTTAAAGATTGGAAACATAGTCATAGTTGGGATCAGCATAAAAAGGAATGAGTTCCATCATACCTTCTACTCAATACACGCATTAAACAAGGGGAAAAAGGGTAATGTTGGAATAGTCCATGAATTTAATTATAGGCCATGCGCTGTTCGGTTGAGTTATTACCCCAGTCCCAATTACATTCTTTATAGGTGTATGTTAGCTGAAAAAGTTTGTGAGGAAGGAAAAGGAAAAGGAAAAGAATAGCTTTTAGCAATCAAGCTGGGATGAATTAAGTTAAGTGGAAGTTCTGAATTATCGGAATATCTTATTGTATATCCCTTGTGAGATAGTTTGATAATTATATGTGAATCATGATCTCCCAGACTCAAGGATGAGTTTTATAGGCGAAGAATTAACACAACAGTCTTCTTAGTATCATTCAGAAATCTTTTAGTTTGATACGATATCAGATTTCTAGTCTTAAGAATTTGAATATCAGATATATGACTATCAAGAGGGGCAGCAAGAGCAACCAAGGAACTAGCTTACTAAAAACGATTCGAAGTATAATCGTGAATATAATAGATAACAAGTGATACACTGGTTTACCTTAGCAATAGCAACTTTGTCCCCCTCTTTCTCCAATCGCCTGATTTCGGGTGTTTCCAAAGTGATGGTTATCTGCTTCATTCCTTGTCTCAGTAGACTACACGCAAAGCTGCAAATTTTGCATGATGAAGTTGAGGATAATGAGCAAAGATACAAGAACAGAAACGTACAATAGCAAATATTTTCTAACTTCAGAAAATTTGTATCCCAAAAATATACCCAATATTGATGGCAGTCTCCATCTTATCCCCAGTTAGTACCCACATCTTGATTCCAGCTTTTGCAAGCTTGTCGATGCATTCAGGGACCTATGGCAAAGGAAGGGACAAATCAGTTCATGCACAAACAAGATGGTCATAAGATTCACATAAATCATTCCTCAGAAAAACTTCTACCCACCCCATTTTGCAGTTTGTCTTCAACAGCCGTGGCACCAAGAAGAATCAAATCCTTCTCTATCGTCTCCGCAGCATCATCGATTTTATCCTCTCTATCAGCACTAACTGAATTCTTCGCTTCTGTAAATTCTTTGTTGAACCTTGCGTATTCTTCTTCATCGAGCTCACGATACGCGAGAACCAAGGTTCTCAAACCAGCATCAGCGTACTCATTTATGTGATCCTTAGTCTTTTCCTCAAATGCCCTCCCATTCTCCGCAAGTCTTTCAAACATCACACTGTTTTGTAGGAGACCAAAGATATTAGAAATTTGAATACATAGAAACTCATAAGATTTACTTACTTTCCGTTGTTATAAACGATTAGTAGCTAACACACACCTATCAGCGCCTTTGATGAACAGCAACAATTTCCCCTCTTCATCTTTAACTATAACAGACATCCTCTTGCGGGAACTATTGAACTCGATGATATTTAAGAGCATATATGACCTGAAAAAAAGTTCAGACATAAAAGTTGTTATTTTGATGTTAAGGTATCAGAAATAGGGCTATGTATCAGTTGATTGATGCATGAGTAGCACAAAAAGAATTCTGACCTTTCAACCATCCTGCCTGTCTTCGTATCCAGCTCATGCAGAGAGATGGTCGTCGGTGTCCTCTGGTAAAACTCAAAACCAATTTCCCTTGCGGCAATAACAAAGGCAGCCTCATCGGGTGACTCAGCTTCATATGTTATTTTCCCCGATGCTTCATCTACTTCGGGAATGGCAGTATGACAGACGGCCAATAGCCGAAAGAAGGTTTGAATGATGTCAGAATGCGGCTCCTTAACCCAATTACTGTTCGTGATACGGTCATCCTTAAAATTAAAGCCTTTTATTGGGGGCTTTGTATCTTCATGATCCTCGTTGAAAGTTCTATCATCTAGCCCATTAAGCAATGGGGAACCATTCCTTTTAGCCATCGCTCTCTCAACCTCTGTAACACCACGGCCATAAGCAGTCCCAGCTATGGAGCTCTTGATGAACTCCATTGAGTTGCAAGTCAATGTCCCAGTCTTATCCGATAGAATCGTGTCAACTTGACCTAGTTCCTCATTCAGGTTCGATGTGCGAGCATGTGCGGGCTTGTCCGACTCCTCATGGTACATTTGGATGTCGTTGTTGATAAAAATGGTCTGCAAGACTTTGACTATCTCGATGGAAACATACAATGAGATCGGGATGAAGTAACTATAAAGCAGCATCGCTGTCAAGAAGTGCAGTATTGCCGCGACATCTGCTCTATTAGGATCGTAGTAAATGGTAGTGTCATCTGGCCGAAGGTACCATCGTTTCATCCTGCCGTCTGGTAAATCCTCACTGGTTGCAATGCCGAAGAAAATCGAACCCACGGTTGAGATCACGATCAAGGCGGATAACAAGAGGTACATCAGTTTATCCATTTTCTTTTCGATTTTGCTTCTCTTAGATGGTGGATTCGTGGCATTTTGCATGACTTTTGAGTCATGACCTGTGAAGATCACGGCACCATAAATAAAATCGGTGTTGCGCAGTTTTGAGTCTCTAAGAAGAAGTTGCTGAGGGGAGAGAGGGTGTTGCTGTTCTTCAAGCTCCAAGCTTCCAACAAAAGAATAGAGGTTTGCATTCGGGTCTTCACATTTTACCACTGCCTTGAAATTTTGAAAGCAAGAATCTTCCTGTAAATTGGAAGTTACCTCCAACGCTTGTTTCATTTTCAGGTTTGTCTCTCCATCAAGGTTCATGGTCTCAACATAGCAGATTGCTTCATCATAACTGGAAGAAAGCAAGATGAGGTCAGCAGGGAAGAAGCTATCCTTCTCAACCTTCACTATATCTCCAACCCTTAGATTCTTCCACTCTGTATCATAAAAAATGCCATCCCCCCGATGCACTTTAACCTTCCGGTTGTTCACCTCATTATCCTGGAAGAAAGAAAATCGTCCTTTAGACTAAGAACACAGAAACATTAACTTGAGAAAATAGCACCATGATGGATTAGTCATCAGGGTAAGAAATTGGAACATGTCTAACACCCTTTCTTGAAAATCTGTCGAAATGTCGTAACTTAGAAGATATTAGCCGCTTAAATTTTAATAGAATGTGAAGGCAATCAAGTTAGATCCCAGATAGTAAGATCTATATAATTTTTCTCTGTCAAAATTCATATTAGAAAATGATGGGAACTTTTATCGAATAAGGAACTCCCTTATCAGAAGAGGAAAGATCAGCAAGTCGACAACCATACCTCTCTTTTAATTCTTTGGTGGAACCAAATGTAACAATTATTTTGAAATAAAAAAAAAAAGTTTCTTAAAACAAGAAATTCCCCATAAAATAAAAGAAAATGTTTCCTGGTTCCAAAATTAGAACTTTGTAATTCGAATACAAATAAGTTCGTTTAATGAGATTTCCATAGATTTTTTCTCCAATTATGAGGTTGGTATTTGAATTATAGGATAAATGCCTTCAGATTGAATCCCAATTCATATGACTAATAACTAATAAATGTTTCTGATACATGACGGCTTCGATGACGAAAAAGGGTTCTACAATTATAATCACATAAAAGAAACTGAGAAAAACAAAAATTAAGTTTACTACTTGTCCAATTTTTAGCTAAAAAGTAAGAAAACTACCTGCTGATAGCGGCGCCAGTCCTCAATGGCCTCTTTTGCCATGGTCGCTCCAATCACGATGATCAGCGGGAGAATCGCGCTGACGGCACTGTAAGGAGCCAATGGGGTGAAGGCGAGCAGGCCGGAGAGGAGGAAGTAGAAGTTGGCAACCCTCCTGAACTGCTCAAACAGGGATTTGGGAACGAGGGTAGCCAAGGTGTACTTGGTGGTGGAGACATAGTTGGCCCCGTAGTTGAGATTGGTGGCCTCGAAGCAATCCGGGTCGTTGGCGAAGACGATTCGAGAGAATCCAGGGCCTCCGATCTGCGAGCGCTCGTCGGGGAACGACGATTTGCCACACGAAAAGGTGAAGAGCTTACTGAAATGGAGCTTCTTTCTCCTCCCTCCAGTACTCATCTCCCTCTTATACCACCACCAACACTGCTGATTTCCAACAGGGGGCAAGAAAACCTTGAACCAGAAAAAGCTAAATCAGAGAGAAAAGGGGGGGGCAACAAACCCAAACCCACCCACAATTTCCGAACTTTAAAGCATCCGAGGCTCCCCCAATACCAGAACAGCTGCGGAATCTGGTTTCTGAGGAAAACCCAGAAACAAGAAACTCTCTTCTTATGAATCCCCTTTAGCAATAAGAAATTTTGTTTTTTGGGAGCACCTCTGCTCTTCTCTCTCTAGAACCTTTTAAGAAAAAAAGGGGAGAAAAATCTAAGCTTTGAATCCGACCAATACCCAGAAGCAAAAAATCGCAACGTTTTATGTCCCCAGCATCAGCATCCTATATACTATCAAAGCTTCCCGAACTGTGAAAGCCGTCCTCTTTGAAAGGGTCGTCGTCGTCGGGTGGCGGCAGCGCGTTGAACCTTTAAGCAGAGCACCCGATCTTCTTCTCCCTCACGAGCGAAGACCAACGTAAATCGCAAGACGGTAAACAGAGGAATCCAAGTCGGGAGGGGAGAAAAAGAAGGGTGGCTGTAAATACTAAATGCCCAGTTCTAGAATGTCGAGTCAATGGAAGCGACGTGGGAGGGGCCGGGGGACTTGAATTTAGCGGGAATCGTGACGAATCCTTCCGGGTCGCCATGGCCTGCCTCTCTCTCTCTCTCTCTCTCTCTCTCTCTCTCTCTCTCATATTACCTCGAAGCTTCTTCGAAACGGGGGAGGTCGCACGTTCGACGCCGGCTCCTGCTGTGGAGCTGGGGGTTTAAGGATCCTCTCTATTCCTGGGTGCCTCTATTTCCCTTCTATTCGATGCTACCATCCGTGGGATTGGAATTCAACGGTGCATATCAATTTTCAACTAGGTCCGTACGTATGTAATGGAACTGTAGTTTTCAATCTGCATCATTGAATCCCGATCCCATGGATAGGAGCAACAAATTGAGGGGAATAAAGGTTCCGGGAATAGAGACGATCCGAATACAAAAATAAGGACTTTGGGTTTGGTCAATGACAAATACCTACATGCAATAAGTACCCAAGTTCTGTTTTGGATTAGATTTCTCCTAACATCTTGTTGATCCAAAAAGAAAAAAAGAACAACAATGCCCAACCGAAGTTTATCAAATTTATATTTCATGTCATCAACTGAATCCGAACACTTTCCGACACAAAATACAATTGAAACCACTTTAGGTCATCGATTTAAAATCACTAAACAATATAATATTTCTTTCTTTATATTTTTATTAGAAAAAAATTGTCAACTGAACAAATCTTTACTCTTTTTTACTGAAATGTTGCTCTTTACGTACGAGATAGAGTCGGTTTGGTTTCACATAGTTAAATACATTTTTATTACAAATAAATAATAATATTACCATCAAATGTGCAAAATTACTATTTAACAAATATTATCCTTTTTTTTACGGAATTGCTACTCTTCTATGTGCAAGATAGAATCAAATGTGTTTGACAAAACTATATTTTTTTTTTGTTACAAAGAAGACTATATTATGTTTATACATATATAAATATTATTTATAATAGCCGCAATCAATCAATAATTAATGTTAGTTATCATATCAAATTGTTACTCTTTGCTACCGGACTGTTACTCTTTGCTATATGTAATCAGATTGTTACACTTAATATTTAGGAGTAAAATTATCAATTAAAAATTTTCGTTATTACCTATGCCGCTCAAGGATCTCGCGCTAACCAAACTCCAACCACACGGACTTAATGTTAACTACAAACGTTATCGTTCATAACATTAAACGGAAAACATTTTAAGGACCTAACACTAATATTTTACCCAAAAAAAGAAGATATAGTAAACATATGGAGTATTTGGGGAACTTAGTGTTAGGTCCTTGACAAGATATCGGTTTGGTGAAAAGGACAAAAACATGATAGTTTTGGAGCACGTTCCTTCCAAAAATATGTATTTACAGCAAGTCCCCCTATTGACTTTTCTCCCCCGTTAAATTATAAAACTGCCCCCTAATACTAATTTCACAAATGTTACTCTTCACTGCATCAAAGAGTTAGCTACAGTACGTTGTAGATTGTTACTCTTTGCTACATTGATTTCACTGTAGCAAATTATTTTATCTTTTTTACATCGGTTCAAAAAAGATGCTACGATGATTTTACTATAGCTAAGAGTTACAAACTGTGCAGATTGTTACTCTTTGCATTGCTATAGTGAATGTGATTTTTTACCGAATTGTTACTCTTTTTTTTTTTTACCGAATTGATGCTCTTCTACGTGATTTCACTTACAACTACATGTAGGGGTAAAATGGATATTTTCCAAACAAAAGGACCTAACGTTAAACCATCTCGATCTTTGTACGTTCTTATTGTTAATTATGATTTGTTTAAAGGCCCTAACACCAATTTGCTCTTTTTTGTTTTGTAAGGATAAAAAGGAGAGATTCTGTAGTGATGAGCCTCCCTCTCGTCTAAGTCTTAGTGCCAACTTTTTCTACATGTAGGGTTCTTAAAAATTAGGGCATTTCTCTCACTCTTATGGCGAGTTTTGATCCTTGGTCTATCTTGTGTCGGTCCTGTAACAAGTGATGTACTGACCACTATGGTATTCCCTTTTAAAAAAAAAGGAGAGGATATAAAGGAGAATTAAAAATATATATATTTTATTTTGTTTTGTAAGAAAAAAAAAAGGGCATGATAGCAATGTTTTTCAAAACAGAACCAAGCTTCGAACTGAAATGGTCCTCGGTCCAATCCAATCTAGTTCAAACCAACGACTCAATTAATTGAACCAGAAAAAATATAGGATAAATGCTAAGTACTGGTACGATAAAGTATCAAAAAAGTTTGTTGTAATTGGCTAGCCGTTGTTTTAAATCTTCATCCATCAGGTCATGAGTTTATAGCCTAGGAAACACATAACTTGTAATATTCACCCCAAACATACAAGATATTATCCGCTTTATCCGTACCCGCACGAGAACTTCCCAGGGAGGTCACCCATCCTAGTACTGCTCTCGCTCAAGCACGCTTAACTACGGAGTTCTTACGAAATCCGTAGCGGCGCACGGTTTTAAAACTCATCTTTTATGTTTCGGAGGAGAAATTATATAAGTAGCTCAGAATCTCTTTCTCTCCAAGCGATTTGGGGCTAACTCGTGGCCTTGTATACCTCACCTCACCTCATCTTATCCATCTTGGCATCCCAGCCTCAGGAGCCTTGGCTCTTGACTCTTGGCTATTGGATCTTGGTCGTCACAATCCACCCCCCTTAGGGCTACACGTTCTCATGTAGGGTTAGACCCCCCCATCCCGAGGAGAACTGGCTCTGATACCATTTTGTAACATCTGCCCCAAACACACAAGATATTGTCTGCTTTGCCCAAGCTCGCACAAGAACTTTCCAGGGAGGTCACCTATCCTAGTACTGCTCTTGCCCAAGCACGCTTAACTATGGAGTTCTTACGAAATCCGTAGCGGCGCACGGTTTTAAAATATGTCTTTTATGTTTGGGAGGGAAAATTATATAAGTAGCTCAGGATCTCCTTCTCTCCAAGTGATGTGGGGCTAACTCGTGGCCTTGTACACCTCACCTCATCTTATCCATCTTGGCATCCCAGCCTCAAGAGTCTTGGCTCTTGGCTATTGGCTATTGGATCTTGGTCGTCACATACCTTCTATAAAATTTTGGGTTATTTTGACTTTGCCCCCAAAATTTTGCCTTGAATTAGACTTTACCCCCATATTTTCATTAATTAGACTTTAGCCCCTAAAACTAACTCTTTCGTTAGCTCACCCCCCAAAACTTTATTTCTTTTCTGCCAGCTCATCCTTTCTCTTAAATGGTGAGCTGACAGAACAGTTAGTTTTGTGGGGTAAAGTCTAATTAATGAAAATATGGGGGGGTAAAGTCTAATTCAAGGCAAAATTTGGGGAGCAAAGTCAAAATAACCCTAAAAAATTTTTATAATTTTTTGTTTACCGTTTTATCATAGAACCAATGGTTCACACTTTGAACCGAATTATTTCTCGATTCCAGTCCAAACCGGTTCAATGAGACAGTCCAATCTAGTTTTCAATCCGGTTTTCAAAACAACGAAGGATAGAAGGGGAGGAATCGTAGGACTATCCTAATCATATGGTTTAAACTGTTCCTCTCTTATATTTTTTTTCTTTTTTTTTAAAGAATCACAATGATAAGTACATCACCTTTTAGTCCATCAAGATATATCAGGGTTCGCAACTTGCCAACAACGAAGAGAATTTCTCATTCAGATTCCCCCACTTGAAATTCAATGTAACATGAATGAAGAGAAAATGAGGAGAGCGAACCCTCGCCCCCCAGAGATAAAAGTAGACATCTTGCCACCAAAAATGCAACTGTAATTGTTTTCCTCTCTAAGATGGGCTCGACTTTGCTCCTGTAATGAAAACGTCCAATAAGGACCATGCGTGTGTGATGTGGAATCAACGACGCAATGAGCGAGGGTATTTTCATCACTAGTGTACCGTGCACATTGCAGTCATTGATCGCATTGCACAAACCTAGGCTCTACCAGCCTATTACTGGTCACTTTCGTTACTAGAGCAGAGTCGAATCCTCAAAGACTAGAAGTAGAACTTTTGACTACGATAGACTAACAATAAGATAATATGTGGATGTCAAATAAACAATGTATTTTTTAGGAGACTCGGTTTTGGAAAGATGAATTAAGGCTAATTACTTTTTGTCTTCACTCTTTTGTTGCCAAACATTCGATATGATGGTTATGTTCTAATGATAGCTTAGGATTTGTTTGGATCAAGGACCCTCGAGAGTCAAGGTAAGGTTAAGCCGTCTATTTACTTGATTGAGCGGGACAAGACGACATGCAAATTGGATACTTTACGATGCGATATAACATTTGATTTATCATGCCACGCTCAATTTTGACCGGTTACTACAAAAGTTTTCAAAAAAATATTTCGAGAAATCCCTTCCTACCTATCAATCGACACACTCCGTGATGATTGATACAATTTATAGTAGTAGAGAATCCTATGTAGTGTGTTTCATAATTGATCTCATCTTTATAGAAGAAGAAAAAGTCTCTTGATGTTGTTTTATTTTTATTTTTTAAGTAACTTGATGTTGTTTTGTTGTTGATGTTGTTTTGTGCTACAACATATACCATTAACTATTTTTTCAAAGATAAATTATACTTTGCCCCTTGTAGGCTGTAGTTTAGCTAAAAAACAATTAGCCCCTCTACAGTTAAAAAGCTACATTTTGCCCCCTTCATTTCAGTTTTGATCTGATAAAAAATTACCAAATGAACAAATTAAGTAGTTGACAAAAGGGGGTATTGTGCTAGCATTACAAACTTTAGGGAGTGATTTGGAACAAAATAAACCACAGGGGGATTAAGTGTTTTTGAGCTATCCTTCATAGGGGTAAAGTGTAATTTACCTTTTTTTTAAATTAAATTAAAGCAAAAAAAGATTGATTCTTAAATGTGGTGACTGGTGAGCAATTGCCAGCTAATATAAAGTAGTTAAGGAGAATGAATTAGTAAATTGGATATGGATAATTTATAAATGGGTTCCATTTCAGTACCAAATTGCAAAAAATTCAGTACCGTACCTAATCCATCTCCACCATCCATCTCATTTTCCTTGGATCCTAACGGCAAGAGTATTATTATATAGGTCATGGGATGAACCTTAGGTGCCTGAGATCCACCATAAGGCCATCCAATGGTCCCTATGAATTTTTATACTATACCGAAGTGGGTACAATAGAGTTTTCCTTTATAAAAGGGTTCAATTGAGGGCAAATAATAAACAAACCCCCTTAAACAATTCACCTAATTTTTATACCTAATTATTCTCGTCCTAGTCAGCATAAATAATATTTTAAAAACATGTTTAGCCATATCGAGAAGGTTATTTTTGGAATAAATATTAAGTTTGACAACTGAATATTGACGGAGGTGGTGAATATGCAGACGGAGCATAATTCAGGGGATCAAGTTATTCAAAAAACCAGTTAACTCTGTTTTGACAAGGATTGTACGATTATGAACCACGTGATGATGATGTCAGTGGGGTCCACCCATCGGTGTATCATATGTGATGCACGACTCCCATGACACGTGGATAGTTGTTGCATGTTTGGCCGTATTTTGGTCATTAGTCACACATATTAACAAGAAGTTTATAACTTAGTGTGTCTCACACACTAAGTTTTAAAAATGGCCTCTCTTCACAAAGATGTCTCCTCTGACTGTCCTCTTCAACATCAAACTGACGTCAGTGGTGATGTCAGCCTCGCGCATCGGTTGACATGCCATAATTCTTTCAACAAAAACATTATTTAAGCTAAATATATGATTTATTGATTTCTTCTAACCAGACTGACATGTCACGATCACGACCGTCCACACGGTTGGAACATTCGGGTTAAACGGTTGGGTTGAATATCGTTGCCCTTTTTTTCAAATGTGACCTCCATTGTCTTTTAGGTTATAATATAACCCTTTTTTTAAAAAAAAGGTTATAATATAAATATTCGTTCTTACATTAAATGGTTGGAGCATAAAAGGTGGCGCCATGGAGGGGAGGGGAGGGGAGGGGAGGGGAGGGAGGACGTGGGAGAGGGGGGTCAAACAAGGCACCAATTGGCCAATTGATAAGCAAAGCTAATTAAGTATAGTCCATCACTGTTGCACTAACATTAATCTATCTATTAAAATGATATACATTAATCACCCCCAAATCCCTTTAACGTGAGTCCCGAGTCATATCGCTAGGGGTGGGACATGGGCGGGTCTGACCCGAACCCGACCTGCCCAACCCGAACAATGGACAAACATCGGCAAAACTGGTTAAAAACTTGGACGGATTTGGACAAAAAAAGATCAATCCGATTTCAATTTGGAAGGGTTTGAGCACAGATCTTCCCAACCCGAGGAACCCGAGGAAGTGACACACTAAGATTGAATGCTTTAATAGTTTTTTTTATGGAAATCAAAGACTGCCTATTTGATGTTGAATGATAAGAATTCGTTTGAGATATGTGAGGATATGGGTTGGACATTATGTTTTTGTTATGCAAATCAAAGATTTTTTTTATTCAATTCAAAAATATGTTTTTTTTTTTTTATCTATTTATGTGCACAAGCATTTCTAATTGGGCAACCTGCCCAACTCGCTTATTATTTTGCAAATTGGGCAACCCGAGCAACCCGAGGAACTAGAATGGGCAAGCACGGGTTAGGCTTCCACGGGTTCAGCAGGAGGGAAAAACAAATGCTACAGTAGCTCGTCTTTGCCGCTCGCTACATGTAGCGAGAGGCGGCATCTCACTATTTGTGGGCCCGACATAATTTGGATGAAATCCAAAAAGTAGGAAAATAATAGGGAGTATGCTGAAGTTGCACCCAAAAAATGGCTCCCTATTATTTAGGAAGGGCCATCTATTCCCAAATAATATGGAAGGAATAAGGATACTGTTGGAGATGCTCTTACAACCCCACGTAAGCGTTGTGGAAAAAATTTATACTGACATAAATATTGTTTTGAAACCTCTGAAAGTGCCAATTGGGTACACTCAGTGGCATGGTGTCACAGGGCGCTTTTGTAAAACCAAGGTTGCTTTCATTCATTGCATTGAAGGAGCGAGCGTGTGTGGATGCAAAAATTGTACTGGACCGAACCAGACCCATATGGGTCCACGCAGTGGCCCAAATAAGAAAGCCCAGGCCCAGGATCAGTGCCATTGTGGACTAGGAAAGGGATGCAGGCGCCCACGTCTCGGTCAAACTTCTTCGTGGTAACCAATGACACGGGGTATGGGGGACATTGGGAACCTCCATGGGGAGGCCTTACTGCATAGCATAGTTTGTCCTCGAGAGAGGGATGATTTGGGAATAATGACCTAGCAATCTTCTCGGGTTTTGAGAGAGATGCTTTGGTAACGCGTGCATCGGTCCAATACCTTTTCCCTAGGTTAGTCTATTTGCACCCATAGATTTAGTGATATGACTTGAATCTTTCTTGGCCCCCCCAACTCATTTTGGTCTGCTAATGTTGTCACCCATAGTAACTCCAAAATGACCCCCTGCACTCCCAGCCTTCCACCGCCATCATCCATGTCTGACCGCCCACTCCTTCGACTCATCGGTCCTCTCCGTCTAGAAATGTGGCCTTCCTTCAACCTCCTATTCCTCCTATTCCTCCTTCCTCCTCCTCCTTCCTCCAACTTTTCCGCGCCGGAACCTTAAGCTGCTAGGTCTCTTCCCCCTTCCTCCTTCTTCCTCCTCCTCCCTCCAGATTGGCATCAAAACCGTCCAATGGAGTGTAGCATCCTCCAGATGGTAATTAAGCATGCTTGATAGGTGAAAAGTATTTAGCCCTGACCCCACTCTCCACCGGACGATGACGCCCCTGTCACATGCCTCTACTGAGAACCCTTCTTTTTGTTATCTATCTATCTATCTATAATCTATATAAAATACTTATAAAGCTGAGGCCTTTGGTGCTGTGTGGCAGCTTCTCCTTCCCTCCTCTTTTCATATCTACCATGTGAAAAAATTCAAATTAAAATAAAAAGTATCGTAAGAATTGATGCTAGGTGGTCGTCAAGTTTCATACTATTTTAGGACCAATATATACACTGACCATTTTGAAATCTTAACAAGCGTCATCTTCATAATCTTCCCATGGGCTTTATAAATAAGGAAGCGCCAACTGATTTATCCACATACAACTAATTGCATCTATAAATCTATTACCTCCTCTCCCTCTCTCCCATCTCTCTCCCTTTCCCCTTTAAGTATTTTTTTTTTAATGATTAAACATGCTCTCTCTCTCTCTCTCTCTCTCTCTCTCTCTCTCTCTCTCTCTCTCTCTCTCTCTCTCTCTCTCTCTCGGCAACACAACTGTCCGTGCATTGCACGAGATTAGATACTGGCTTCTTTTTTTTTCCGGTAAGATAATATACGTTTATTTCATAACACATACTCTTTTATTTATTTATTTTAGCTGGAGTGGCCAAGCGATCAAAGGACATGCAGGGTGCTAGAGCAATGGTTCTGTTACGAAGAGATGGGGAGAGAGAATAGGATTGGGGAGAAAATCTCCTTGTATTATCTCATTGATCACACTTAACATTACATAAGACTACCTCTCTTTATATAGAGAGAGAACACACACCATTACGTTACCACAACCGAGATGGGATTAATAGAATACACACACTACATCTAATACCCCCCGTCAAACTGATGTAAGGTATAAACCGACATCAGTTTGCTTAATAAAAGGAAGGAAAAAGAAAGAAAAAAAAAACATCAAATAACCCTTTTTTATGCTGAAAAATAAAAATAGTGTCAGGGCGACCTGCAAGCAAGTCGTCCTGGAAACCCGATTGACCTTCAAGCAAGACAACCGGGGGAACCCGGCCAACCTGTAAGCAGGTCAACCGGGAGAATTAGCAATGATCACTAAAGATCGGAGCGAATGAAGCCGACGGTGATGGAAGCCGGCAATAACGGAGGCCGAAAGGAGAAAGAGCGGCTAAGAAAAGATGTGAATGAATGAGACCTCATAAGAGGCAAGCACCCGGCCGAAGCAAGTACTTGACACCTCTTAGAAGATCTCAATCATCACAGACAAAGAAGAAGGAGAAGATGAAGAGTCGTAGCTCTGATAGGGTCACAAGACCAAGGAAAGGAAGATGATCCGAAAGCCGGCACAAGAATGACCGGAACGAGAGTGGATCCAAAAGCCGACACAAAACAAGTGTGACCGGAACTAAAGAGGATCTAAAAGCCGGCACAAGACAAGTGTGACCGGAACGAGAAATGATCCAAAAGCCGGCACAAAACAAGTGTGACCAGAACTAAAGAGGATCTAAAAGCCGGCACAAGACAAGTGTGACCGGAACGAGAAAGGATCCAAAAGCCGGCACAAAACAAGTGTGACCGGAACTAAAGAGGATCTAAAAGGTGCAAGGCGGATCGGTAGGGCACAGAGCGTAAAAATACCAAGGCGCAAGGGCACAGAGCGAGGCGATGGGACAGGCGAATCAACAAAGCGCAAGGGCATAGGGTGCAAGGCGGGCTGACAAAGCTTAAGGTGCAGCGGACAACGGGCGCGGGATGCTAAGGCGGCCGGATCAAACGGCTTAGGGCTTCGGCAGCCAGCAAGACTGATGGGCGCGGGCTGGAGCGGAAGGAGGAGCGGTAGCTCGAGCGCAGGGCCGCAGAGAGAGCGTAATGGGGCAAAGTGCACGAGGGCCGGATCGAGTGCAAGGGCTATGCCGGGTCGGATCGGGTGTAGGGCATAGCGCAGAGTCAGGCTCAAACTCAAAAGGGGATCACCGGGTCGGATCGGGTGTAGAGCCATCCGATGTAACAAATCATAGCCGACAGTCCGGTGTAAAGCACAGGTGCACAGCCATCCGATGCAAATCGGATGGCTGTGAAAAGCTATAGAGAGAAGGGGAATAAAAGAGGTAGGCTGTGATCGGTTTCAAAGGGGATCGGATTTTGGGAGAGAGGGAGAGTGGATGCATGGACGGCTGTGATTGGGTTTCAAAGGGATCAGCCGGATTTTAGGAGAGAAAGAGAGGAGACCACAGGGACACACAGGGATCTTACACGGAATAGACACCATCGAGACACATAGGGACATATCGGGACACATCGAGACCATAGGGACACCATCGGGACACATAGGGACACAAAGGGATCGACCGACTCGTTTCAGAAAAGGAAAGAGAGAGAGAGAGAGAGAGATTTAATAAAGAGAGGAGATCGGATCGGAAAGGGTGAGAGAATGGAAAGAGAGAGAGAATGGAGGAGAGAAAGGAGAGAAGATCGGATCGGAGAGAGAGAAGTCCGGGAGAGAGCGAGAGATCCGGAGACGAGAGAGAAAATCGGAGCGCCGACGCAAGGTCTTCAGGCGGGCTGGCGCGACAGATCCGGCTGGCAAATCCGGCGGGTGCAGGGCCGGCATGAGCTCGAGGCCGGCGGGGAGAACAGTGGGCGCGGCGGGAGCTCGAGCGCAGAAAGTGGCGACCAGCTCCCGCAGACCGGGTTCGTCCTCAACAACGTAGGCCGAGTCGCCGCCATTCATGACGAGGTGCATGGCCGGGATGTCCACCGGTGCGTACACCACCAGCCCCCGACGCGTCCGTGCACGTCTCTTGTAGGATCAGCATGCTGCTCTGGTTCGCGCTCACCGCGCTGGCACGGAGAAGCAAGACAGCGTTGCCGTGATCCTGTCCCTTGGCGATGTGGGCCATCTCCTGCATGGGCCCGCCATTGGAGAGGATGTCCCACTCGCTGCGGAGGCTCTCATCGCGGAGGAAGTCGAAGAGGCGGTGCGGGGCGACGGGGAGCCACACCAACGTGGCGGCGCTGAGCACCACGCCCGGCGGCTCCCCGGGGTCGGCCAGGCTCTGCCGCGTCATCACCCTCACGTCCTCCCCGATGCTCCCCGCCCGCAGCGCGCTCCACTTGTGCGCAGACGACGCACATACCCCCGCGCAGAAGTTGTCCGTCATCCGCTGCGCCAGCTTCAGCATGCTCCGCCGCCCGCCCGCCATGATCCCCGCTGCCACGGTGTTGTCGCGGCTGGGGACGGAGGACATGAGGATGGCGAGGCACTCGCACTGGCGCTGGAGGGTCCACTACCTGCTACGTCCACCACCGGCGACGGATCGAACTTCGGCGGCATGGTGGCGAGCGGGGGAGAGTGGCGTAGTGGTAGCAGTCTCCGTCGAAGGTGCGCTCGGAGCAGATGTCGCCGGCCTCGAGGAGCATGCGGGCGGCCTCGACGTGGCCGGCGAGCGCGAGGGCGAGACCGGCAGTGCAGCGGGATCGCGAGATCAGAGAGAAAAAAAAATTTATTGTTTTTCGGCCTCCTCGATGTCGTCAATGACGACCGAGGAGGCCGAGGTCGGAGAGGAGAGCGTCGAAACCCTAGGCCAAGAGGGTTGGCTTTGATACCATGTTACGAAGAGAGGGGGAGAGAGAATAGGATTGGGGAGAAAATCTCCTTGTATTATCTCATTGATCACACTTAACATTACATAAGACTATCTCTCTTTATATAGAGAGAGAACACACACCATTACGTTACCACAACCGAGGTGGGACTAATAGAATGCACACACTACGTTTATAGGTTCAAAGAGGTCCGAAGATCGAAACGGGGGGGGGGGGAAGGCAGCGACTGCTGTGTATTAATTCCATAATCCCATTAACATGACATTAACGGTCAGGATTTGCACACACAAGTACAATGATCTTGAGGGAAAGTTCGTTGGCTCCACAGTGTCCATACCGGGAGTCAAATCATAAACCTCTCTATCATGGAAGAGAGGAAGTACCACCAGGTCAAGAGGCCGTTAGTTACCCTTTTATTGTTGTGACAATATTCCGGTGAAACTCTATTAATTATACCTTGGATACTAACTAAATAAATATATCATATGTGGGCTCCATTTTGGTTGGACCAATGGGGCCAAACATTACCAAATGGCATCTTAATCTATTTCGATGAAACAATCTCTTTATTTTAATGGTTCAACCCATTGATTAGTTATTATTGTTGAAGCTGGTCCAAGGCAGGTCCATCTTGTTACAGCTTTTAAAAATTCATTTTAAGTTAAAGAACAAATAATATTTCAGTTTTGCATCAAGTCCCTCCCTGAAATACTATATTACATCAAGTCTCCCCAGCCATCAAGAATATTACCAAGCACATAATCTTTCTCTACAGACACAGCACACTCGGCAAATTGATTATTGCATTATCAAGTGGGTTCCTCCTGAAATTAATATCATCAAAGTCAACTTTGATGGTTCGGTCGATAATGAATGTGCTGGAGCTGGGTATATCATTAGAGATTACGCAGGCAGAATCGTTAAAGCTGGAGCCATCCCGTTAAATACTAGATCGGTTGCCATTGCAGAGGCTCGAGCACTATGGGAGGGAGTTAAAGCAACTAATGGAATCTCTGATCAAATATGGATTGAAGGGGATTCACTAACTACTATTATAGAAGTTCAACAACACCACATTAGTTCCAATTCTATTATTGCAGATATCAGGCACATGTTGAGTCAATTTGTCTCCTGCAGAATCTCTCATGTCTACAGGGAAGGCAATTCAGCTGCTGATTGGCTCTCTAAGCAAGCAACGAAGATGAAGACTCCAGTAAGTTGGCAGCGAGAATATCCACATGGCCTCCGGGTTCTCTGTCAAGACGACATTGGTCCCCGTTGTTTTTGCCGGCCAATAGCCTTGCAGCGTGCTTCTATTATCTAGTCAGATGTAGTTAATCTCCTAGTAGTGGAATATGTAATTCTATTACCAAAAAAAAAAAAAACGTCTCCCCAGCCACCGTTTTTTGACTTTCAAACTGTTCAAATGACTACCTCTACACGTGATTGTATAGAAAAGTATATAGAATCCGGATGAATTGATACAATACTGTAGCAATGGTTACTCTTGCTGCAGTGAAATCACTGTAGCAAAAGAATAAAAAAATTAAGCGAGATTTATCAAAATAAAAATAAAAATGCTACACTGATTTCACTATAGCAAAGAGTAACAATCTGCGACACGAAGAGTAACAATCTGCGATGCAAAGAGTACCAATCTGTGCAGATTGGTACTCTTTTGCTACAATGATTTCATTGTAGCAATTTTTCTCCTTCCCAACAAGGTTCCAAAAAAAAAATTTGCTAAACTGATTTCACTGTAGCAAGAGTAACAATCTGCTAGTAAAAAAATAACCATTGCTCCAGTGATTTGTGTCATGTATTTAAATTCTATACACTTTTCTTTTTTTTTTTTGACATCGGCGGGTGTCCCGAAACCTTTCGGGCAATGGCCCACTTCAGGCTCGGACTAATCCCTCCGGGAGTGTAGCCCGAGGGATTCAACCACGTGTAGGGATAAAATGGGTACAATAAAAACATTTGTTTCGGAGGGACCTTAGCCACAACTAAATGTTGTCTATCCTTTAGCTACTACCGTACCTACTGCAAGAACCTTAGCCACATTACCCCTTAGAAAAATCATTCATAATATTAGAAAAGTAATTGGGAGTTTTTTTTTTAAGGAAGCTAATCAGGATATTGATTCAGACCATTTAAATTTATTAGAAGACTAACTTGTGAGATGGTCACTATATAAATACGGGATTTTTGCATATACCCCTAGAAACTAAGCTAATTATATATTAACCTATGAAAGTTTAACATTTACATATCAACCCCTAAAAATTATATTGTTTGTGTAAATTGACCCCTCAAGTTAACTGAGATCAATTTAGAAAGAATATTCATGCTATACTCATGGTTTGACTGGTACTTTCATACCACAGTTTACCATGAGGATTTTACCCCTAGTTATGCCCAGATAATCACACAAAAAAACTAAATTTGGGCAAATGGAGAGCAAATAGGCATGTGTAAAATGATTTTGAGGATAAAATGGTTATTTAAGACCTCAGGTAAAAGGTAGACCATGGTTAAAGTCAATACGGTAACGGTGGGTACCGATAAACCACGAATATATTTGAAATATTCCACCCCGAATAGACATCAGTTAACTTGAGGGGTCGATTTGTACGCGATCAAGTTTTATGGGTCGATATGTAAATATAAAGTTTCTAGGGCTTAATATGCAACTAGCCTAATTTCCTGCAATCTTTAGTGTGGTTTTGCGAGAATCCAAGGATCGTACCAAACCAATTTTTTTTTTGGATGGACCGTCTGGTCAGTGGATCGGAAGTGCATGGGCACCAAATAGACCAGGGTTGGAAACCTACCTTGAGTTAATTAGCTGCACGAGATGCTAGATAAACTCGAAGGATAGAGATAAAAGCTCCTTGATCTAACCCATGGGGAGAGAAGCAATGGGTTTGACTACTGGGATGGAACTGCAGTTACTACCAAATTTTTATCCAGCATCATTGATGGTCCACGTAGAATGTTAGTGGCTAAAGAAAAAAAGGGAGAGTTTTCATTAGGTCCATTTAATAGCATTCCAATAACAGTAGGTTCCGACAAAACTTTCCTATTAAGAAAAATCCATGGTTCAAGGTTTAATTGCAATAAATCGAATGGCTAGTAAAATAACTTATATGTTCTTCTATTAACCATCTAGTTAAACATGTTTCACAATACGACAAAAATGTTTTGAAATTCCGAAACGTTTTTATCGTGTTGTGAAAACCTAACCCTAAGTCTAATTCTATAACCTAAATAGTGAATTCCAACACAAACCCTACTTTTATACCCTAAATAGTTAATAAACCCACTTCTATACCCTAAATAGTAAACCCTAACCCTAAACCTAACCCAAATTTTATACCCCTAACAGTGAACCCTAACCCTAAACCTAACCCAAATCATTGTAGTAGTCTGAAAATACTATAGCACTCTGAAATCACTGTAGTAACATGCTACTATAACGCTACATTGAATTCACGTGGGATTGGTTCTTAAGGGTATATTTAGCATTGTTAAAAAAAAAAGAATAATACCTCTCATGCAAAAAAAACAGTTGTACATGATCACCTCTTAAACTATATCCATTCTACGGATTAGATGTAAACCGAAACTTTTTGTTGGATTTAATGTAAATACATATTATTCTATTGGACCTACACCTAATTAACCCCCCCCCCCCCCCCCCCCCCTTCAAAAAATAAAAAAGGGTCGAAATGATTGATGAAAAACAAATGAGAATATTCAAGCTACAAAATTAGATTAAGAGAAGGCGAGACACGATTACCATTGTAACTGCAAACATTAATTTATCAATACATAGGTGAAAATGGTCATTTTGCAATAGTCGTGGATAATAGTTATTTGATGAAAAGTCAAATGGATTACATGTGAAAATCTATATCATTTAGTGGCCATGTGCAAGAAGCTCAATATATAACAAAATGATTGAAGACTTTCAAGCAAGCCATTGCTTTCTTAGGTGGACAATTCCCCCTTTTCAACTTATGAAAGGGTTTCTGAGTCTGCGCAATGGGAGAAGGTATACCATTCCCATGGTGGAAAAAAGTGGAAGGGTTTGAAAGGGAAAGAAGATGAGGTGCCTTGATATTGCAAGCTACAGGCCCGAGGCCTTTCTTTGTGTTGAATTAGCACCATCATTTCTAGAGTAGTGATTCCATAAGGTGTCCCTTACCATAAGACGATAGGATCGATTCATCTACAACCATGAGTCCCGAGCTGAGTGCCATTCACCTGCCAGGGTTGCCTACCATCTGACGACTCTGATGAATCTGACCCGCCACCTTACCTACGAGAAGTCTGATTGGATCATTTCTCTCATTTTTTTTTTTTTGAGAACCCCTCCAACGGGAGGGAGGGTTTGGCGGACCCCGACCAGAATCAATTAAAACTCAAGAAATGATGCTGTTACAGAAAAAGGAAGCCTCCTCCCCTAGCTTGTCACGCCAAGGAATAATCCAAGTCCCGAAAAGAGAAACCACTGAACGACGTAGATTCTCCTGCCCGGCCGAAGAAGCATTGAAGATCCGATTATTCCTCTCAAGCCAGATCACCCACACAATCGCCATGACCAACACATCCCAAGGTTTCCTGATGCCTAGCGGAACCCTCCTCCTCCTCCAGGAGCTCCAAAGACCTCGAAGGGATCGAGGGTGTGAGAGAATACCGGCCTTGCCTTCGAAATGGTCCCACAACTGCCGAGCGAAGGGGCACCCAAGTAACAGATGCGATGAGGTCTCCTCCTCTGCATTGCAGAAAGTACAAAGAGCTTCCACAGCCTGGGGATGGTGCCTCCGCAACAGGTTCGCCTTAGTAAGAATCTTATTCCTCGAGGCCATTAGGGAGAAAATCTGGACCTTCGAAGGCGCCTTCGTCCTCCAAATAGCCTTCGATGGTCTATGATTGTGCACTCGAGGTAGGAGGTGCTTGTAAAAGGATCTCACAGAGAATACTCCGGAGGAAGAGCAGTTCCACCGGACCGTATCCCGCCCGGAACTGAAGGTAGCCGCTTGCAAAATCACATAAAGATCCTGCAGCTCCCGTCGACCGACCCGATCTAAAGGAGCTCGGAGTCTAATCTTCCAGCCGATAGAGTCCCCCCTCCGGCAAGCCTGGGATCGGACCGACGCTCCCCTGTTCCGGGCCAAAGAAAAGAGAGACGGGAAGAGGTGCTCCAATGGCCTATCACCGATCCAAGTGTCACGCCAGAACCTGATGGCCCGTCCGTCACCTAAGGAGAGAGTGGTTGCCTCTCTGTAGAGGTCCTTGACCTTGAGGACGCCTCGCCAAAAATGCGAAATTCTTCCCGAGACTCTACTCCGCACGTGGAGTGGTGAAAACCTCCGAAAATAACGGGACAGAATAACTTCCCTCCAAGAAGCATCCGTACCTTGCTGTAATCTCCACCACCACTTCCCCAGCATCGAGATATTGAACCGGCGCAGATCCAGGACACCTAACTCGCCCAGCTTCTTTGGGAGACAGACCTGGTCCCAACGCATGAGGTTGTACCCTCCTGTAGAAGAGCCCGTACCATGCCACAGAAAAGAGCGCCTGATCTTGTCGATCCTGTCAATGACCCAGGTTGGCAGGAAATAGAAAGACAGGTAGTAAGATGGGATTGACGAAAGTACAGAATTCACCAAAATAAGCCGGCCACCAGAGGACAAAAATCTGCCCTTCCAACCCTCCAAACGCCTCTCTATCTTCAAAATCAGTTGTTCCCAGTCCTCCCGCCTGAGAGCTCTATCGCTGATCGGAAGACCCAGATACTTCATCGGCAAGGTACCTTCTCTGCAATTCAACAACCTGGCCAAACCACCGCCGGCTTCCCCTGAACCGATGTAGTACAGGCTGCTCTTCTGAAAGTTGATCTTCAGCCCTGAAGTCAATTCCAGCCCGTATAGGAGGATCTTCAAAGAGACCATCTGAAAGGGACAAGCTTTGGCGAAGAGTAACGAATCGTCCGCATAATGTAAATTCGAAGTAGTCCAACCATGTCCGCCCACTCCCTTCACCAGACCTTCAGCGTTGGCCTTGCGAACCGCAGCATCGAAAGCGTCGACCACCAAGATGAACAGATAAGGGGAAAGTGGGCATCCCTGCTTCAGGCCCTTGTAAACTTTGAAGTCTCGACCCTGCTCCCCATTTATAAGGCAAGAAATCTTAGAGGAGACCAAAATCTCTCTGATCCAGGACACCCACCGAGCAGAAAATCCCTTGGCTTCCAGAAGCCTAAGGAGGAAGTCCCACCGAATCTGATCAAAGGCCCGCTCGAAGTCGATCTTGAGCAATACCCCTTCCTCTCCGGACTCCCTCAGGTGGAAGATAGTCTCGTGGGCTGCCGCTACACTGTCGAGGATCTGACGCCCCTTAATGAAGGCTGTCTGGGAAGGGTAGACCAGCAGAGAGATGTTGTCGGCCAGTCTATTCGCTAGAATCTTCGCCACGATCTTGTAGAGGCAGTTAGACAGAGAGATCGGCCTGAAATCTCTAATGGTCTCTGCAGAAGATTTCTTAGAGAGCAGGATAATCCAAGAGTGATTTAGGTAATGAAGACGCACCTTGCCCGAAAAGAAATCGCTCAGGAAACGACACAGATCACCCTTCAAGATGTCCCAATACTTCTGGTAGAACGCCATAGGGAAACCATCTGGTCCTGGCGCACCATCGCCCTTAGACTGGAAGATCGCCCTGCGGAAATCTTCTTCAGTAAACTCTGAATCAAGACCATTGCCGTCCGGTAGTCTACGAAAATCAACGCCGGCCCAATCGAAAGAGACACCAGACGTCACACCATCCTCACGAAAGGCGCTCTTGAAGAAAGAGGAAGCCGCAGCTAATATATCAGAAGTCGAAGTCAGCGATTGCTCCTCATGCCAAAGCGTGGTGATGAAATTTCTCCTCCTCCTGGCATTCGCCACTCTATGAAAATAAGAGGTATTGGCATCCCCCTGCTTGATCCACTGCTCCTTCGAACGTTGACGCCACATCACTTCCTCATTCCGCAGAAGGGAGACAAGGCTCTCATTTAGCTCTAACAATCTTTCCTTATCCGTAGCTGACAAATCTGAAGATTCCCCCTTCACCTCAAGAGAATGAATCTCCAACAGCACAGACGCTTTATGTCTCAGAACACTGCCAAAATGCTCCCTGCTCCAGCAAATGAGCTTCTTCTTAACGAACCTGAGCTTGCTAGTCATGTTCAGCGCCGAGTTCTCGTGACCGGCCGCTTCAGCCCACCATCCGGCCAACATTGCGTTGAGGCCTTCCTCCGAGGACCACATCAACTCGAATCTAAAAGGTGGGCGGACAGGAGAGATAGACTCAGTGGATAGAAGGACCGGAGCATGGTCTGACACGCAAGAAGCCAGGCCAGTCTGGATCGAGCCCGGGAACTTCGAGTCCCAATCAACAGAGATAAGGAACTGATCAAGCCGGGCTAGAATTGGGTCTTCCCTCTTGTTACTCCACGTGAACGTACGCCCCGACAGAGGAAGATCAATAAGCTCCTGCTGACGAATGAAAAAAGAAAAGGCACTCATGGCCGAAACGTCACCTCCGCTATGCATCCTCTCACTGGACCCTCTCGTCACATTGAAGTCACCAGCAATCACCCAGGGCCCGTTGAAGTTAACCCGGAGCAGGGACAGCTCCGTCCAGAAATCATCCCCTCTGCCATGATCTGTCGGGCCATACACGGAAGAAAGCATCCACTCATCTCCGTCTAATCTGTTCTGAAAAATAAGGGAGAGAGAGAAAACTCCAACGTTCGTACTTCTCAGCAAAAACATGTCGTCATTGTAACCCACCAAAATACCACCTGACGCTCCCGTAGAGTCCTTCGCCTCCCACTTCGCAATCTTCTTAGTGCTGAGGGAGCGGAAGAAATGGTTAGTCGGATTCTCCCGCTTAGACTCCTGAATACAGATGATGTCCACATCATGAATGGAGGCGAAAGAACTGGCTGCCCGTCTCTTCTCCGACTTCCCTAACCCTCTCACATTCCAGGAAAGAATCTTCATAAGCACAAGGACCACCTCCACCAGCTCCTCTGAGACCACTCCTCAGGAGGAAGCGGCTAGCTTAGCCCGCTTCTCCTCCATGGCTCTTAGAGAATCAAGAAAGAAACGCACACCTTCTAGCTCCGGAGTAGTTATGAACCCACATTTCTTAGCGATGTCTAATATAACATCGTCATCCAGAAAAGAAAGAGGGAGGGAAACCGAAGGGTCTGCTTGGTCCAGCTCTAAAAGACGCATCTTTGACCGGATCAAAGCCTGGGCAAGCGACGGATCGTCTGAGGACCGCTGCAAGATCTGCCTGAAACTCCTCCTAGCCGACTGAAAATGGGCAGCGCCGCCACTCTCCGCGGATGCCTCTCGACCTCCAAAATCCTGCTCGGTCCCAGCAGTAGTCCCTCCCCCTCCATTCCCCTGCTCTGCTACATCGCACCTGCCGACAACAGAGTTAGGATCAAGCGGTTCCCCCAAAGTGGGGGAAACCATGTTGATAGGGACAGGATCAACTTGGGAACCCAACTGTGGGCCCCCCCTCTACCGGTCCAACATCAACGCCCTCTTGCTCATCAGCAAAGGGGTTGATGGGGTTCGCCACGCAAGCATCCAGAACACCATCAAAAGAAAAGGGAGGCAAGCCTTCATTCATGCCCAAACCGAGAGTAGAAGCATCCAAACCGGTATCTCGGGAGAACTGCTGGAGAGATGGAGTACCTGGGTCACGACTGCAGCTACCCTCGTGCGCTGGTGCCGGAACAGGTGATGGGCGAAACCTCGTCGGCTGTGGACCGAAACCCGGCGGAATCGCAGGCTCCCCACCTGGCATACCGCCGCCAACCCCATGATCCAGAGGAGGCAGGTAGCCTAGGGGAGGCGGGGGGAGTGTGGTGCAATCTCCCAGGACCTGAGTAGCGAGACGAACCCGGAACACCCCGCCGCCATGGTTGAAGTTCAAGGAGGGGGGGATGAGGATTGGATCGTAGCAGAGGGTCGTAGCTTGGCAGAAACGACGGTGCGAGATCGAGGGGAAGACGTTGAAACATTCCCGGACCTCTCCGAACGGCTCCAGAAGAGTCCGGATCGACCCCTCCCCCCAGGCATTAAAAGGGAGGCCGAAAATCGTGACCCTCAAGGCTGTCCTCCTCCTCCTCGCAACTGCCCCACCCAGCTCCTCCCATGGGCGGAAGGAGACCGAAACCGCGCCCAGGTCCCGGACGCCACGCCCTGCCTCGATCTCCAAGAATTGACGGAATGGGAATTCAACTAGGAATTCCCCATTCCCGATCTCCTGAGACGGCCAGGCCCAGGAACCCTGCCACGCGTGCCGAAGGTGGCCAGACAGCTCCGTCGCGGACACAGATTTCCGGAAGACCCGGCAGATCCCCGATCGGTTGAGGACCTCCAACATCTCCGCGCGCCTGGGATCATCGGGAAGATCAATCGAGGCTCCGGCGCCCGTCGAAGAAGACCCCGTAGATCCGGAAGCCCTGGACTTCTTGCACCGGTGAGAGGTATGCCCCACCTTACCGCAGGCGAAGCACACAAGGGGGTTCCGGCACGTGGCAACCGCATGATCTCTCTCCCCGCACCGATGACAGCGGCGTCCTAAATCCCGCCGGCGGCGAGGTAGATCCGGTCTGCGGGAGGGCCCCGAAACCCTGACTGGCGGCGGGGCTGGCGGTGCAGGCCGACGGACAACGTCGGCGAAGGAGACACGGGGACGGGCGGCCGACGAGGAGGGGCGATGGGAGCCCCCGAGACGCCTATCTCGGGAACGACTCCGATCCACCGCTCCCGCAGAACCCCTATCCCCGCGTGACCTAGCCCTCAAAGACACCCCTCGGGAGCCTACACCCACCTCTCGCCGCGGGTGGCTAGGGGAACGGCCTCGGGAACTCCCTCTTCCTCTCGCCATCCTCACGCTCGATAAACAGAACTCGAGGCAAGGCAAAGTCCTCTCAGTGCTGGCGCTCTCTCGAGCAGGAGGCCCTCGTGATGCGACTTGTGGGGGATCGAGCAGAAGCGAGAGAAGTCGAAGAACAGGGATCTGGCTGGAGGCTGAGAACGAAGCAGATCGACGGCCGGAGCTGGTGCAGTCTCTCATTTTTAACCATTGGGCATCATAATTTAGAATCTCACATGGGGTTTTTCCTCTTGATAATAATTTAGAATCTATGGAAGAAATTGGTCAATCCACATGCATATGAATATGATGTCATGGAACCCACCTCATGATGTTGATTTATGATGTTTTGAGAGCTACATAAAATGTGTGGTCATGGCCGGTTTGGTGGATTAAGAATTTACCCATGTGATGGGATGTGGAATAGGTCCTGGCATAATTGATCAAAAGCCCATGTTCTTAATTTCTAATATGAAAATATTAGAACTATTTTGTTCCACCCATACCTCTCTCCTCATTGGCCCATATCAAGGGCTTTTGGTCATTTCACCATGCCCTTGCAGTGGATCAATGAGGAGGGAGGTGTTGTTCTAACCTCTTTATAGAGGTTGGAGCAAAATCATTCTTTTAAAATACTAGTATGTCCTTCAAAAAAAAAAATTACAAAAAAAAAAAAACAAAAGAGATTTTTTTCCTAATGGCTTCTCTTGCCACTTATATGCACTAAGAGCAACTCCAACGGATTCGTCGTCTGCACTTCTTCTCTATTTTAGGGATCAAAAAAAAAAATTCTCCTTCCTTATATGTTCCCCATTTTTGTGTCCCCCCCCCCCTAATCACTTGGTGGGTCCCATTCGTCAGCCACAAGAGCACCACGTAGAGAATGATTTTGTTTCAACCTCCTTAAAGAGGTTGGAGCATCACCCTCTCTCTCTCTCTCATTGATCCATTTCAAGAGCATCTATGTCGTTTTGTGCTATTCATCCTGGTAAAATGATCAAAAGCCTTTGAAATGGACCAATGAGAAAGAGGGTGATTCTCCAATCTCTTTAAGGAATTGGAGCAAAATCGTTCTCCACCACGTGACACCTGCAGGCGAGCTCCCTCTCGTATTCTCCACATGTCATGAGCCCTCGTCGTCCTTCAATTGCTGTTGGCTCGATGCAACACGGATCAAGTCAATGGTTCCCGCATGTTCGGACTAGCGAGATCGGCGATGGAAATATTGGGTTAGTCGTTTGGTAAATACGGTAATACACGAAATTGGGTAATAACCTAATGGTATTTTTGTAAATAATGGTTGGTTGTTTCGTAAATAGGGAGAGATGGCCATGGGATTTCCATCATTTCAGCTTTTAGGGGACAAGAATAGAGAATATGTGGGAGCCCTCTCCCAAAAGTAATTTACTATTTCTAGGGAAAGCCATTCTTCTTTCTAAAATAGGGAATCAAATATACAATAACTTTTGGAGTTCCTCGAATTAAGCCTTCGCATTATTAATCTTGAACTGAAAAACATAAACTCAATTTATAGTTTTATACAACAATTACAAGAACCAATGATAACAAACATTAAGCGCTCGGAGGCACGGTTGATGCTCTAAACTCTGGTCGATGCCCCCGGGCCCCGCATTAGCATTATGTCTGTGTTTATGACCCATTGTATGTTAGCATTACTTTTACCATAATGGTGATCAATTATTATTAAACACTTGAAACCTATTTGTCTCCCTAAAAATAACCACTATTATCAATTATGACCAATCAAGCCATTAGTCTGTGGTCTTTAACAACCTCTCTTAATAAAAGCTCCAAATTATGAGACAATATTAGTAAAAAAACCAAACATAGCCATGTCATTGAAAACTATGGAATCTTCACAATCCAATGTTCCATGTACCCATAGCCAAGGTACAAAAGATCAAAATATTTCACAAATGTTTTGGTTTTGTTAATTTACCAAAATGCAATATTTTGATATAATTTGTAACATTTCATGATATTTTAATATATTTTATGAAATATGCCGGTTTTTTCAGATGGTCAAAATGATGGTTGAAATCGATATTTCAAACCTTGCTCATAGTATAGAACCCCCCTCTCACGCATCTATATAGTGGTGACAAAACTATAAATTGGATAACTCACGACGAAAGATTCATAAAACTAACCACAAATAGATGGAATAAGATCTTTTTTTTATAATATATTTGTCTCGATTAGAGCGACTTCTGTAAGTGCCATTGCACATGATCATGGTTCAAAGCTTACCAATTGCATGAGCACAAAGGGTTTTTTTTTTCCTGACGAAAGACCGAGCCTTGTTTCTGCCCACAAGTTGGCAACTAACTACAAACTTAAGCATATGAGGATGGTGTCATGGAACCCAACTTCATGATGTATGATTTATGATGTTTATTGAGCTATGTTGGATGTGAGGTCGTGGGGGGTTTGGTGGATTGAGCATTTACTATCATGTGCACGCGCCATTTGATGCTATCATCTTCTTTTGTTTTTCTTTATTTTTTTTGAGAACCCTTAAGGTGAGGGGGGTTTGGCATGGACCCCAACATGTTTATTAAGTGGGCTCCTAAGAAAAAATTTAGAGACAATTACATACTATACGGAGGCAACCCGAGAGGTCGGTGGGCATACCCGCACTCCACTCGACTACAGAACATTGAATACACCAAACTACCTCATCCATTGCGCGGTGTTTGTTTGAGAAGACTCTAGCATTGTCTCTCCACACATGCCAAACCACAACAAGTACCTGAACATCTCACTGTCTCCGTCGAACATAGCTTCGACGCCAAGAGGTACACAAAGCCTGCAAAGTGAATGATATGTGGAATAGGTCCGGTCATAATTGATAGGATGTGGAATAGGTGCTAACATCAAAAGATTATGGTCATCATAATGTGATAGGATGTGAATTAGGTCCTGTCATAATTGAAATCAAAACTCCATGTTCTTTGTAATATGAAAATTCTAGTATGTCCTTCCAAAAAAATAATTAGAACCATGCAATCAAATTTTAGTGTTCTTTTTAATAAAAAAATAATAATAAGCATGAAATCAAATTTCAGTGTCCTTTTAGAGGACAAGGATAGAGAACTTGTCGGAGTCCTCTCCCAAAAGTGATTCCCTATCTATAGGAAAAACCCTCTTTCTTCTAAAATAGGGAATCGAATATATGACAGCTTTTGGAGTTGCTCTAAGCATGCCTTCACATTATTAATCTTGAACCGAAAAACAAAAACTCAATTTATACAATCATTGGTTTCAATTTGCAGCACTCAACAACCCTAAACAACCAACAATAACAAACATTAAGCTCTCGGTGACACGGCTGATGTATTAAACACATGCCGTACTAAACTCAATTTAAACAATCATTGTCTTCAATTCCCATTTCTCTCGAGCATTAGTAGCAGAGATGGGCGCGAGCAACGGAGATGGTAGCGGAGACGGCAACGGGCGTGAGCAACAGCTGCTCGTTGCCACTATCCCGATGGCGACGAGCAGCGAAGACGAGAAGCCACGAGGGATGAAGAGGTTCGATTTAGGATTAGGTTTAGGGATCAAGCAATGGCTTATAGATCTTAGGGTTTAGGGTTGGGTTTAGTTTTAGAAAGGAGTAGTACGAAATATCAATTTGAAGTGCAGTGAGGGGTATTTCCATCACAATAATTTGTTTGTTCTTTAGGCTAGTTTTTTTTTTGATCGGGGACCTATTGCTAAGCCCCCCTTTAAAGAAAGCTCCAAATTATGAGACATTATTAGTAAAAACCAAACATAAATATGTCATTGAAAAACTATGGAATCCTCACAATCCCATGTTCCATGTACCCCTAACTAACAACCCCCCTCTTGCGCATTTATATAATGGAGACAAAACTATAAATTGGATGACAAGCGACAAGAGATTCATAAAACCAAGCTCAAAAAGATGGAATACGACTTCTTTTTTTTTTACGACATACCTGTCCTGGTTAGAGCGACGCTTGTAAGTGTCATTGCGTAAGACCACGGTTCGAAACCTACCAACTGCATGATCGAGTCCAGATACAAACACACCCTTAGGCTTTAGGCAAAATAATACAATCACCCGTCACCTAACTCAAATTGCCTTCACTAAATCTAGATGCGGGCCATTCTTCGTTCCTAAAGATTAAATGGAAGAAACAAGCTGTCGAACGACATCTAATTTTGGAGTGTCGGCGACACGGACTTGCTTCACAACTTCGGCTAATCGCCGTCCAAGTTGAAGTTTGGGGTCGGATTGTGAGCTCATGAGCTGAGATGAAGCCTTGGATCAAGCTCGAAAGCTACTAGTGAGTTATAGATACTCAACCCTAGTTTCAATTAAGAAGAAAGCAGCAAGCTAACTTTATTTTTTGATACTAGATCTGATGACTACAATGGTCATCAACTGATGGACGTCACAATCAGACTCCCGGAGGTGCCACATGCCGGCGCAACAAGAGGACAAGGCCCCACCACACTGCCACTCTGGCGAACCCAACAACCACCACAACTTCGTCACCACCGACAGAGTACAACGCCACACAGAGCACCACTACCAGGTGGAACAAATGGGAAGAACCCCAACTAAAGTCACCAAAACAACAACGGAAATAACCAGTGCACACATGTGGGAAGACACAGAAAAATCCGACACAAAAAGATACCAAAACCCAGACCACCATCCCCTCCCACAGCTCAGCCACCACGAATAAGAAGTGCAGAATGGATGCCCTTGCCGTCGTCGAACTTGCTGCCACCGACACGAACCCCCGGGAGCCGCTTAGGAGAGGCGATTTGGAAAACCACCGGCGGAATCTCGATGCCGGGGCCGGGTCTGCACTCCTCCCCAAGAGCTCACACCCACTAGGATGAGCGAAGCCATCGAACCAAAGCAAGGGAAGTCTCCTCCCCTCCAGCGTGATGAATAAAAAACTGCCGGCCTGGAGCCACCCCTATTTACGAAGGGGAAGGAAAGGGGGAATATCCTAACCCCATCGCAGCCCGATCCGAGCCTCCCGGTGTCCCCGAAGCCGTCAGTGGCATCTGAGGAGGCCAAGAGAAGGGGGAGGAAACCCTAACCCTAGGGAAAAACAGGGGAAAAAAGTCGACGCACGGAGCCCCCTTTTTAGCAGCAAGCTAACTACCGATATTTTCTAGGGGGATTTTTGTGAAACACCTTTTAAAGAGATGGTTTTAAGCTCCATCTCTGACAACTTGTTCATATGAGCTCAAACCCCTCATGGAAAGACAAAGTTTATATTAAGCCATTGTTGACTTTTCAGCCCCTATCAAATGACAAAACACCCATTCAATTAACCCATGTGCAACAAGGATGTATTAATATGTGTGTAGCATGATTGCTACAATGATTTCACTGTAATGCTACTATGATTTCTATCGCTTGCTACAATGATTTCACTGTAGCAGTTATAGTGAAATCACAATAGCAACTGAATTGATACTCTGCTAACCCGAATTATTACTCCAGAATTATAATTTGCTACAATGATTCTAGAGTCGGGATTTTGAGTAACAATTCGGTTGTTACAATGATTTCAATGTAGCAAGTAGCAATCAAATCATTACTCCAGAAATTATTATAGAAACTACAATGATTATGGAGTAACAATTCAAAAATAAAGTACAAATTCGGACTGCTACAGTGAAATCACTATACCTGCTACAGTGAATTTACTGTAACTGTCGAATTGAAAGCATTGCTACAGTGAAATTACTGTAGAACTACATTGAAATCTTGTAGTGAGCACTATAGACAATATTACCGAAATCCTAGAACAGGTACTATATAGGCTCTATTACTGAGCGATAAAATGGACATAAGAAAAAATAAAGTCACATGAGGTGTCAGGCTTAATGTGTGAAGCACCCAATCTTGGAGATCCACCTCCTCAAAAAAACGGCTCGTAAGGGGAGATCAAAGGCTGGTATATTCATGCAAAAAAAAGGGCTGGTATATAAACTGCACATCACCCGCTCCCATTACTGATGTGGGACTAACCAGTGTGACCATCTCAATATAATGATCTGAAGCTATAGGTTTATTATAATATAGGGGCAGTTAGAAGTTGGGGTGCAACTCGGGTCGGGTTGGGTTGGTTCGGGTTTGAGCCAACCCGAAACCGAACTGAACTAGTTCGATTCTACCATATTCAAACCCGAACCAACCCGAATTAGGCATATAACCAAACCGACCCGACCCGACCCACACTAAGGTCGGGTTGGGTCGGGTCGGTTCTCGGGTTGTTAGTTGGTCCAAAAAACAATGGCTATCGGCTATTTACTAGCAAGTTAGAGGTCTATATTGGGCTTTACGTTTTAGCTACACGTTAAATTCTTTTGGTAGTTTATTCAACGTTAGCAAACAACAAACGGTTAGTAGTGTGCTAGTATGATGTAACCCCCAAGTCCAAACCCGTGATATATGTATGTGGACTAATATATATGACTTTGGTTCTCGGGTTGGGTTGGTTCTACCTTAGCCTTAAACCGGAACCGACCCGTATTGATTCGGGTTCACAAAACTTAGAACTAAACCAACCCGTTTGGTCGAAATACCCGAACCAACCCGACCCATTTAGGTCGGGTTGGGTGGGTTCTGGGTTTTACCCGACCCAAGTTGCACCCCTAGTTAGTAGGGCCTTAGGTTAATTACCCCTATTTTCTAGTTAGGCCACTAATCATTCGAAGTTTTTTTTTTTTGGTATCCTATCACCTCCTGCCTTAAATGGGAAGAAAGGATCAACAGAGCAGGTGCCAAAAATAGGTGCAATTTGGTGTTGGGGCCTAGCCGAAGGACCACACACCCCCCACCATCACAGAACTACACCAACTATGAATAGGTCAAGACAACAGAATAGAAATGGGTTTGGTGGGTTGTACCTTTCTGCTCCTCTGATGGCTGAACCCATTGAGTGGTTAATGAATCAGGCAGGCGGCGTTGGACCGTCTGTTGTCGTCGTCGTCCGCCCGATAACATCTGCAGCTCCCAGTATTTTAGTGAAGCCAACAGATTTTCTTTTTGAGGTTTTTCTCATAATGGTCCCCAACTCTGAATAAACCCGATTGCTTTTTGTATTACTTTTCTAACCCTCAACACGTGTCTAATGTCACTTCCGAACAACTGTTACATTTTTGTGACCATTTTATTCTTAAAGTCTAAACAAAATAAATAAAAAGTCTGTTCATCTTCTATGTTAGAAGTTTTTCTCGCTTCAACCACCTCTCGTCGCCGGAGATCATTGGGATGATGTCATTTTTAGTCCCCGACGTCCTCACATAGCATAAAGTATTTAGAGAATCCTTGTCGTCGAGCTGGTGGGGAGCGGACGGTGGCCGATGGCGATGGTAGGCGATAAGAAATGAGAGCCGGAGGTAAGTTTGGCACGGTGTACCTTCTTCATTTCTCATCAGAATATAGTGATTCTGAGCACTACTCAACTGCTGGCGCTGATGCCTTTCACTTCGGGCGCTAGCGCCTTTCACTACGGGGGCCGTCGTCACCCGCCCTCCGCCGTCGACCACCTGCGAGCACCTCCTGCCGCCGACCCTACCCCATTGGCCACCACCCGCCGCCGTCATCGTCGACCACGATGACGGCGGCGGGTGGTGACCGACGAGGTGGCGTCGGCTGCGGGAGGTGCTCGCCGGTGATCGACGGCGAAGGGCAGGCGACGACGGCCGATGGTGGGTTGCAGTCGGTCGTGGTACTAGCATCCCTCTAGGATTAATCCCATGGTCCAATCGTGGCTATTGAAATGGGATGCACTACATGTCTTTTCCTAAAGCGTCAGCGATAGAAAGGGGAGATAGATCATCAGTGAAGCAGAGTCAAATCCCTTTGAACTTGGGAGTGAAGCCCTTTATAAGCCTTGGGGGTACTTTAGTCCGAAACAAAAAAAATGGTCAGAAAAGTAATGCAAAAAGTAACTGGGTCTATTTCCAGCAAAACGACAGAGTTGGGGGCCATAATGGTAAAAACCTCTAATTTTTTTTGGTACATCAGATTGAGCCCTTACATGATGGCCTGGATGTCCTCAAGGACTAGAACCAGAAGGGCAGAAGGAAAGCTCGACACCCAATAACCCTCTATACCTTGGGCCCTCGCAGCGGTAGCCAACCAGTGGATGGGCCGAGCTATTAGCGGACCGTGAGATCCACTGAACCGTGACCCTGACGAGGCCCTACCATGCCATCATACAAGAAACAATGACATGGTTGATATCAGGGGTGACCCGTTTGCCAAACAACAACGCATCTCTAACCCGGGTTACATCTGTTAGGATCGACCATCACCGTTCGACGAGGCCCTCGCCCAAGTTCCTCAAAAGCCGCTTTTAAGACCCAAAGCTTGGCTTGGAGGGGAGTGTCCACCCTACAACTAAAAGAAGCAGCAGACACACAAACCGAGCCCTCCATGCTAGCCAACACCCAAGCGCCACTAGCCAATTCATCCAAGCTTTGAAAGGATCCATCTGTCCACATGAAAATATCCACATTCCCCGGAGCACGACCCTCCCTCACATCAGGCACCATCTTGATGAATAAATCGGTAGCACATGCTAACCCCCTGAAGAATAAGATCACGTATCGATGGGTCCACCTGGCTAAACACTTAGTGCATCTAACTTTTCAAAGTTGCCACATCGCCGCCGCCATTAACTCACTCGGTACGGGCCGACCACGCATCCGATCCACCTTAGAACCAGGCTTTAGTAAATCGACATGATTAAAATCAATGTCGGTGTGACGGAGAACTCCCCGCCAAAACTCTCTGGCTATCCGGCACTACCAAAAAATAAGACCGATATTCTCGTCCTTCTCCCTACACCATGGGCAGCCACCGAAGCCCATTCATAGGCGATGACAGAACAATGACGCCGTCGGCATGCAAAGCCCCATGTAGAAGTTTCCATAGAAAGAACTGAACCCTTGGCGGCACTCTTAGCAGCCACATGAGACGTCCTTGCCATATGGGCACCGACCCCTCTCCAACGGTAAGGTCAGCTCGGATGGATTGTTACATGCGAACATATTTCAGTCGCAAGCGCCCTGTCACCGAAGTCGCCGGTTGTAGTCGCCGAAGCGTTGTCGCTTACCAAGTGGATACCCGTCGACCCCGCCACGTTGGCCAATTGCCTGTGTCAAGCTGATATTTGGTCTAAATCCATCTTGCCCCCAATTGAGGATCCACCAACACAAGAGAGAGAGAGAGAGAGAGAGAGAGAGAGAGAGAGAGAGAGAGAGAGAGAGAGAGAGAGAGAGAGAGAGAGAGAGAGAGAGAGGCTATGTCCTATTGTAATTGCCTCGTGAGGAAGTCTTGTATTTGCAGGGCCCCCGTGTCCTCGCTTCGTCGTTATAACGTCCCAAGAGACCGAGTGTAAATGATGCCCCCCCCCCCAGAGGTATGACCCCAGAAGAAGTCTTTGTACACCCGATCAATCTTATGAAGCAGGCCATGGGGAAGGCCCCCTGCCATCATAAGGTGAATAGGCATTGCCGCCAAGACTGACTTCAGCAACACCCATCGACCAGCTTGAGATAACAGCTTAGCTTTCCAGCCAGATAACCTCTCCTCCATTCTGCTCAACACGAACTGAAAGTGGTCAGACTTCACGCGACTCCCATTAATAGGCTCCCCTAAATGCACCCATGGACCAACCTCTTCCTTCATGTTCAAAGCTCGCAGAAGCTTCCGGCGTGTGGCCTCAGTCACCTTCCTAGAGAATTTGACGCTCGATTACTTGGGTTTATACACAGGCCAGTGTTGGCCACCACTCACTCAAAAACAGCCTGCAAACCCCAAGCATCCAAAAAAGTCGGTCTCGTGAAAAATAGGAATTCATCCGTATAAGTGATGGTACAAACTGGCTGCGGGTTAGCACGAGTAGTGAACCTTCCACGTCTCCTGCCAGTAGACGCTCCTCCATTTCCCACTAAATCTCCTGAGACACATGCAAAAATAGATAGGGGAACAAGGGATCACCTTGTTTGAGACCACAACTAGGGCTTAAAACCCTATAGACTCCATGCCGTTCACAAGGATCGTCATTGTCGGCGTGGTCACACACTGCATAATCCACTCACACTAGCAAGGATGGAACTGCCTTCTAGATAAAATGGTAGTCAACTATTCCCATTGGACAGTCCAGGTCAACCTTGACAGCCATCGTAGCCGTCCATTGTGGTGCAACATGCAAATCGTGGAGTAGCTCTAGAGCAAAAATGATGTTATCTCTAATCTTTCACCCCAGAATGAAGACGTACTGTGTCTCAGGGATGAATGAATGCATAATGAGCTTAAGCCGATTAGTCAAGATCTTTGAAATGAAATTATATCATTGGTTGCACAGACCAATCAGTCTAAATTCGGTCAGAGATTGAGGAGCATCAGATTTAGGATCAGAACGACCGTAGTATCGTTCCAACCCGGGTACCCTGCACATGATTTTGAACTAACAACATAGGCTGTAGTTTCAAATGCCAGATGGGCGCCGACCGCAACAACCCTCAAGGAAGGCGGAAGGGAGTTTCCCACCCTCACCAGATTTCTTCAGGATAGGACTGCGTAACGCCAAATGCTCCTTGCGCTGCCCTCTAGGTCGCACGTTCCACGCCCCAGGCCTATTCTCCTCTGTGACCTGAGCCTCGTCAGACCTGGACGTGACATCCTCCGACGTACCCTTAAGCATCTCACCCATGGCCTCACCGTCGACCACCCTGTCCAGCACCTTATTGGGTGTGTGTTTTAAAACCACACAAACACCAATGGGTTTAGTCCCATATCGGTAAGGGGAGAAATCTCCTACCAACTTAAATAGGATTGCCCACTTCCCCCTACTAGTCATCACACTAGAGGAGGGGCTCCACTAGCTCACACATGCGCGCGCGTGCGTGCCGTGCCGAGTCGGGCCGGGCTTGGTCTTGGGCATGGGCTGGGCGGCGCGTGTGTGCGTGCCCGCGGACCCGAACACGATAGCACCTCCGAAATGGGCTGGTCCGCACCTGCCCTATTTTTGTTTTTTGCTTTTAAGTCCTCCACTATTTATTATTTTCTATTTGGGACACTAGCCATTACGCGAGAAGCGCTGCATGCTAGCCGTTATGGACAGGCTCTCTGCGAGCTATAACGTGCGAAGTTAATGGGCTTAATCGCAGCCCATTAACCGCTCCCCTCTTTCAGCCTCCCATTAACAGCCCGAGGCCTATATAAGGCCCGGTGCAGCCATGGGATAAGTACACTCCGAAAATCGGAATTACTCTCTGCCTCTCCCTCTCCCATTCTCTAAAGCTTGTGGCGTAGTACTGCCCTTTTGCTCCGAAGAGACTCCCTCTCTCGGACCAAAGCCCTGCTGCGGTGCTGCCTCCCTGCTTCGAGAAGTTCTTCATCGAGTTGCTGGGTTCTTGAAAGTACATCGAGGTTCGCAAAGCCTTCTTGGAGTCGTGCCGACGAGAAGGAGGTCGCCTGACCGGGGTCGTCATATCTCCGATAACCATTGCCACGAGACCCGCACGAGGGGGGCAATAAGTTTCTTGGGACAGTGCCTTGCACGTACCACAGGCCAGAGTTTCTAACTCTAATTTTTTTGCTATTAGTAGATCCATTGAAATACGATTTGCATCTAATACTAAACACTAAATAATTAGAGATAATTTAGATAATCTATTTCTCTCTTTTAGAAAAGTTCGGTAAGGTGAATGACGGTTCCATAGAACCCGCTCTGCCTTGGCAAACAATTTCTAAAAGAAATTTGTGATGTGCATTTGCTTGCAAATATTACAATTGCTAGACAACCAATCGTTTAATATTAATTTGATTAATTCCTAAGTTTGTTAGTATAGAACGGTTTTATTTTCCAACATTCCAAGAAACTTATTTCATATTTAATCGTTCATCATAGCTAAAAGGAAAATTTATCATTTCCACTTGTGCTTAATAAAAAAAATTGTTAGCTATATTACGTCTGTTATCGTAAATTAGATTGTTTGCACGATTATCTATTAGTTGCTACTAGTTACAAAATTATTTTCTACAAAAGCTAATTAGAAGAGTAGATTATAGAAAAGACTAAAAGCCGTTATTGAAATATTCCACTGCCTACGGTGTCTAGAAAGGCTTGACAAACCGGCATTAAATTGCCCAAGGTAGCTTGGTATTTGAGCGAGCCTAGTGCTCCACCTCCTACCTGGAGCCCATCTGGCCGTTAGGATTTGGAAGTTTCATTTGGACTTCTAAAAGTCGAATCTATCTAAGTATGCTTTAAAATTGACAAAACTTATTTTTCAATCCACATATTTCAACTCCTTACTTTGGTCCGAAATGGCCTCACCAAACCGTGAAACCCTTAGTGCTAAACCCAAGAAGTTTGACGGATCTAACTTCAAGAGGTGGCAAAACCAGATGCGATTCTGGCTAACCACACTTGGGTTACTGTCAGCCATAGGTGAAACCGCACCAGGAGAATCCAATGGGTCTAGCCAAACTCGTCGTACCCGAGCCTCCACTTCTCAACCTGATTCTGAACAAACTTCTGGCACTCCTACTAGGCCCCCAGAAGAAATCAACTACCATGGCCTTCATAGGATCCTAGGGGCATTATCTGATAGACTCTATGATATCCTAGAGCATAAGTATGGCCTAGATGATACTGGAGTAAAACGCTTCAAAGCGTCTGACTTCAACAGCTTCAAAATGGTTGACTCCAAACCCATGAATGATCAGATTCATGAGTTTGAGAACCTAGTCCAACATCTGAAGACTAATGGTTCCACCCTTGATGAAACCTTCCAAATAGCCTGTCTTATAGATAAACTACCTGCTTCTTGGTCCGAGTTTTCTAAACACCTAAGTCATACCCAAGGTGATCTAACTCTAACTCAAGTTCTAAACTCTATTAGAATTGAGGAGCAACATAGGCTCAGGAAAAAGGAATCTTCTGAATCCAAACCTAAAGTCAACAACATAGAGGGTCAACCATCCAAGCCATTCCAAAAATCTAGAAACAAGTTTCAGAAGAAACCCTTCCATCCTAAGCCTAAACCCTATACCAAGAAGCCATACCATAGCAATCATAACCCAAACCATCCCAAGGACCAAAAGAAGGAAGGAGTGTGTTGCTGCTATGTCTGCGATCGGACCAATCACATAGCCAACCAATGCTTCTACAAGAAGACAACACCACCTCCAAATCCAAGAAGGAATGGTCAAATGCCACCCGGCTCCCAAGTCAACATGGTGACCTCTGGAGCTGGCTCTTCTGGGACCGCTTTCAGGTCTGTTCTCTTCACCCCTGAAGTTAACATGACCTTTCAAGCATTTGATTGGTGGATTGACACAGGAGCTAACATTCATGTTTGCTCTGATCAATCTTTGTTTTCCACCTATCAGGTCTCAGGTGGAGGAGCTGTAAGCATAGGAAACAATATTGAGGCTCGTGTCCTAGGGATAGGACGGATCGACCTGAAGCTGACGTCGGAGAATACCCTAACCCTGCGCGGAGTTTACCACGTTCCGGAGATTAGGAGAAATCTTATTAGTGGGTCTTTGTTAGTACAACATGGGTATAAGCTTGTATTCGAGTTCAATAAAGTTGTAATAACTAAGGGAACAAATTTTATTGGAAAAGGATTTCTCTGTGATGGCTTATTTAAATTAAATATCTTTAATCCTTCGTCTACAATTCTGAATGTTGAGTCTTCGGTCACTTGGCACCAAAGACTAGGTCATGTAAATTATAATTCTATTAAGAAACTCATGACCCTAAACATCATTCCTAAATCCGATACTAGGAATCTCGACAAGTGCGAGATATGCGTAGAAGCCAAACAACTTAAGAAATCCTTTAAAACCATCGATCGAGACTCCAAAATACTTGAATTAATTCACAGCGATGTCTGTGATTCTGGGAGAACCTCGAGAGGTGACAATAGATATTTTGTAACGTTCATAGATGACGCTTCAAAATATTACCACCTATACCTTATTAAAACTAAGGATGAAGTACTCAGTAAATTTAAAATTTACAGAGCTCTAGTTGAGAACCAATTAGACAAAAATATTAAAATCCTTAGATCAGACCGAGAAGGGGAGTACACTTCAAATGAGTTAAGTGAGTACTGTGAAGACTATGGAATACTCCATGAAGTCACAGCTCCTTACACTCCCCAATCCAATGGTGTAGCGGAGAGGAAAAATAGGACCCTAATAAACATGGTCAATTTCATGTTACTAAGCTCTGGAGCGCCAGAGAACTTATGGGGGGAAGCCCTAATGACGGCCTGTTTTATCCTTAACTGTATTCCCTTCAAACACAATGACTTGACCCTATACGAAGTATGAAAACATAGAAAACCTAACTTAGAATATCTAAAAGTGTGGGGGTGCCTAGCTAAGGTAAAAATCCCCGATAACAAAATAAAGAAGATAGGACCTAAGACTGTAGATGCCATCTTTATTGGCTACGCTTCGGACAGTAACGTTAATCGGTTTTTAGTGTTTAACTCTAAAATAAGCAAAATAGCCAATAACACCATAATCGAAGCAAGAGATGCTTCATACTTCGAAAATATCTTCCCTTATAAGACTAGGATCAACACTAGGATTAATACCAATAACCAGGCTTCCAGTTCTAATCAGGTAACTCAGATCGAACCCGAAGTCCAATTAGAACCTGAAGACCGGACTGAACCAGTAACCCAAACCGAACCTAGGAGGAGTAAACGTGCTCGTGTAGAAAAAGTCTTTGATGACTTCTATGCACTTCTGGTGGAGAACTCTCCCTCCACATATACAGATGCAATGAAGTCCATAGACTCACCTTTTTGGAAAGAAGCCATAGATAACGAGATCCAATCCATACTTTAAAACTATACCTGAGAACTCACCAATTTACCACATGGTTGCAAAACTATAGGATGTAAATGGGTGTTTAAGAAGAAGCTTAGACCCGACAATACCATAGATAAATTTAAGGCACGACTTGTAGCCAAGGGCTTTACCCAAAAACCTGGGGTAGACTACTTTGATGTTTACTCATCTGTCGCTAGGATAACCACGATTAGGATCCTCATCGCCTTAGCTTCAATCTATAAGCTAGTCATACATCAAATGGATGTTAAGACTGCTTTCTTGAATGACGACCTTAATAAGGAAATATACATAAGACCAACCCGAGGGATTTACTGCACCTGGACAAGAGGGAAAGGTGTGTAAGTTAATTCGATCCTTCTATGGACTTAAACAAGCCCCAAAACAATGGCACATGAAATTCAATGAAGTTATCTTATCCTATGGATTTGATATTAATACAACGGATGAATATGTATACTATAAAGTAGATGGTAATAATGTTGTCATCTTATGTTTGTATGTTGACGATATTCTAATATTCGGTTCAAACATACAAATCATAAATGATATCAAACACTTTTTGTCCCAAAACTTTGACATGAAAGATCTAGGACAAGCCGACGTTATTTTAAACACTAAGATCATTAGGAAAGACAATGGTTTAGTGTTATCCCAATCCCACTATGTCGAGAAAATCCTTAGAAAATTTTATGACCCCGATTGCCAACCGGTATCCACACCATATGATCCAAATACCCATCTAACAAAGAATACTGGACTACCTAGACTACAGAGCGAGTATGCTCAAATCATAGGATCACTAGGTTTTCTAGCAAACTATACTCGACCCGATATCGCTTACGCGGTAAATAGACTTAGTCGTTATACGTCTAACCCGAATGAGTCCCATTGGAATGCGTTAGAAAGAGTTTTTAGATACCTTAAGGGAACCATATCATACGGTCTCCACTATAGTGGATATCCAGCTGTATTAGAGGAAAACTCTGATGCTAACTGGATTAGTGACTCAATAGATATTAAGTCCACAACCGGATATGTATTCCTACTAGGAGGTGGAGCCATATCTTGGAAATCCACCAAACAGACTGTTATAGCTAGGAGTACCATGGAATCAGAAATGATAGCGCTAGATACCACTAGCACAGAAGTAGAATGGCTTCGAGATCTTCTATATGAGATCCCATTGATAGAAAAGCCTTTACCGGCTATATCTATCCATTGCGATTGTCGATCAGCTATTGATAAATATAATCAAGAAAACGCTGATGTGAAAATAAATCGACATCTGAAAGTGAGACATAGATCTCTCAGATATAAGATGAAGAATCAAATAATTGCCCTAGATTTTGTTAGATCCGAAAAGAATTTGGCGGATCATCTAACTAAGGGTCTTTCTAGGACAGTGGTCTTAGAATCGTCGAGAGGGATGAGATTAAGCCCATAAGAAAGATCACCGCAGTGGAAACCCAACCTCACAGAGGTTCAATGGGTAGAAACAAACTGTAGTAGTGATTGAAAATAAGGAGCACTGAATAATGCTCCCGTCCCTATGACGTCAGTGCTTATTAAAAGCAAGGGGTAGGATGAGTTTAAAACTCTTAATAAGTCCAAGACCCATGAGGCGGGGTGTCGCCTTGCTCACACCCCTATTAGGACTTACCTATATGTATGTCGTTGTGAGGCCGCAACTCTGGGGCCAGGGCTGCACCCTAGAAACATACAAGAAAAGATATCTGCGCAAGACCATTAATAGCACAACCCGCTTAGAACCATCGAAAACTGTACTACGTGTACTACTTGTAGAAACCCGATAAATGAGGCTGGTTCAAGGCGTAGTCCACTAAGTCCTCACGGATGTATACAACTGTACTAAGTGGAGATTCAAACCGGAAGGTACCTACACCTATTGCGTAGTATAAGGAATCCAGCAAAGTCTTTTTATTTTATATTTTGAATTTTTTAATTATTTAATATTTAGTGGTTTTAAACATATGTGGGGGATTGTTGGGTGTGTATTTTAAAACCACACAAACACCAATGGGTTTAGTCCCATATCGGTAAGGGGAGAAATCTCCTACCAACTTAAATAGGATTGCCCACTTCCTTCCACTAGTCATCACACTAGAGGAGGGGCTCCACTAGCTCACACACGCGCGCGCGTGCGTGCCGTGCCGGGCCGGGCCGGGCGACGCGTGTGTGCACGCCCGCGTACCCAGACACGATAGCACCTACGAAATGGGCTGGTCCGCACCTGCCCTATTTTTGTTTTTTGCTTTCAAGTCCTTCACTATTTATTATTTTCTATTTGGGACACTAGCCGTTACGCGAGAAGCGCTGCATGCTAGCCGTTACGGACAGGCTCTCTGCGAGCTGTAACGTGCGAAGTTAATGGGCTTAATCGCAGCCCATTAACCGCTCCCCTCTTTCAGCCTTCCATAAATAGCCCGAGGCCTATATAAGGCCCGGTGCAGCCATGGGATGAGTACACTCCGAAAATCGGAATTACTCTCTGCCTCTCCCTCTCCCATTCTCTAAAGCTTGTGGCGTAGTGCTGCCCTTTTGCACCGAAGAGACTCCCTCTCTCGGACCAAAGCCCTGCTGCGGTGCTGCCTCCCTGCTTCGAGAAGTTCTTCATCGAGTCGCTGGGTTCCTGAAAGTACATCGAGGTTCGCAAAGCCTTCTTGGAGTCGTGCCGACGAGAAGGAGGTCGCCTGACCGGGGTCGTCATATCTCTGAGAACCATTGCCACGAGACCCGCACGAGGGGGGCAATAAGTTTCTTGGGACAGTGCCTTGCACGTTTCGACAACAGGCCAGAGTTTCTAACTCTAATTTTTTTGCTATTAGTAGATCCATTGAAAAACGATTTGCATCTAATACTAAACACTAAATAATTAGAGATAATTTAGATAGTCTATTTCTCTCTTTTAGAAAAGTTCGGCAAGGTGAATGACGGTTCCATAGAACCCGCTCTGCCTTGGCAAACAATTTCTAAAAGAAATTTGTGATGTGCATTTGCTTGCAAATATTACAATTGCTAAACAACCAATCATTTAATATTAATTTGATTAATTCCTAAGTTTGCTAGTATAGAACGGTTTTATTTTCCAACACACCTCCCTTGTTCTTTCCACCGACCTGAGTATGACTCCTTGCTACTGAATCTCCGGTCGCCTAGGAATCGGGAATAGCACCCAAGACACGTACCGCCCGCCAGACAACTCATTGTCTCCAGAGCCGTCCCAGCCAACCCTTCACACCCCATTCCTTGTCTCAAAACCAGGTGGTTTAGCGGGAGTCGTCGGCCCCTCCTCTACCACCACCATCTGATTGCCACTATCATCCTCACCACCCGGTGTTGCTGCTTGTCTAGTCCGAGCGTCGGCCATCGCCTCCTTCGCCACCCTACTTTGTAGCCCCTCCGAGGCGAGTCCGCCCGGCCAACTCGTGGCAACCGCCCCAAAAGCTCCCTCCTCCGTCCGCACCGCGACCCCCATCCCCAAGTCAACCACCTCCCCATCTCTCCCCCGTGGGGACACCACTCTTGCCCTCCCACGTGGGGACACCATATATGGCCAGCTTCTCCCATCTGGACATCACGTAGCTAGCACTGGAGTAGCACCTTCCACGTCACCCAACAGCATGGAATCCGACCCTCTGTTACCATCTGAATCTAAATGCAGCGCCCGGTATCGCGAGCCCCCTTGTCTCCACAACTGGGAAGATCGCCACGTCCGACGACTGGGATGATCGCCACCTCCAACATCTGGTCCCACTCGCCACCTTCGACGACTGGGAAGATCGCCCGCCTAGTGAATTCTTATCCACCATCTCAGCTGCAACAGCAACATCAAGCACAAGGTCTTGATAATGGCAATTGATTGGCAACCCCGGTAGCCACACCCACACTGGTACTCAGTCTATGGTCTCAGTGATCGGCTGGAAGAAAGGCGTCCACCTTTTCATGACCAGGACCCATATATCCATCGAAGACCTAGGGGCTTCCCTCCAAAACGTCAACAAGGTCCTCCTCGAGTTCGAACCGAAAGCTAAAGAAACATTGGGCAAGTCCATAACTTGGATCCTCCCCGTGCGCGCATGGCCACCTATGCTCCACCTTCCGCCGCAGCAAGTCTAGATGAAGTTTGGGATCCAAAAACTTCCCCACCAAGGATTTCCTCCACCTTGCTTGAGAAGCCTGAAGCTTCACCGAATCCAGTACCACCATACCGTCCACTAAATTAGCCATCCGAGAGTAATGGGAAGCATCTAGCCGACCTCCCCAAGCGGAAGGTTTCAGAGCCGCCGCTGCCGCCTCCGGTGGTTGCTGAGCAGTCATTGCCGACAAGTACGCCTCTGGTGAAGCCAACAGATTAATTGCAGTATCTGATAGTGTTCGGCCACTTCGTCCGGCCCTCGTTCTTAGTGGCTCAGCTCTTGAAGTTGGTCATTAACAGGACTCTTCTTTCACCACCATTGGAGGTGACGGTGGGGCCCCGTAAAATTTTTTTAACTTAATGACGCCGGATGACGGTGGGGTCCCGTAAAAAAAAGGTTAAATCATGTACTAGATAATAGGAACTGATTTAGTCGATCAAGGGAGAGTCATTAGTCTGGATAGTTGGACCGATCGGATCGAGACATAGATGGCATGAGTGGAACGAGTATGGAAACCATATGTGTTTGATATTTGGTTCGTCGGATTCCAAGGAAGGTACGGGTCAAAAGATACCGCTCGTTGAAGGTTTGACGAAATGAATATGTCAATTTAGACCGGATTGGTGAGAGACTTAGGGCTTATTTGGGTTAGGTGGATGTAACGCAAGAAAAGATAGGGGGAGGATCGAGTTGGTTCACGGAGTAAGGATGGATGGGATGGGAGGATGGATGGGATGGGATTTATTAATTTTAATTTAATGGCTTGAGAGGAAGTTGTGATGTGACTAAGTCACTAGACAATGAGGTTTGGGGCCACGTGAACATCACAAAACTAGGGATAGTTGTCCCTCCTTGATTGGAGAGCGCATGCACGCGCACACATGCCCTGACACGATGAGATGTTGCTGCTGCTATTCATTACTCAATCGCAAAGATAGAGAGAGAATAACTGAGGGATGGATAGAGATGGAGCGTCCCACCACAAGTTCACGCCATGAGAATCACATTCGTTTCCTACACCATCACAACAAATGAAATAAAAAATAATTTTTAATAATTCATTACTTACATTAGACATTTTTTTATAGAAAACTAAAAAGATAAAAGAGGTAGGGATGGTAATTAATTTAAGCCAACAAATCTCACCTAACAACTTCATAATATACATTCATATCTTTATTTTGAAAATAACAATTAAAATCCATACACAAATTAGAAAAAAAAAATAAAAATCCTAATTAAATGTGATAATTGCTTGGAATATCCTAGGAATATCTTCTGGTGCATCGGAATTCGTATGGATGGCATAGGCGCTCCACTGGTGCACCAAAACACGTGGATGGTCCAGAAGCTCCTGCATCATTTAACCACCACATATGATTTTATGTAATTAAATATAGATTCAAGTAGTGTATTTAACCAACCTAGATGAAGATGATCTTGCATAAGTTTATAAAAATATCGCACAATCGGCTCCAATCTTGATTTATCAGTCACTGCATAAAGTTATCTTAGATATTGGACGAGGAACTATACAAGATATGCATTCATGGGTATATGTCTGCGTTGTCTGCTCCTTCCATCAAATTTTAGAATATCTCCATCGTCGACAAGGGTTCTTGACATAACATAATCTCACACAATAACATAATCCTACTCTCGTAATCATAATCTCTCACAATAACATAATAATAATAATAATAAGACATGGCAAAAGAAGTGCTAATATGATTAACCCTATCAGATTAGTTTGATGCAAATCAAGGCACAAAATGAAGAATACTTTAATAATTTCTTATAGCTCCTCGTTCAAAGAGAAGTGCTATTCATACCGAAACTCTTACCGAAAGAGTCTTATCGAATGACGTGTCGTGATCATAGTCGTCCGTTTCACCTAGCCTAAACCGTAGATCACACTCTGCCTGGAGCAGTAGGCAAAAAGGGGCGCTATGAACGGATGTCACGTCATTTGGTAAGACTCTTCAGTAAACGTTTCAGTATGAAAATTTTTCTCTAGTTCAAAATGTGATCTTAATTAAAATAAGATCCCTACTCAAAATAGAAGTCCTACTTGAAATAACATCCTATGATAAGTCAGGATTACTACTTAACATAGGATTGCTTGAAGAATTACAACTTTGATACCATTAAGTTGTTAATTTTTTATTTTTGATGTAATTTTTGAACTAGAGTGGGTTTACGAGTCTTATTTTAGTAGGAACCCGTTTGAAAGAGTCATAACTCCTAATTTAGTAGTATAATGGGTTAGGGAAGTTTCTTGTCAATTAGGATAGACTTTCAATTAGTTAGAGTTTATACTTTATATATCCATATTAAAGGAATTGGAATATATAATTGAATTATGAAAAAAAAAATCATAGGTTTCTTCCTTTTCGAGAGAAAACATGACTCATTTTTCTCAATTTCCTTGGTATGGTACATCGGATTGTGTTAGTTAGACACATTGGTTCCATTATGTGACGTTATGAAAATATCTTGATGCTTATTAGATACTTATCTTGTTTTGTTTACCGTTTTGTCTTTAATTCCTGCATCCTTAAACTATCACCCACTTACTTCTAGGCAATATTTCATTGATCTTTTATTCATAAGTCTAGATTAAACTGTAACAACCTTCATCGGCCCCCAATATCCAAAATTTTGCTAACAATTTTTTTGGACAAGCAAATCTTAATAATCAGATTTTCCTGACAAATCTTATTTGACTGCAAAACCCTTCTAGGCCAGCTTCCCTACCATTACTAGACTTCATCCTCCACTTAGATCCCACTTTCCATACTAGAATTAGATTATACTCATCTAACTTCCCCTATTTTAGTAAAATCCTAATCTTCTATATCAAAAGATCTTTGTCTTGGTATCATTTGGCATTACTTTCCGACTCTCACACATTTATTAGCTATCAAAGTTTCCGATTAGCTACCATATTCCAATCATATCCAAGAAAAAAGTTGGACAGTTAACAAGATCAAATAATCCCAATTCGATCGTTGTGGTCTGACTCTATTATGGATTTCTGATCACATTCTCCAATATGGTGACTATAAGGAAAACCGAATAGGAAAAAATTCTGAGAAGCTCATTAGAAAGCACGGTTTAAGAGCTCGACCGAACTCAAATCAGTTCATCAAATTGGTTTGGATTTGGGTGATTCGATCGAATCACCCCCCACCCCACCCCCAAATCGAAATTTGCTCCGATTCGAGCCTGATTAGGCCAAATTGGATACTATTTCGAGCCAGAAGCAACCAAATCAAGTCCGAATTGATTGAATAATACCCATATTAGACCACGATCGATCAAATCAGACACAAATCAACTTAATCAAACTTTAGTTATTATTCTTTTGTATTTTTTTATCTAAATGGACGAACAATTGAATCATTTTGTTTTCGCTCGGTTCGAACTCGAACTTGCATTCTCAAACGTTGAGAAAATGCCAACATAGTGATACTTTTTATGAGGAAGCCTTTACATAGCAAAATACTGGGGAGCGCAAGACATGACCCTAGGAAGGGCCTTCTCGGTGCCCCCCGAACCGGCAAAGGTGAATCTGGTACCCTTTATTAGCTGGATGAGGGTGGCATCCTCCAAGTGGTTGAGGGATAGAGGTCGCATACCGGGGGAAATCTCATCTATCCACACTTGCCCTCTGATAAGGGGTAGCCTCCGCACCGGGTCAGCCTTCTCCTGGGAAGCCAACATCTTGCGAACACTCCCCGCACCCACATGATGTGAGTTGGTATTGAAGTTGTAGGCTTCTCTAACACTAAAGTTATGGCCTCACCTCCTACCTCGACTCCAGAAGAAGCCGAGTAAGCATGCTCGACCTCCTTCTGCTCCATAACAGATTTAAGATCATCGGCCCGCCCTACGAGCAACAATCAAGTCTTTGTTGCTTGCATACATACAATAAAGCGCTCTAACATGCTTGGTCTCACCAAAAACTTGTTGTGATATTTTAATTGTACTCGCAAGTGCACGAATCATGGATTGTAGTGCAGCGGAGCGAGGTCGATCCCACAGGGACTTTGATAGGAAACTTAATAAATTCAAAGTTGATTGGAACCTAATCTAGCTAACAATGGTTGAGAGTCTGATTAGATTGACTAAGCAATTAAAGTAACAAAAACTAAGTGTATAATAAATACTAAAGCAATTTAATTATGGAAAAGTACTTGGATTAGGGGAAAACTTAGGCTTCAGGATTCATCCTTGCATCATATGATAGTTTAAGGTTGATCATTATATTGTACTTAATTAGATCGTCGTAAGGATAGATTCTAATCGGATGATTTAGTAATGAAAACAGACAAGGTACGAACATATATAGAATACTTATAAAAAGATAAGCATTAGGGATACTATTGCATGTAACATTGATTCTTAGTATTAACCATCATATGATCATAATGAATCTAAGATAAACATTTACTATATCTAATGCATGAAAAATCTAGAGAATATATCAACATACTTTAGCGGAATATTCTATTTTAAACATTGATAACGAAGTCCATGATCAACCTCAAAAATAACATAGAACACTAGTAATTTCTCATTGCCCAAGCTATGGAATTTAGCCACGCATCATCTCATATGATATTATTGTTTTGTTTTATAATAAACAAATAACAAAAAGAACAGAAGAACCAGATGATGACGATCTTCTTGGCTTCTCCCCCGTCTTTGCTTCTTTGCTTCTCGTAATCTGGCTCGATGATGGTGTGTCTTTGACGATGGCGAGGACGAGGCTCGATGGTGATGGAGCGTGGCGTGATCGAAGAAGACGGTGAATGAGGGTTAGCCGTTTGGTAACGGTGGACGATGGTCAGGTTTTTGATGGTCTAGGCTAGGATTCCGATCTCCGAGATGGTATATGGCCGCCCCCCCTTTAGTGTTTCGGATCCCCCTATATAGGATAGAGAGGTCCGTTATTTTAGAGAGAGAGAGAGAGAGAGAGAGAGAGAGAGAGAGAGAGAGAGAGATCTTGGGTGCAATGGGGACGGGCATGGTTTTAGGGGAGAGAAGAGAGAGGATCAGATGAAGGATATGAAAGGAAAGAGAATCCAAAGGGAGTGAATGATAATTAAGAGGGAGTTAAAGGAGAGATCGCGATAGAAGATTTAGAGAGACGAAATAGGGGGTCGACAGATTTTTAGGGGGAGGATCGAGAGAGAGAAAGAAGATTGGGTAGAGAGAGAGACAGTGTTTTGAAAACCGGATCGGACCGGGTGGTTCAACCGGTTTGGACCGGAACCAGAACATGTTTTAGTTCGGTCTTTGAATAAACCGATTTGTATGTTAACATAGAAATCAAACCTTCCCATTGAAGAATTTAGTAGATATCTATATAAAAAAACATATTTTTATACGGTTCAAACGGTTGAACCACCGGTTTGAACCGATTTGGACCGAACCGGATGCATTTTCGGTTCGCCTTCCGGTCCGGTTTTGAAAACACTGGAGAGAGAGAGAAGTTCGGTTGAGGGCAGATGAGGGAGGAGATGGCCCGGGAAGTTAGAGAGAAATTAGGGGCATGCCGATCGGTACGACGGGTAGGAGATCTAGAGAGAGAAAGAATAGAGGCCGACAGACATGCATGCCTGAATGCACGGGACAGCTGTGTTTGGTCGGGTTGAAGAAAACGGACGGCTGCGATTGAAGTGGGTTTGCAAAGGATGACTGTGAATCTGTGATGAATGGTTGGGTGCACTCAGGTCGGGTTGAGGTGTTTGCATGCATGGGTTTTGACTGCTGTGATTGCATCAGAGAGAGAGAGAGAGAGAGAGAAACGGGGGGTCGGCAGATTTTTAGGGTACAGCTGGGTTCGTGGATGGTTGCAATCACTGCATGCATGCATGTTGGGTTGTTGGGTGCTTGCATGCATGCATGGTACATGATGGGTTTTTAGATATGGACGGCTACGATGAGGTCCGGATGGGAAAAAGTGAATTTAGGAGGACGTGGGGGACTCGGCCAACTGGGATCGGATCGGGTTTGTGCCTCGGACGTAATGAATGTCTGCATGCATGGTTCGATGCATTGGAGGGCTGTCATGGCTGCTGCGATCGTGTTTGGAGAGAGAGAAAAAATGGGATCCGAGCGGCTAATATCAGGTTCATGAACGGCTACGATGCTTGAGGAGATAGAGTGCATGCATGCTTGGGATAAATGAACGTGAGTGGAGGTATCCATGCATGAGTGGATAGGGTTGTAAGTCTTTGAATGGGCTTGGACGGCTGGGATCGGGTAGAGGATAGGAAAAAGATGGTTGTGATTAAGGGAGATGGAGACGGGCTGATTTGCACGCTTCGGCTGGGATTGGTTCGTGTGGGATCAAATGAATGTGCTTTGGTTTCGTCTTTTGGTTACGGGTAGGTTAGAAACTAGGCCGAGTGAACCAGGGTACGTGAGATCTAAAAGAAAGTTTAGGAATGACGTAAATTGTGCATGCATGCATGCATGGGCCGGGTCCAGCTTGAATGCATGGCTCTTGGACGAGTTTGGATGGTGGATACTGGGTTCTTGACAGATAAAATGATGGCTGGGTGTTGAAGGGTTAGTTTAAGTTGGTTTTTGGTTGGAATAAATAAATAAATAGAATACAAGATAGAAAGTGAAGAGAAAGAGAAGAAGAAAATATAGGAGAAAGAAAAGGTGGCAGTAAGGAAAAAGGGAAGAAAATGGAAAAGAATAGGATTTGTAAAACTTGTCCGAGCCATCCGAGCCCATTTCCACCAGAATTCAATTCCATCATCCATTCATTTGCGCGTGTGCAGCCTTCGTCCAATCAAGCCATGTATATAATAAGTCTTCTTTTTTGATTCGTTGTCTGCTCATCGAACGTCCATCTGATCCATGTGTCGTCAGTGTGCATAATGTGTCCGCTGTCTAATCCATGTGTTGAAACCATCTACAATGTTTTGCTCCATTGTAGCCACGTGCGTTGAGAGCAAGCTCCAATTCTCTGAAAATAACACATAAAATGACGTCCATTAGGTTCCGAGGCATTAATCGATAGAAGGATAATTTGGACTATCGGGACCTGTATCTTTCATGCATGCAATGTATGAGAGCGAACCAATATGCCGTTATATTCGTATGAAAGTCTAGTATATCATGATGCAAAGAAACTCATGCAGTTTACGTGTATTATGAAAGTTTTACGTAGCAAAGTGACACTATATGCATGGTAAAGAAGAGATAATTTACACTAAATGGACGCTCAACAAGGGCCTCAACCACAATATCCACTACCTCAGAAGCCTCAGTCATAGCACCAGTTGGGTTATGCAGCTCATTGCTCACTATACTTTGTAGAAGGGGTTTCTTGCCACGCCCACCAGACGATGACACGTGTACGTACAGTTGGACCACCCGACTTGATCTAGTTCGAGCTCACGGGAGCAAACCAATTAATTCCGGGTCAGTTGGACCCGGTCTGCGAGCTGCCATGGAAGCAGAAGACCGAGCTAGGGGGGAAGATCGAAAGAGCCCAAGCTCCTCAGCAGAAGCCAAGTTGGAGAGAGGGTCGGGTAGGTCATGCACCTGACTTGACCACTCGGTCACAAAGATGACCCGACCTGATCAACGTCGAAGAACTGCCATTAGGCGAGGAACGATCGGAAGGGCACAATAATGGCCAGGATACATGCCAGGCTAGGAAATCCCAAGGAAATCTTGCCCGTGGGGATCGTGGGTTGCCCACGATGAGGTATAACACCCACGATCCATGGGAGCATAGAAGGAGAGGTTTGAATGGTGTCCGATCGGAGGGGATCCGCCATAACTGACCCAAGATCATCAGAGGATAGATCGCAGCGATTGCGCTCACGAAAATCTACAAAAGAAAACCCCCCCTTTCATGGGCAGGTAAGCAATCTGACCCGAGAGGAGCACCTCAATGGAGTGACAGAATTCGCTTCTGACACCCAAGACCATACACACACACATCTCTCCCTTCCCTGACTTGAGCGTCGGAAGGGCCTTGGCTCGGAGGTGAGCCTCGGTATTTTTGCAGGTACAAGCAGGAAGGCGGTGGGGGGCTGCCTGCTCCATCTGACGATCGGGTTTGGATGGCAGGATCTTTTTCCCCCCTCATTCTCTGGCGGCGCCTATGGGATCGCTCAATCATTTTCGACTTCTTCTCCAACTAGCTGCATCCATAGTGACCACTTGCCAGGGCAAGGAGAAGTCGATTGTTCCGGCGTCTATCTCCCACACTGGTGGAGGGGCTCACCCAGATGAGGAGGATCAGAATCCTCCTATCCACCTTCCTTCACAACAACTGCTAGAAACTCTCTTGGCCAACCAAGAGAAGCTGTTCCAAATGATGGAAGACTTGGTGACAAAGAACCGAGTCAATCGGCAGACAGATCTTCGGGATCGCGTCAAAGATGCTCAGGGGTGATCCAGGACAACGGCTAAGAGCCGATCTCAGGAGAGGACATCTCGACGTCACCACATGCCAGAAAGGAGTCCCCAAGAGCACCCTCCGAGCATCCATGATGACGGAGCAATCGAAGACATTTTTCGGGGATTGACAGGATGAGTCGTTGCTCCCTAGACTCCCAAACCTGAGCGTAGCAAATTGCGTCCCAACGTTTGGGACCGACTCGGCCCCAAGACCGCAATGGTGGAACAACAGTTCGTATTGGCCTCGGAAGGCCAGGCCGGCACAACACCATCCAGAGAATCATCATCTTCCAACGATGGCCATCGACGTCCTCGATGCTAGGGGAATGATAGGGCAGGGCCGACCCATCACCCAGTGATCCCAGCTCGCGATCCTCAGAGCCCGGCGCCATCACTGCTTCTAGAAGAGCACGTGCGCCTGCGGCAAGAAGATTTGGTCAACCTAGTAGTCTAGTGCCTTGGACAACGGGTCGACACGATGGCATAGAACGCCATGAAAGGAGCTGTGGAGAGCCCCCTCACTACAAGGGTGCTACCCACTTCCCCCACGATTAGCGAGCCCCTTAATTCAAAAGATTCGATAGGTCCGGCGATCCGTGTACTCACCTGCTGGAGTACAAAAACCAAATGAACCCGTACAACTCAATGGACAAGTTGTGCAGGATGTTCCAATGGAGTCTCAAAGGGCCCGCGCTAGAATGGTACTCTCGGCTGCAAGTCGGTAGCGTCGACAAGTACACCGACTTGGCCCGTCAGTTCCTGGACCAGTATGGGTGCAACCGAAGGCAACCCAAGGGGATTGATTCCCTGTTCAGTCTCCGAATGACGCCACATGATTCCTTGAAAGACTTCACAGTCCGTTTCAAAATGGAGGTCCTGGCCGTCGACAATTTGACTGGTCAAGGCACCACAGTGGCCATGGCGTTTCAGAGTGGGCTGAGACCCGGCCATGCCTTCCGGAGCTCCTTGGTCAAGAAGCCTGCCCTGAGCAAGGGAGAGCTTTATAATCGAGCGGAACGCTACATCCGCACGGAGGAAGATGCCCAGGCGGCAAAGCTTGCCGTTCTTAAGTAGCATAAGATCAAGATGGTGACTGACCGTGATGAGTCAACGAGCCAAGGCGCCAAGCGCAAATTTTCGGAATGCTCGGGACTGATGGACGGGAGGACCAAAAAATTCATTGTCCTCACGCACCCTCCAGATGAGGTCTTGCGGTGGATTCGGAACGAGAGGTACGTCCGCTGGCTGACACCAGCACCCCAAGGAATAACTGGGGGGTGGGAAACTAACAAACGGTGTAAGTATCACCAGGGTCAGGGCCACGACATGTGCCGTTGTCGAGCCCTGATTCACGAGCTAGAGGACCTCATCAAGAGAGGACACCTCAAGGAGTTCATAGCGCAGTCCGACCCCGCCGGACGAGTTGTGCTAGAGCGCCTGCCTTCTCCTCCTCCCCGCACCGACGGATCCACGCTAGGGGCTCCATCACCACCCGAGCGGTTGGACCCATGAGCAGTACCTCAATTGAACATGATTCACGGATGCAGGCCAGGGCCGGCCCCCTCTGTGAATTCCATGCAGAAGAGAACGTAGGAGGTCCTCCGAATCCAGACAGTGAACAATGTTGTCCATGTACCCCAAGAGGATGGACTGCTGGACGACCTGGAGGGCCTCACCTTCAAGAAGCATGACCTCAAGGGGGCGAGTCTCCCTCACAATGACCCATTGGTGGTTCAGCTGATGATCGGAGGATGGAATGTCCATCGATGCCTGGTAGACACGGGAAGTTCCATGGAGGTAATTTATCTTCGGACTTTCCACCAGCTGGGCTTCACCTGCGAGCAGTTGGAGCGTTCGAGCACGGTGTTGTACGGGTTCGCGAGAGAAATAGTGAAGATCGTAGGGGAGATCACCCTAACAATGGTCACTGGACCTGTGATCCGACAGGTCCGATTCCTCATGGTGGAGGCCGAATCGCCTTACAATGTAGTCATGGGTCGACCGTGGCTACACGAGATGGATGCCATCACCTCAACCAAACACCAATGCATGAAGTTCTATGCCGGAGGAAAAGTGCTCCGCATCAAGGGAGACCAGTACGCGGCGGCCCGCGCGCAGATCGAGGCCATGCGTGTTAGTGGATCCTCCGCAGAGCCATGCTACCAGAAGGGGTAGACGAGAACTTCCCAGGGAGGTCACCTATCCTGGTACTACTCTCGCCCGAGCACGCTTAACTACGGAGTTCTTAAGAAATCTGTAGCGGCGCACGATTTTAAAACGTGTCTTTTATGTTTGGGAGGGAAAATTATATAAGTAGCTCATGATCTCCTTCTCTCCAGGCGATGTGGGACTAACTCATGGCCTTGTACACCTCACCTTACCTCACCTCACCCCATCCATCTTGGCATTTCCACCTCAAGAGTCTTGGCTCTTGGCCTATTGGATCTTGGTCGTCACAATCCATTCCCCTTAGGGCTACACATCCTCTTGTAGGGTTAGACCCCCCCATAGCGAGGAGAATCAGCTCTGATACCATTTTGTAACATTCGCCCCAAACACACAAGATATTGTCCGCTTTGCTCGTGCTCGCACGAGAACTTCCCAGGGAGGTCACCCATCCTGGTACCACTCTCGCCCGAGCACGCTTAACTACGGAGTTCTTAAGAAATCCGTAGCGGCGCAAGGTTTTAAAACGCGTCTTTTATGTTTGGGAGGGGAAATTATATAACTAGCTCATGATCTCCTTCTCTCCAGGCGATGTGGGACTAACTCATGGCCTTGTACACCTCACCTCACCTCACCTCATCCATCTTAGCATTTCCACCTCAGGAGTCTTAGCTCTTGGCTATTGGCCTATTGGATCTTGGTCGTCACAATGGTAATTAAATCCTCAAACTAAAACCTTAAGGATATATATACTCGACTAGCTAATAAGAACTCATGCAGCAAATCCTAACATAACAATTAACAACCTAAAGAAAATCGTAGGATCATATCCCTAAGCTCTGATAGCTAGCACCGATGTGGACCGAGTATGTAAGAGATGTGTGCTTTCTATTGGCGACAATGAACTCATGGACGACTTGATCATCCTCGACCTAGAAGGGTTGGATGACCTATTTGGGATGGACTAGATGGCGGCATACCATACTTCACTAGACTGCTTCTCTAAGATCACCTATCGTCCACCCAGTAACTCGAAGTTCGTTCTTGCGGGAGCTAAGCTAGCTATTTTATATAATACTCCTCGATGAGGAACTTGCCATAGTCTCCTAGCACAAATAACTAGTGAGACCGAGGGCGAGAATCCATTGGAGTGCTCCCCAGTAGTTCTAGACTTTCCAGGTACATATTGTGAAGACCAAGATCCAATAGACCAATAGCCAAGAGCCAAGACTCCTGAGGCGGGAATGCCAAGATGGATGAGGTGAGGTGAGGTGAGGTGAGGTGTACAAGTCCATGAGTTAGCCCCACATCGCCTGGAGAGAATGAGATCATGAGCTACTTATATAATTTCCCCTCCCAAACATAGAAGACGCGTTTTAAAACCGTGCGCCGCTACGGATTTCGTAAGAACTCCGTAGTTAAGCATGCTCGGGCGAGATCAATACTAGGATGGGTGACCTCCCTGGGAAGTTCTCGTGCGGGCATGGGCAAAGCGGACAATATCTTATGTGTTTGGGGCGGATGTTACAGAGCCGCTCCACGAAGTTGAGCTGGAAACAGGGAAGCCCCCGCAACGAACCTATGTGGGGAGCACCATGTCCCTTGACGAAGAAGAATATATGCTGCAATTCCTCCAAACGAACTGCGATGTGTTTGCTTGGAGCCACTCAGACATTACGGAGGTCAACCCAGAGGCTGCCTGCCATCGATTGAATGTCCAGGTAGGAGCCACCCTTGTCAAGCAAAAGAAGCGGCACATCTGTAATCACAAGAGAGAACCCGTGAACGAGGATGTCGACAAGTTGCTCTCGGTTTTATTCGGGAGGTCGGATACCCAGATTGGCTTGCCAACATCGTTGTAGTGACGAAAAAGAACAGGAAGGTATGGGTCTGCGTCAACTTCACGAACATGAATGAAGCCTGCCCCAAAGATTCCTTTCCGCTACCCCGAATCGATAAACTAGTCGATTCCACAGTTGGGGCGCAGATGCTGTCATTCATGGACAGGTACTCAGGGTACAATCAAGTCCCGATGCACCCAGAAGACCAGGAGAAGACGATGTTCATCATAGAGCGAGGGACCTTCTGTTACAAGGTAATGCCTTTCGGATTAAAGAATGTCGGGGCAATGTACCAGCGCTTGGTGACCAAGATGTTCGCGGTTCAGATCAGCCGAACAGTCGAGGTATACATCGATGACATGGTGGTGAAGAGTCATACCAGGCCAGTCCACCTCGGAGACCTTGCAGAGGTCTTCGTAATCCTCAGGAGCTTCAACCTGAAGCTCAACCTGGTGAAATGTCCATTTGGAGTCTCCTCGGGAAAGTTCCTGAGATTCCTGGTGACGCACCAGGGGATAGAAACTAACCCGGACCAGATCAAATCTCTGCTCGCCATGCCTCCCCTGCGGACGATAACGGATATCCAATCGTTCAACGGGTAGGTCGTGGCGTTACGACACTTCATTTCCAAACTCTCCGACGTCTGCAAGCTACTGTTTGACGCCTTGCGCAAAGGGTCGAGCTACAGCTGGGATGACGAGAAGGAAGCGACATTCTACAAGATAAAATCAATCCTGAGCAAGCCCCCAGTATTGTCGCAACCAAGGCTAGGGGAGGAGCTCGGATTGTATTTGGCAGCGACAACAGTGGCTATCAGCGCAGTGATAGTTCGAGTTGACACCCAGGTCAAGAAGCCCGTCTACTTCGTCAGCCGTACAATGAATGACCCGAAAACCCGTTACAAGTGGATAGAAAAAGTGGCCAGCGCCCTGGTCCATGCTACAAGGAAGCTTTGTCCATATTTTATTTCTTACCCGTTTCGGGTGATAACGGAGTACCCATTGAAGCAAGCTCTGAAAGAAGCTGATCGAGCTGGCAGGCTAGGGAAATGGGCAACCAAGTTGCTTTAGTACTGAATCCAGTATGAGCCTTGGGTGGCCATCAGGGGCCTAATCTTGGCTGATTTCCTGAGTGACTTCCTCGTGGAGGAGGATGCTTAGGAGATGACATATGAAGAAGACCCCTAGTGAGCGGAAGAAGCCAGTCTAGGTCCCAGCAAATGGACTTCGTCTAGCGAATGGAGAATCTTCATCGACGGCTCTGCAAACAGCTTAGGCACAGGGATCGGAGTCGTAATACTCTCCCTGGAGGACGTTGCGATTCATAAGTCGACGCGCCTGGACTTCCCGGCTACTAACAACGAGGCTGAGTAAGAAGCCTTGATTATCGGAATCGAGGCGGCGGATGACCTGGGAGTCAGCGAGCTGTCACTGTTTAGCGATTCCCAGGTCATAGTGAACCAGCTCAACGGTGTCTATGGTACCCACAAGCCTCGCATGGCGGCTTACCTGCTGTTGGTAAGGAAGAAGCTTGAAAAGTTCATGAAGGTAACAGTCATTCACCTCCCTCGATCAGAAAACAAAGTCGCCGACGCCCTGACGAACGCCGCATCAACTCTCGGTGGGACAGAGCCATACTACCTCACAATAGAGATCAAGTCGATCCCTTCCATTAAGCTCGGAGTGGTGATAATAAATGTTGCACTAATTGGGCTTCCAGCTTCGGGGCTTGACCAGGCTTCAACCTCTGACTGGACTAGTCCAATCCGAGACTACCGCACCACGGGTCAACTCTCGATGGACCACCTCGAGGCACAAAAGGTGAAGCAGAGGTCCCAGAAGTCTCAGCTCACCTCGGGGTACTCTACCGAAGGTCGAGCCAGGGTCCCCTTTTGAGATGCGTGGGACCAGAAGAGGCCCTCGAGATTTTGTCAATGATACACGAAGGAGAATGCGACAACTACTCCGGAGGGAAACTACTGGCACAAAGTCAATCGAGTAGGATACTATTGTTTGACTCTTGAAGCCGACGCCATCAGCTTTAGTCGAAAATGCCAGCAATGCCAAAAGCATGGGCCACTCATCCACCTGCCCGCCGGAGAACTCCTGAGCCACTATGTTCCTTGGCCCTTCCAGTAATGGGGGCTGGACATAGTAGGGCCTTTACCAGCCACTCCTAACAAAAAGAAGTTCCTGCTGCTGGCAATGGACTACTTCACTAAATGGATGGACATTGTCCCCTTGGTGACGATTAAAGATGTCGACGTAGAGCGCTTCCTATGGAATAATGCTATTACCAGGTTTGGGGTACCGAAGACCCTGATCGCAGACAACAGGCCCCAATTCAGCTCAGCTCGGGTGAAAGACTACTACTGACACTACGACATAGAGATTCGGTTCTCCTCGCCCTACTACCCACAAGCTAACGGTCAAGCTGAGGCAACAAACAAGACCATTGTCAGCAACCTGAAGAAGATGCTCGATGGGAGAAAGGGGCTCTGGGACGAGGCCTTGAACGGCGTCCTCTGGGCCTATAGAACGATGCCAAGGCGACCCACTCAAGAGTCGCCTTTCTGCCTCGCCTTCGGAGCCGAAGCAGCAATTCCGATGGAGGCGATCTACCCAACGGTCAGATCAAGAGCCGTCAACTCGGGGATAAACGACGAATGGATGGCGAGCAGCCTGGACTTGCTAGATGAGAAGAGAGATCGAGCTGCAGCGAATCTGGCCAACTATGTTCAACAGCTGAAGCGGGCCTATAACAAGAAGGTGAAGACCAAAGTCTTCCAGAAAGACAACCTCATGTGGCGACAAATGACCCCCCACATGAAGAATCCGGCGCATGGGAAGCTCGAAGCGAGGTGGGAGGGGCCGTACATTGTTGAATAGACCGTACTCGGAGGAGCATGCTACTTGAAAACCACGGAAGGTCGGGTTGTTACCCACCGCGTGTCAAATCCACCACTCTTCGCAAGGGGGTCAGTCTCTCCGCGATGAGAGGGACACCACGACCCCCTTCTTAGAGTTGGAGGTCGGGTCATCGCCCGAAAATCCTATGGTGCGTAAGAATTGGGGTCCGGTTGGTTCATCAGCAATCGGTTCTCTTCTTCTGAAGCTATAGGTCAAGTTACCCTTTAGCAGGGGGCTTGTTGTAAGCCCGAGATTAATACAACTCGGCAACCGATGAAAATGATCGAGGCATGGTGAGCCGGAACTACGGTTCCTCATCGGTGATAGACCTGATGAAAAAACCAAAGCCTTAGATTTAGGGTTAATCCCCCTCATTACACTTAAAATTTTCATTTCATGCCACTCCTTCCTAAAACTAAGTTGAACCCTAAATCTGAACGCTAGATGTAGAAATCCTAAACCTAACCCTAAAACCTAAGATCTATAGGCCATGGGATTAACCCTAGAATTAGAAATTGTAAACCTAACTCTAAACCGAACCCTAAAATCTAAGATCTATGGTTGCTCGCCTCTGTTGCTCGCCGCCACCGGGGCGACAATGAGCAGCTGCAATTTAGAGTCCACTGCTCGCGCCCGCCTCGGCCACCTCCTCCACCTCCACTACTCGTGCTTGCCTTCGACATAGCCGCTTGCCTTTGCCACTACTGCTTGCGCTCGTCTCTGCCACCACTGATCGCGTCACACTTACGACCTTTGCACGGAAGAAATGGGAGAAAGGGGGTGAGAGTATTTTCGGCTTTTGACACTCCTGAGCTTAGGCTAAATGAATCTTATGCCCGTCCTTTTCACTCCACTGATCTAATATATTGTGAGGGACCTTAGCCACATTACCCCTATATTTTACTTGGGCATAAATTCCACTACTAGTAAATGAGTAGCAACAGATCTGGATCTACTTTAATACATCAGTTGTGAATACCAACAACAAAAAGTTACAATTTTTATGGGAATACCGAACACAAGCTGCTGACCAGAGGAGCTTAGCTCGGTTCCGGCGAGCCACCAGAAAACAGCCCTCATCCTGGAGGAGCGTAAGCGTACCGCTCACTCCCTTCCATCGTCTCCCCAGTTCTGGGCGTTGACAAGACTCACCTCCGGTGTGTCGGCACCGGAAACCACCCTATCGCCGCCCCACTTGTCTCCACGGACGGTGATCTTCTCCCGCTTACCGGAACCCAGAGCAGGTTCCGCTCACCACTCCACGTCAAAGGTAAATCCCACCTCCCCTCTTCCCCGGAATCCATGTACAGTGGATACACTACCGCAACCCTAACCCTAAGAGCAAAGGGGCCATTTTCGTACCATCACCTCTCCCTCTACAACGACAGAGTGGAGAGCTGCAGATGGGATTGCGTCCCCTCCGCAGAATTTTCCATTCATGGGCTCCCCATAAACCCTAGATTCCTCTACAGCTACTACCTGAGGCAGTCCACCCTCATCCACTGGTCACCTTCTAGAAACTTCCTCTCCTGCGGGGCGGCTGCAGGTGCCCGGTACTGCCGGTTGGCGCTGCATGACCGCCGCCCCACCCCCTCTAAGGAACGGGGGAGGTGTGGAGGGAGTTGGGCTTCTCGTCGGGCCCGGGATCCCGATGGGAGCTACGAGGAAATGATCGGTCTGTTGGCCGACGTCGAATGCTGCTATCAGGAGGAGTCGATTGGCTTCAAATGTGCCGGTGAGCGGTCTGAATTGGGTCGTTCGGGGAGGATTTCGGAAGGCGAGGTCAAAATCAAGTCGGTCGATGGAGACTGTAGGCGGTCTTCGAGAAGGAAGGATCTTGGCAGGGCGAGGAAAGATGGGTCGAGCTCGTCTTACTATTCAGTGGCATCTTCATCTGTATCGGGTGATTCAGAGCCTAAGGGAGATAGGTGTAGAAGGGTCGCCGAAGAATACAGGAATGGTTATAGTCCGTACGGGTTTGAGGCTAACAGAGTGGATACTGTTGAGAAGGAAGTTCAAGAAGTTCGGAAGTACAGAGACAGTGCCTGGTTGGAGAGGAGGCATGCTTCGGGACAAGATGTTGGTTGGGATACAAGGGGGGAGTTTAAGCGGCGGGAGAGTGATGGTCGTGCAACAGGGTCGAGTTCCCAAAAGGTATCTGAATGGGAAATCTGGGATAAGAAAGAGAAAGATGCTTCCTTGTTGGATCATTCTCATGAAGCAAGGGAAGGATACATTAGAGAAGTGCAACCCAATGTTGGGCAAAGGGACTTGAGGGAAGGGCAAAGGGACTTGAGGGAAGGATCCCGGAAGCTTACGGTTACGTCTGAGATATGCGAGGATGGCACAAAGAGAACTTCTAATTTCAAGAACATGGTCGACGCAAGGAAAAGAAGCAGGGACGTTAGCTCAGCTACTTTTGTGAATCGACATAGCGAAATAGATCAGCGGACAGTTGGGAGCACTGAATCGAGAAGTTCACAAAAGCTCAATGATAAATTTGAGATCCATGGCAGTAATATCAGAAGGGACTCTGATTCCAAGAAGAATCTTCAAGAAACAAGGTTGAAGGAGAGGTTGGATGCATCTACTTCAGTTCAGAACTTAGTTGTGGCAAGAGAGAAGAGAATCCAGCCGGAACAACAGGCAGTTGACAAAGTGGCATCGAATCAGCAAAACAAGAATCGTAGTAATGTTTCTCAAATCCATGAGAGCGATGCTGAAAAATTGAGCAGGTCGCAGATTCTTGATGAGTCAAGACTGGATGACCGGGAATACCACCCAATTTCAGCTGTGCATCTGGTTCACGGGGTGAAGGAGCAACAGAACCAAATCAATGAACGTGTCAACCATCAATATAGTTCCAGAAGAACATCTGAAAAAAATACCAGATTATCTGAACTTTCAAGGAGTGAAATCGAAGGAGCTCCCAATTCCCAAGAGATATCTAATTCAAGAGTAGAACACGAAGGCCACTCAACTTCAGTTATAAATTTGATACGTGGCTCGAGGGAGCAACAGAACCGGGCTGACGATTGTGTTGACAGCAAATACAGTTCAAGAGGAGCATCTGAGAGAGAGACAAAATTATCCGAGTTCTCGAGCAGCAAAGTCGAAAGTGTTTCCAGTTCTCATGGGACATCGATTACGAGAATAGGAAACCAAAAACAAACATCCTCAGTTCAGGACAAGAAGGATAAACAAAAAATTACCCGTAGCAAAGAGTATTCGCAGTCGGAGAAAGCACAAAAGGCGTTTACCGGAGTTTCAGATGGCAGTTCTAGCTCTTTATACAAACACATCCACGAATTAGGTGATCAAACTAGTAGAGATGTGGCATACCAATCCAAAGATGACAAACTAGAGTCTGCTAGTCGATTAGATAGTGCCTCTGCACTATATGTTGGAGAGTTTGTTGACATGCTAAGGCAGGAAATATCGACTTTAGTTGAATTAGATAACACATCAAATCTTTCGTCTGAAATTCGGTCGGAAGAAGTACAAGAACGAACTAGTCAAACAACGACTGATATGTACTTAAGTGTGCTTGATGCTGCAACGAGTTCCAAAGATGAAACATATGTACAAGAAAGTGCAAGGCAATCTTCATCTAGGTCCGGAGTGAAAGGTCCGTCCGATGAGATGTGGGATGTCAGGGGGACATACTCTCAGGAGCCTTCCAGGGCCAAAGAACATGAGGATTCATCAGCTGTGAGAGTTGAAGAATCTACAACTGCTCCTGCAAGAACTGAAAATTCCATCACTCGCAGAACCCCCAGGTCTTTATGGACCTACATAGCAGATATAGTACGAGCGGGTTGGGGTCTTCGTGCTGAATCACGTAATTCTACTCCGAAGTCCGGCACAAGGAGTTCATCGAATGAATCTGTAAGCAGCGAGGCTTGGTTTTCTGGTCATGAGCCGGATGTGAAAGATGATGATGAGACTGAGCAGAAGGGAATAAGTTCTGCACCAAAAGGACCAGTGCAAACCAAAAGACCTGTTGATCCATCCCATCGGAGGACACTTTCTTTTCCTAGTCAAGGAAGCTCTGAAGCATCAAGACCAGGGGACATGAGAACATTAGCAGAAGCCAGTTCATCAACCTCAACTGGCAGCATGAAAAGAAATCAGCCGTCTAAAAGTGCTTCCCCTGTATCTAAACCAGTAGAATTTCAGTGGACCGAGGGAGAAAAGGGTCGGCAAGGCATTCCTTCTAGTGTAGTAACTATTGACCAGTCATCAGCATCTACCGGTGGTACAGTTTCATCCACCATTGAAGAAAAAATAACTGAGATTGGAAATGCTCAGACAGCAGGGGGTAGCTTCCTGAAGTTGGAAGAGGAACTTGTTAGAGAGAAACCACCTGAAGTTGGTCTAACTGATGGAAAGGATGGGGAATTGAAGCGAAGGAAACTTCAAAGGAATAAGCAAGTCTTGAAAGAACAGTTTGATGAGTGGGAAGAAGCATATAATCGTGAAAAGGAACAGAGAAAAATGGATGAGTATTTTATGAGAGAAGCTCTGTTGGAAGCTAAGAAGGCTGCTGATACATGGGAGGTGCCGGTTGGGGCGGTGTTGGTAAAGAATGGGAATATCATTGCTCGTGGCTGCAATCTGTAAGTATTATTACTTCCATCTATGGGAATTAAGCTTTTAGTGCACTTATGGTTCTTTATCTGTTTAGAGTGGAAGAGTTGAGAGACTCAACCGCACACGCCGAGATGATTTGTATACGTGAAGCTTCTAACCTCCTTCGGACGTGGCGCCTTGCGGTACTCCTTAAACATTTCCTTCCTAACATGCTGATGATAATGTGAGCAAGAAATTAATAAGTTTTACTCAGTTGTTGCTAATACGATGGATATCGATATTGTTGTACAAGGGTTAGGTTTGCTTACCCGTCTAAAATCTTTTTTCTGCTTTTGTGTTTTTTCCCTATGGGGATCATGCAGATCTTGCAGAGCTCAACTCTGTGAATCTGTGATTACCTTAAAAGAATGTTCCAAGAATGGGGTTGAATCTTACAAATTAAGTTTCTTTCCAAGTGCGAAATATGGGTGAGCAAATCTTAAAAAACTGGAAACCTGAGAATAGGCAACATCATGCTTCTGAAGTTTTGATCTACTCATATTTGTCTGGTGTTTTATATGACGGAACGCAGTGGTTATCCTTCTAGGATTCACCTACCGCACTACAAATTATCCAATTTAAGCAGTTTTGAAATTATTTTCTAGTGTATGCATGATGTGTGATCTACACCTAATTGATGGGCTGGCCATATATTAAATATGTTCCACTATGCATACCGATTAACAATTTTATAATGTTTATTATATGTGTTGTGGGTGACATTATCAAGACTCCTTGTGTCCATTTTTTTTCAGAAATGGGTAGTCGCATTGGATTATGGGATGAGAGCATGTCCACATTTTATCAGAGATGGAGGAGCTTTATGCTAGAATGATGATCCAATGATCTGTGGAATGTTGATTAAAAAATTCTATTAGGTTGCGACATAGACGCCTTTAATGAAAAGAGAAGTTGTAGAAGCTTTAGAAAGTTTAATTCTTAACAAAGTTTGCAAAGAAATAAAAAAGACAAAGAAAGGAAGAACTGTGATTATTTCCATCTGAAAGATAATTTTATGGGATATCTTTGTTTGATCAACTTAGATGAAATCATGTAGGCATATGGAACTCATTTGAGATATTTGAAACTTATTATTTAAATTATCACGGAAATAATTGTATATATCTGCTCATCCCTCATTATGATTAATCTGTCAAAGGAAGAAAAGTTAAAAATACAGTGATATTTTTGAAATTTTATATAGCAATTAAACTAGGGTTCTCTTGAGTCTTGGTTTAAAATGTTTTCTCCAATTTTAGGTTAAATTAAACATGGAAACTTTTTGTAGAATTCTTAATATAGTGTCTTCTTGCTCGATGATTTGGAGTGACCTCTAGATTTGATCTAAAATTTTATGGAGTCTTGCTACCAAGATTCAAGCTTGTTAATGTCTCACTGACCAAGAACAAAGACACTTACCAAAAAAAAAACAACCACCAAGAACAAAGATAAAGGAGAAAGGGGAAACTCCGAAACTTAATTGTTTCCTGCATAAATCGTCAAACATGCAATTAATTGTCTCCTTTAGATTATTTTAGTAACCAACCAAAAGTCTAATAGAAGGATTTTATATAGGGTCAGGATCGGATGACCCAGCAAATAACCCAACACCCTTTGATGCACCTAGAGGTTTTAGAATGGGCTGATTTTTGGTAAACATGTTGTCTATAATATGTTGATCATCCTCACAAAAAATCAGCCCATTCTAAAACCTCTAGGTGCATCAAATGCGCCCTTCAAATCAACGGTTAAAATTGACAGTCAAAAACCATTGATTTGAAGAGCGCATTTGATGCACCTAGAGGTTTTAGAATGGGCTGATTTTTTGTGAGGATGATCAACATACCATATACCACATGCTACAAAAAATCAGCCCATTCTAAAACCTCTAGGTGCATCAAGGGGTGCTGGGTCAAAATTTGCTGGGTCAGCCGATTCCGACCCATATATATATATATATATATATATATATATATATATATATATATATATATATATATATATATATATATGGTCCCGATTCAGTGCGAAACCCCCCTAGAGGTTTTAGAATTTGATGAAACTTGGTAGGCATGCTACCTATGCCATGTTGATCATCTTCACCAAAATTCATCAAATTCTAAAACCTCTAAGGGCATCAAAGTTAGAAGATTTACTGACTGTTCATAAAAACTGTTAATTTCATTATCAAATTTGGTACCCCTAGAGGTTTTAGAATTTGCTGAATTTTGGTGAGGATGATCAACATGACATAGGTAACATGCCTACCAAGTTTCATAAAATTCTAAAACCTCTAGGGGGGTTTTGGCGTTTCGCACAAGGTTTTGAATATAAAAGGGCCTTATATATATATATATATATATATATATATATATATATATATATATATATATATATATATATATATATATATATATATATATATATATATATATATATAGAGAGAGAGAGAGAGAGAGAGAGAGAGAGAGAGAGAGAGAGAGAGAGAGAGAGAGAGGAATGTTACAGTGAGCTGTGAGCTGCGGTTTTAGAAAGTGAGTTGCGGGTATTTTCACCCCCCTAGAAGTTTTGGAATTTGATGAAATTTGGTGAGGGTGTTGTCTAGGGTTAGATGATCATCCTCACCAATTTTCATCAAATTCCAAAAGTTCTAGGGGAGTCAAATGGTCGAAGCAAAATCTGCCGTCCGCAGTCATCGTTAAAATCTGCAGATTTTGCTTCGACCATTTGACCCCCTAGAAGTTTTGGAATTTGATGAAAATTGGTGAGGATGATCATCTTACCCTAGACAACACCCTCACCAAATTTCATCAAATTCCAAAACTTCTAAGGGGGTCAAAATACGCGCAGCTCATTTTCTCCTACCGCGGCTCACAGCTCAACGTAACAGCCTTCTCTCTCTCTCTTTATATATATATATATATATATATATATATAGGGAAATGAGTTCCTATGACATGTCATAGGGAGTACCCTATGACATATGGTGAGTTAGTAACCCTAGAATATTTAGAATGTTCTGAATTTTTATGAGGATAATCACCCTATCTTAGATAGGACCCCCGCAAAAAATCGGCTCATTCTAAAACTTCTAGAGGCATCAAATATGATTTTCAATTTAACGGTTAAAATGGATGGCCGATAAAGCTTCTAGCATTTGATTCCCCAACAAGTTTTCGAATGCTTTGATTTTTTGTGGACATTCTATCTAAGGTAAGATGATCACCCTCAAAAAAATTCAGCATATTCTAAACATTCTAGCATTACTAATTCATCATATGTCATACGGTATCCCTATGACATGTCATAGGAACCCAGCCCTCATATATATATATATATATATATATATATATATATATATATATATATATATATATATATATATATATATATATATATGGGGAAGGGGAGCCTGGACCTCTGGTGCAGCATTGATACTGCACCGGTTCGTAGGATGTCGCCACGTGGTCCCGTATTAATTACCCGTACAACAACCCCCGCGAGATCTGTATCGGCGATTAACTGCGGGATGCGAGATCTGTGTCAGCCGTCCGATTGCTTGATCCAACGAGAGGGATTCCCTTGGACCGGATCTCGTTGTTACTGTGGTGGCCACAGTAACAGCGAATCTTGGTCCAGGGGAATACCATCCGTTGGATCAGTTAATCGGGCGGTTGAAAAACATTATCGCGGTTACTGTAGCCGCTACAGTAACAGCAAAAGTATTTTGACCCGTTTGATTTCCATCGATCAGACGATCAGACGGATGAGATTCACCCACACAACACAAATCTGCTGTTACTGTAGCCGCTACAGTAACAACAGATTTGTGTTGTGTGGGTGAATCTCATCAAATGGATGGATTCCAATCGGATGGCTGGGGCACCCACTAGCATTTACTCACTACGCCGCACGGGTTAGAGAGAGGGAATCCCTCCCGTTGGATCGTGCAATCGGACGGCTGACACAGATCTCGCGTCCCACAGTTAATCGCCGACACAGATCTCGCGGGGTTGTTGTACGGGTAATTAATACGGGACCACGTGGCGACATCCTACGAACCGGTGCAGCATCAATGCTGCACCTGAGGTCCAGGCTCCCCTTCCCATATATATATATATATATATATATATATATATATATATATATATATATAGGGGGCTGCTATAATGCGGCATGCGGTGCGTGCGGCATCGCACTGCTGCGTGCATCGCATGCACGCAGCGCGTGCATCACACGGCTGCAGTGCGATGCCGCACGCACCGCATGCCGCATTCTAGCACTTCCCTATATATATATATATATATATATATATATATATATGTTGTACATGAGAGGGGGTCATCTAAGGTGATCATACCCCAAAAAAGGACTAACCTATACAATAAAGGCTAAGTATATACACAATCTAGCAGTATGTATTGGTAGAAGGGTCAACGGTGCTGCAAAAGTGATCGGGCCTACAGTTTCCATCCATATGTAAGAATGCTGACTAAGAACCAAGCACTTGATGTAGTAGAAAAGCGATTGCATCCATCTTAGTTAAGCCTTTGGTAGGAGCAATTTAAATGTATAGATAATAGGTTAGTCCTTTTTTTTTATCTCATTTGAATTCTTTTGTTCTGCAAATGCTTTCCAGGAAACGACACTTTATGTGACGCTCGAGCCGTGTGCCATGTGTGCCGGGGCAATTCTTCAAGCTAGAATCGATACTGTGGTATGGGGAGCTCCCAACAGGCTACTAGGAGCTGATGGCAGTTGGGTTAGGTTTGTGATTTACATATACCCACCTTCTTTTATTCAAATTTGCAGTTTGGTGGTTTTATCAGCAGGATATCATAGTGAGGCTTGATTTATTGTGCTTTGTGGTAATACTTGAATTAAATCTTGTCGGCCTAATCCATAAGAGTGGACATCAGGTCTGATATCTGGCCATAAATTCTACTCAAAACTTTTTTTTTTGGATATTCTTGGTTTTAGACCAGCATTTTAGAATTTTAGAATTTCAAAATCCAATTCCGATTCGGAATTATTGGAATTTTTCGGAATGTTACATTTTCGGAAATTAGGTTTAGGGTTTAGGTTAGGTTTAGGGTTTAGGCCAGGTTTATGTCAAACTTCCGTGCCGCCTTGATCGGAAACCCCGCCCCACAGCCTTGATTGAATGTGGATGGTTTGTAGAGTTAGAGATTAAAGAGTAGGTAAAAAGAAAGAAGACAAGTGGAGTTGTCGAAGTTCGGTCTTACGACCTACGTCTCCGGGCGAGAGTTGCCACATGGTTTCCACTATAATGAAATAAAGGTGGGGGAGCGTTTTCTCGACAGGCCGAGAGAAGCTTTTTACAGTGGGGGTTGCACGGAGCAACAAAAAAAAGAACAAGGATGAGAGAAGTAAGCTTTAGCTCTGGCTTTGGGATCCTTTTTTTCTATAATTGAATGACCAACCCCTTTTCTGAATGCCTTGGGGGTCCTTTTATAGCATAGGCAAGTGCCCAATATGGCAGTGATGATGTGGCGGTGATAATGTGGCACTAGTTCTGGGCCTTTTTGCTGGGCCCTTATTGGGCCGTTGTGCGGGCCCAATAAGGGTGAGGGCTTGAATTGCGGGCCTTGCAGAGTGGGTTCATGAGCCCGGACGAGCTTATTCACTTGGGCCGTCGCGCGAGCCCATGCGGCTCTGATCCGGTCCGATACAATATTTGCACCCACAGTTACCCCTTCCCAGTCGGGTCAGGACCTCCTGGGTTGGCTGGGATTCCATGGTGCAAACGCCTTAGGATTTTGGCATGGTTGGCTAGGGCCATCAGAGTCGCAGTTCGTATTAGCAGAGTCTCGACTAGTGTCACGATCCAAGCCTACGTGTTTGTGTAGGATACTTGTGCTGATCTTCTTCCCATATTTGCAGTCCTCCTGCTGCCATGGTCACGATTCTGCATTTATCGGTGCAGGCTGAAAAGTCCCGGTTTTATAAAGGGGTGTTTCCTGAAAAACAGTATGTTTTCCAACCGAGGCTTCTTCTCCTACTGCCGACACCGAGGCCCTTTTGGTACGAGTCAGAAAGTCTCGGTTTTGTAAGTGGGCGTTCTTGAAAAACTAATGCCTTTCCCAACTGAGACCCTTTTCCTTCTGCCCATGCCGAGACTCTCTTGGTGCGAGCCAAAAAGTCTTGGTTTTATAAGTGGGCGTTCTTGAAAAACTAGTGTGTTTTCCGACCGAGATCCTTTTCCTTCTGCCGATGCCGAGACCCTCTTAGTGCGAGCTAAAAAGTCTCGGTTTTGTAAGTAAGCGTTCTAAAAAAACTAGCATGTTTCTCGATCGAGACCCTTTTCCTTCTGCCGACGCCGAGGTCCTCTTTTTTTTGTCTCACTGCTGATCCGGGCGTAAGTGGGAGAGAGCCATGCACGGGGTCCGTGCGAGAGAAAGACGTGTGCGAGTGTGAGAGAGCCCTCCCTTTTTTTTTTTGTTTCCCCCTCCCTTTTTTTTTTTGTTTGTGCTGTACACCCAAGAGAGGGGCACGGTCGCACGGCAAGAGAAGGCCGTGGGGGTCCGTGCATGAGTGGGAGAGAGGGCAAACTTCTCTCTTTCTTTCTTTGCTTTTTCTTTCTTTTCTTTGACTCTGTTTCTTTCTTCTTTTGTTTTTGTTTGTTTGTTTGTTTGTTTCTTTCCTTTTTTTGCTTCCGTTTCCTTCTTTCTTTATTTCTGTTTCTATCTTTCTTTATTTCTTTCCTTTCTTTTGTCTCTTTCTTTCTTCACATGTGAAGGCCAAGCACGAGATTACGACCAGAGCGAGTGCAGTCTGGACATGTGTTGGATCCAACGCGTTGCTGATGTTGGTGGCTCGCTCTTAATGGACAGATGAATGCCAATGAATAGCGGGCGCTGCTGGTTGCTGATGTATTTGTCTAAGTTGTCATTATCAGTAAAATAAATTTTCTGTGCATCCGTGCGTGAGTAGGACGTGCACGAGTAGGAGAGAGAGCTGCGCCCAATCTTCTCTTCTTCCTTTTTTTTTGTCTTGCTTCTGTACACGTGAGAAAAAGGGGCTGCCGTGCGTGGGTGGAACCGGGTCCGCTCGTGAGTGGGAGAGAACCGAGTCCGGATTGTGAGGTCCCTTCCTCTTTTCCTCTTTCTTTTTATTTTTGACGATGCTCACCATCTGTTGGTGATGTCGATTTTCCCCTCTCAGTTTTCTGACGAAATTGAGGGGTGGATTGTTGTTGATGCCGTCGCACCTCCCCTCTCGGTTTTCTGATGAAACCGAGAGGTGGGCTGCGGACACCGAGCACCCTCCCTCTCGGTTTTATGACGAAACCAAGGGGTGGGTAGATATTGATGTCGAACACCCCCCTTTTCGATTTTCTGTCGAAACCGAGGGATGGGCTGCTGATGGTGTGCCGTCGCCTCCTCCCCACTCGGTTTTTGTGCGAAACCGAGGGGGTTGCTTGTTGATGCCGACACGCCTTCCCTCTTGGTTTTTTTTTTTTGACGAAACCGAGGGGTGGGTTGCTGATGGTGTGCCGTCACCCCCTCTCTACTCGGTTTTTATACGAAATCGAAGGGGGGACTGTTTGTTGATGCCGACATACCCTCGATTTTATGACGAAACCGAGGGGTGGGTTGCTGTTGATGCCGAACACCCCCCTCTCGGTTTTCTGTCGAAACCGAGGGGTGGGTTGCTGATGGTGTGCTGTCGCCGTCTCCCTACTCGGTTTTTGTGCGAAACCGAGGTGGGCTGCTTGTTGATACCGACACGCCTCCATTGGGACTCTGATTGCCCTCTCCCTATTCTGTTTTTGCGTGTCGGTATCAACAAGCAGTCCCCCTCGGTTTCGCACAAAAACCAAGTGGGGAGGGGGCGACGACACACCATCAGCAACCCACCCCTAGGTTTCGACGGAAAACCGAGAGGGGGGTGTTCGGCATTAACAGCAACCCACCTTCGGTTTCGTTAGAAAACCGAGAAGGGGGGTGTGTCGGTATCAACAAGCAGTCCCTCCTCGGTTTCGCACAAAAACCGAGTAGGGAAGGGGTGACGGCACACCATCAGCACCCCAGGCCTCGGCTTCAACAGAAAACCGAGAGGGTAAAGGTGGTCGGCACAAAAAACAGTCCAGCCCTCGGTTTCGTCAGAAAACCGAGAGGGTAGTGGTAGTCGGCATCAACAAGCAGCCCCCCCTCGGTTTCGCACAAAAACCGAGTGGGGAGGGGGTGACGGTACACCATCAGCAGTCCACCCCTCGGTTTCGACAGAAAACCGAAAGGGGGGTTGTTCAGTATCAACAACCCACCCCTCGGTTTCATCAGAAAACCAAGAGGGGGGTGTGTCGGCATTAACAAGCAGCCCCCCTCGGTTTCGCACAAAAACCAAGTGGGGATGGGGTGATGGCACACCATTAGCAGCCCACCCCTCGGTTTTGTCACAAAAAAAAACCCGAGAGGGAGGCATGTCGGTATCAACAAGCAACCCCCCTCGGTTTCGCACAAAAACCTAGTGGGGAGGGCGACGGCACACCATCAGCAACCCACCCTTCCGTTTCGACAGAAAACCGAGAGGGGGGTGTTCGGCATCAACAGCAACCCATCCCTCGGTTTCGTCAGAAAACTGAGAAGGGGGGTGTGTCGGCATCAACAAGCAGTCCCCCCTCGATTTCGCACAAAAACCGAGTGGGGAGGGGGTGACGGCACACCATCAGCAGCCCACCCCTCGGTTTTGTCAAAAAAAAAAACCGAGGGGAGGCGTGTCGGCATTTAAAAACAACCCCTTCAGTTTCGTACAAAAACCGATTGGGGAGGAGGCGATGACACACTATCAGCAGCCCACCCCTCGGTTTCGACAGAAAACCGAGAGGGGGGGGGGTGTTCGGTATCAATATCAACCCTCCCCTTGGTTTCGTCAGAAAACCGAGAGGGGGGGGGGGTGTTCGGTATCAATATCAACCCTCCCCTTGGTTTCGTCAGAAAACCGAGAAGGGGGGTGCTCGGTGTCCGTAGCCCATCCCTCGGTTTCGTCAGAAAACCGAGAGGGGGGGTGCGACTGCATCAACAGCAATCCACCCCTCGGTTTCGTAAGAAAACCGAGAGGGGGAAATCGACATCACCAACAGATGGTGAGCATCGTCAAAAATAAAAAGAAAGGAAAATAAGAAGAGACCTCGCAATCCGGACTCGGTTCTCTCTCCCACTCACGTGCGGACCCGGTTCCACCCACGCAAGGCAGCCCCTCTCCTTCACGTGTACAGAAGCAAGGCAAAAAAAAAAGGAAGAAGAGAAGATTGGGCACAACTCTCTCTCCCACTCGTGCATGCCCTACTCACGCACGGATGCGCAGAAAAATTATTTTACTGATAATGACAACTTAGACAAATACATCAGCAACCAGCAGCGCCTGCTATTCATTGACCTTCATCCGTTCGTTAAGAGCGAGCCACCAACGTCAGCAACGCGTTGGATCCAACACAAGTCCAGACTGCACTCGCTCTGGTTGTAATCTCGTGCGTGGCCTTCACATGTGAAGAAAGAAAAGAAAGGAAAGAAATAAAGAAAGAAAGGAGAGAAACAAAGAAAGAAAGAAACAGAAATAAAGAAAGAAGGAAACAGAAGCAAAAAAAGGAAAGAAACAAAGAAAGAAAGAAACAGAAACAAAAACAAAAGAAGAAAGAAACAGAGTCAATAAAGTGAAAGAAAAAGCAAAGAAAGAAAGAGAGAAGTCTGCCCTCTCTCTCACTCATGCACGGACCCCCACAGCCTTCTCTTGCCGTGCCCCCCTCTTGGGTATACAACACAATTAAAAAAAAAAAGGGAGGAGAGGGAAACAAAAAAAAAAGAGGGAGGGTTCTCTCACACTCGCACATGTCTTTCTCTCGCACGGATCCCGTGCACGGCTCTCTCCTACTTACGTCCGGATCAGCAGCGAGACACAAAAAGAAGAGGACCTCGGCGTCGGCAGAAGGAAAAGGGTCTCGATCGGGAAACATACTAGTTTTTTGAGAACGCCCACTTACAAAACCGAGACTTTTTGGCTCGCACCAAGAGGGTCTCGGCATCGGCAGAAAGAAAAGGGTCTCGGTTGAAAAACACACTAGTTTTTCTAGAACGCCCACTTACAAAATCGAGACTTTTTGGCTTGCACCAAGAGGGTCTCGGCATCGGCAGAAGGAAAAGGATCTCGGTCGGAAAACACACTAGTTTTTCAAGAACGTCAACTTACAAATCCGAGACTTTCTGACTCGTACCAAGAAGGCCTCGGTGTCGGCAACAGGAGAAGAAGCCTCGGTTGGAAAACATACTGTTTTTCAGGAAACACCCCTTTATAAAACCGAGACTTTTCAGCCTGCACCGATAAATGCAGAATCGTGATCATGGCAGCAGGAGGACTGCAAATATGGAAAGAAGATCAGCACAAGTATCCTACACAAACACGTTGGCTTGGATCGTGACACGAGTCGGGACTTTGCTAATACGAACTGCGACTCTGATGACCAATGTTTAAAAAGGCGAAAGGCGTATCGAGGCGTTTTTCCTTTAGAGAGGCGAGGCGTAAGCCTCAAGGCGCACCGAGGCATAAGCCTCAAATTTTTTTGAAGCGTTTTGGTAGAAAAAAAATTAAAGAAGAAAAACTTCAGAATAAATACTATTATTGAATGTGTAATAATAATTGAACTAGATATGCATAATAAATCACAATGTATTAGAAAATATCTTATATGACATGATTGAGCACTCCTCGAGTAATTTAACAACAAAATAAAAAGTCAAATTGCTCAAACACGTTTAATTCTTTAATATTCAAGATAATAATTAAAGTAGCAACTAACAAGTACTAACAAACAATAAAATATGAATATAGGACTAACATTGTCAAGATTCAAAAAAAAAAACAATGATGCAAATACATGAAATGGTAAAATACAAAGAAAAAATCTTAGAAAAAACTAGTAGAAGAAGCAAGATCATGATCTATACCTTTAAACTCAAAACAAATCTTGATCTCTCACTTGTAGTTGGTAGACAATCCACAAAGAAGAAGAATACAACTTCGGAATTAAAATCAGAAAAGAAATGAGCATTAAATCTTGATTTTGGGTTTTTGGAGGTAAAAAGGGGTTTCAAAACCTAAAAAGATCTAAAATGGTTTAGGAGGTTTCAATGGGTTAAAAAGGGCCCATGGGGGCGATTTACATATCAAACCCTTTGTGCCCCTTCCACACCAAACATTGGTTTTAACCCCTCCCCGCCCTATGTTTCACGCCTGGAGCACGAGACTTACGTCTCGAACTCCTTGAGGCGCTCCTCGGACAAAGGCATACACCCTTTGATGCAGAGGTGTAGGTTTTTTATATGTGGCTGCTGAGGCGTGCGCCTCGAGGCCACACAGGATCGCCTCACTTCGAGGCAGGCCTCGAGGCGTAAGCCTCAAACGCCTTTTTAAACACTGCTGATGGCCCTAGCCAACTATGCCAAAATCCTAAGGCGTTTGGACCATGGAATCCCAGCCGACCCAAGAGATCCTGACCCGACTGGGAGGGGGTAACTGTGGGTGCAAAAATTGTATCGGACCGGATCAGAGCCGCATAGGCTCGCACGACGGCCCAAGTGAGTAAGCCCGTCCGGGCTCATGGACCCACTCTGCAAGGCTCGCAATTCAAGCCCTCCCCCTTATTGGGCCCGCACAACGGCCCAATAAGGGCCCAGCAAGGAGGCCCAGAACCAGTACGACGTTATCACCGCCACATCATCACTGCCATATTGGGTACTTGCCTATGCTATAAAAGAACCCCCAAGGCATTCAGAAAAGGGGTTGGTCGTTCAATTAGAGGAAGAGAGGATCTCAAAGCCAGAGCTAGAGCTTACTTCTCTCCTCCTTGTTCTTTTCTTGTTGCTCCGTGCAACCCCCACTGTAAAAAGCTTCTCTCGGCCTGTCGAGAGAACGCTCCCCCACCTTTATATTCATTATAGTAGAAACCAGGTGGTACCTCTCGCCCGGAGACGTAGGTCGTAAGACTGAACTTCGACAACTCCACTTGTCTTCTTTCTCTTTACCTACTCTTTAATCTCTAACTCTACAAACCATCCACATTCAATCAAGGCTGTGGGGCGGGGTTTCCAATCAAGGCGGCACGGAAATTTCCCCCACAGTACTATTCCCGTGCAATGCACGGATGGCTGTGATGATGCTCGATCTTATTGCACATGCGGCATTGAATCTCTCTCGCCATTGTGTTGTGTGTGTGTGTGAGAGAGAGAGAGAGAGAGAGAGAGAGAGAGAGAGAGAGAGAGAGAGAAGGCCAACTGGCATTGAATCCCGCTTCCCATTGTGTGGAGAGAGAGAGAGAGAGAGAGAGAGAGAGAGAGAGAGAGAGATTGGGAAGGCCAACTGGCATTGAATCCCGCTTCCCATTGTGTGGGGAGAGAGAGAGAGAGAGAGAGAGAGAGAGAGAGAGAGAGAGAGAGAGAGATGGGGGGGGGGGTGTGGGTGGTAAGACTGATGCATGGCTATAGAGGCTTCGGTGTTACAAGTATTTATAGGTAAGACTTGGTGTTTGTTGCTGTATGCACAGATTGAACAATTTAATGTTGTTTTACAGGCTTTTTCCCGGCGAGCACGGAGGAAGCAACGATTTGGATCCATCGAGCCCAAGGGCGGGCCCTGTCCACCCTTTCCACCCAAAGATGACAATAAGGCGGGGAATCCTCGCGACCGAGTGCTCGGACGTGATGCAGCGTTTCTTTCAACTGAGGAGGAAGAAGAAGATGGAGCCGCCTCCGCCTCCACCACCACCCTCGTGCCTGCCCATATCCACTCATCCTTCCAAGTTAGTTACCAAGATGCACAACATCTTCAGCACGATGTTCTGCTTGTAGTGTTCCTGAAGTCGGTTAAGTTGAAGAGGACTGGCTGTATCACCAGAACCATCAGGCCTTGTCCCGTCTATTCCGGGCTCACTTACTTGCGCTGTATAATTGCCTAGAAGCTTTTCTGATGAAGGAAATTCATTTCCCCTCTTGTTGTATGAATATATAAATCTGAATAAATTCAAGCTTTCCATCTGCAAGCTTTTTCCTTCCCTTTTTATCTTTTGAGAAATATACTTTATTGGATTTTTTTAAAATTTTAATTTACCTTTTTATCTTTTGAGAAATATTCGATGAGCCTTCCACCAGTTCTGGAATCAGCAATTTGCACATCTGGGATTAGAGTTTGAGCACTTGAGTTTTTTTTTTAGTTTAATCTTAAATCTATCTTATCCTATACAAAGATAAATCCAAAGGGTGGGCATACTTACGGCCCACAAAATACCCAAGGCTTACTTAAATTTGAAAAACGATCGGATGTATCCCTGTTTCAGTCTTGCTCTTTTGCTGAAGGCAGCCCATGCCAGTCACCTCGTCACTGGCGATGTGCAGGCCGTCTCCGCCATCAGCAAACCACCAACACTACGTCCTCCTCACCCCTTTCTTCTTCTTCTTCTTCCTCCTCCTTTTTCTTCTGGTTTTTTCTTGTCCTCTTTCCCCCCTCGTTCTCCTTGAAATTATAGCATTTAGAGTCGAATGCAGCAATTTTTGGAAAGATGAGGGGGAAAGTGGAGGACTCGGAATGTTACGATTTCAAGGAGGACGAGTGGGGAAAGAGGAGCGGAAACACGGAGGAATAAGAAGGGGAGGAAAGAGAAGGAGGAAGAAGAAGGGGAGGAGGACGGAGGAAGAGTAGGGACGGTGACGATGGGTTTGATGGGTGACGACGGATAGGGGTGGGCAGTAGGCGGCAACAAGCAACACGGGCACGACAGAGGGAAGAAAGGGTATGGTAAAAAGGCTAGTTGCCTTTGTACAGGAGCTGCCTTGGTTTTTCGTGGGCTGTAAATAAGGCTGTTAATGGGCACGGGACAGCCCGAAGCCCATCAGGCCGGACCCGATTTGGGCCTAGCCTGGGTATAGTTTGCTAGGCTTTGGTGCGGACTGGGCTCGAACATTCAACCTGACTATGTTATGGGCTAGGTATAGGCAACCACTAACTGGATCCGACGCCCCAACCGAAGTCCGAAATATTTTATTTTTATTTTTTATATACAATGAATAGATAATTTTAAAATCGCCTACTTTAAAACTTTCAATGTCTCAGACTTTAAAAACATTATTTCACATATATCCTCAAAATGTTTATCATACTCATTTCTATTTTATGCTTTTATTGTGTAATCATAAGAACAAAAAAAAATTAGGCATATACTACACTAGAAAATGTGACCATAATTTGGGCGGGGTCTGGTTTTGGGTTTCATATAAAAGTTTCAGACCGGATTTGGCCCAAATCTGAAAATTTTAATTGGGCCCAGGCCTGGCATGGAAACACACTCATAAGTTTGGGCCAGGGCTGGGCATGGGGTGGCCCAACCCGAACCCGGCCCATTAACAATCTTAGCTGTAAATAACCCCACCCAAATCCAAAACCCTCCTTTCACCAATAAAAAGACCAAAAGTCGCCTAAATTCTAGAATGCAGAAGATAACTAAGAAATCAATAAAGATATTGAAGAAGTGGTCCTAAGACATTGACTTGATTGTCAACTTATGGACTCGAGTTAGCCCAATTGACCCAAATTGATTAATAATACTTAGATTAACCCAAATCAGTTCAAGACTAATCTGATTATCCACTCGACTCACCTAAACACTTAAAACCAATAAGCTCTGATTATGACATAAATCATGATTTGACCGTTAATAGCAAAAAAATTCTGAAAATCAAGAGGAAAAAAAATTAGTAGGACTTATGGGGTGTTTCGAATGTGGAATAGTTGTTCCCCTTAATCCTCTTCCGGAAGAGGTTATTAACGTCAATTACTATTTCTAATGCAATTTGATGGTTCAACGTTCCGGTTGGCATAGAAACAGCCGGAGTGATATTTTTTAGTTTTCAAGTCATTCGTTCCACCGGAACAATTACTAGTCGTTATTTTCAAATCATGGAATTCGGAATAGAAATAGATTGTTCCGGATTGATGTCAAACACCTCCGTAAGTGTCGTCCCTGACAAAGAGACCGGCTAAGCCAAAGGACTTTGAAATGTTGTGGATGAAAATGCCCTCCACAACATTTTAAAATTTCTTTTGCAATGCCATCAAACCAGCGAACCGAAGCCTGCCACTGCTCGCCGCCGCTGCCGAACCGAACATAAACCTAACCCTTAACCCAAGATCTATGAACCATGGGATGAACCCTAGACCTGGGATCTAAACCGAACCCATCTGAATCCCATATCTTTTCGTCTCCGATGCTCGTTGTAGTGTTGCGACTTGAGGTCGCGGTCACGCCAGCCGCCATCGCCACCTCTACTGCTCACGATCGCCTCCGCCGTCTAGTCGGGCGAGAAAGAAAAGGGAGGAGTGCAGTGAGGGCATTTTTGGATTTTTATAAAAGATTAGAAACCTTGCGTTATTAACTGAATCTATCGCATGTCCTTTTCTTACCAGCGATCTGTTGCTGTGGACGTATCACACATTAACCCAAAATTTTAAACCCATAAGAATCCATAGGTCAAACTATTATAAGCTTAATAAGTACATCTGGTGAATTACAAATGTTTTACAACATAAACAAGGATGGGATTGACATAATTCAACCTGCAATCAATCCAAAGGCTTAATCGAGAGACCAATATAATGAGGTTTTTTCTAGAATGGCCCCCAACTCTTTCGTATTATTGGAAATAGACCTGATTGCTTTTTGCATTACTTTTTTGACTTTTTTTTATTATTTTGTTTCAGACTAAAGTACCCTCGAGGCTTATATAGGGCTTCCCTCCCAATTTCAAAGGGATTTGATTCTGCTTCACTAATAATCTGTCTCCCATTTCGATCGCTACGTTTTAGGAAGAGACACATGGTGCATCCCATTTCAATGGCCAAAATTAGGCAATGAGATTAATTATAGAGGGATGCCAGTTCTGTGAGTGCAAAATCTGGCTAACGTCTAATGGTGGAACCCGCCAGCCCTTCATGAGGCCCATGGAGACAACAATGAGACCCGCTAGCCCTGCCTGGGGCCCACGGAGATGACGGTGGGATCTACCAGCCCAGCCCGAGGCCCACAAAGACAATGGTGGGACTCGTCAACCCTGCCTAAGCCCATAGATTATCTGGGGCCTGGTAAATCTTCCCAAATATTTACAAAAATCCCAGATAATCCTAAAGCTCTATAAATAGCAAATCATGTAAATACTCCATATCAGAATTCATTATTCCCAACTCCACTTTCTGTTTTCCCAAGCTTTTCGAGCCTTCTGGCAATCAAACTCAAGTCAAGCCTACTCCACCTTCTGTTTACTTGTACAAGCACTACTAGGCTTGTCGATGGTAGCTCTACTTTTTCAGAGTTAGTGGATTCAAAGGTTGTGTCTTACCGCACAGAGACGTAGGCGTCGTCCGAACTTCGTCACCACATCTTGTGTCAACTTTCTCTCTCCCTCTTTCTACTCTATAGTGTTTGAGTGACAACTTAGCACATGACAGTTCATCAATCTACAGTGCACCACACTTTGAAACTATACCCTTCAATCGACTGTTGGAGGGAGATAGTACGGCGGGTAATTTCCTCCCACAGTTTGGTGCCTTCTGTGAGATCCTTCCATATCAATTTTCGTCCTCCGAGCTTCCCAGCTCCTTTGGTCAAGCAGCAATTACCAATAGCCTGAGCAACCTGTTTGTCTCCATCGCTATACTAGAATGACAAAGACATGACCCATTGATCAGTTGGAGGGAAGTTATCTGAATCGAGATATTCAAACATCAGAGGTGAATCCTTCGACATCAGCCGCCGGTATCAGCGATGGAGCAAACATTCACCTGTTGCATGACCCATCCTCTGATCCCTATATTGGAAGTGATGTTCGAAACTATGACTGTTAATCGAGGGCTTGGAGACAACCAACCCTTGGGTATCCTCCGGCATTGTAGATCACCCGAGTATTCAACCGTCAACTGAGGGCTTGGAGACAGCAAACCCACGAACATCCTCCGGCATTGCAGATAGTCCGAGTATTCAACCATCGACCGAAGGCTTGGAGATAGCCAACCCTCAGGCATCTCTCGAGCATCTTTGGGTATCACAAATTGTCCGATAAAAATTCCAAGGAGACAGCCTTAGCACTCAAAGATAAAGTTCGAGGTAAGCGTCACTGCCTCGATACTCAAAAAGTCCAAGGAGACAGCCTTGGCACTTAAAAACAAAGTCTGAGGTAGGCGTCACCGCCTCGGCACTAAAAAAGTTCAAGGAGGCAGCCTTGACAATCAAAGATAAAGTTCGACGTAGTTGTCACTACCTCGGCACTCAAAAAGTCCAAGGAGACAACCTTGGCACTTAAAGATAAAGTCCGAGGTAGGCATCGCCGCCTCGGCACTCAAAAAGTCCAAGGAGACAGCCTTGGCATTCAAAGATAAAGTCCGAGTAGGCGTCGTCACTTCAGCTCTCAAAAAGTCCAAGGAGATAACTTTGGCACTCAAAAATAAAGTCCGAGGTAGGCGTCGCCACCTCGGTACTCAAAAAGTCCAAGAAGGCAACCTTGGCACTCAAAAACAAAGTACGAGGTAGGCGTCGCCACCTCGATACTCAAAAAATCCAAGGAGACAACGTTGGCACTAAATGATAAAGTCAGAGGTAGGCGTGGCTATCTCGGCACTCAGAAAGTCCAAGAAGATAACCTTGGAACTCAAAGATTCTGAGTTAGGCGTCACCGCATTGGCATGCAAAAAGTCCAAGGAGATAGCCTTGGCACTCAAACACAATGTCCGAGATAGGCGTCACCGCCTCGGCACTTAAAAAGTCAAAGGGGACAACCTTGGCACTCAAACACAAAGTCTGAGGTAGGCATCGTCGCCTCGGCAGTCAAAAAGTCCAAGGAGAGAACGTTGGCACTCAAAGATAAAATCTGACGTAGGCGTCACTACCTCACCACTTAAAAATAACTAGGAGACAGCCTTGGCACTCAAAGATAAAGTTTGAGATAGGCATCACCGTCTCATCACTCAAAAAGTCCAAGGAGACAGCCTTGGCACTCAAAGACAAAGTCCGAGGTAGGAGTCACCGCCTTGGTACTCAAAAAGTCAAAAGAGACAATTTTGGCACTCAAAAACAAAGTTCGAGGTAGACGTCGCCGCCTTGGGACTAAAAAAGTCCAAGAAGATAGCTTTGGATCTCAAAGACAAAGTCCGAGATATGCATCGTCGTCTTGGCACTCAAAAAATCTAAGTAGGCTGTTTTGACACTCAAAGACAAAGTCCGAGGTAGGCATCGCCACCTCGGCACTCAAAAAGTCCAAGGAGACAAACTTGGCACTTAAAGACAAAGTCTGAGTTAGGCATCACTGCCTCAGTACTCAAAAAGTCTAAAGAGACAGCCTAGGCACTTAATGATAAATTCCGAGATAGGCGTCGCCGCCTCGGCACTCAAAAAGTTAAAGAAGACAGCCTTGGCACTCAAAGATAAAGCCCGAGGTAGGCATTGCCACCTCGGTACTCATAAAGTCCAAGGAGATAGCCTTAGCACTCAAAGACAAAGTCCAAGGTAGGCGTCACCGCCACAGCACTCAAAAAATCTAAGGAGACAACCTTGGCACTCAAAGATGGGACTCAAAGACAAAGTCTGAGGTGGGCATCACCACTTTAGCATTCAAAAAGTGTAAGGAGACAGTCTTGGTACTCAAAGATAAAGTACGAGGTAGGCGTTGTCACCTTGACACTCAAAAAGTATAAGGAGACAGCCTTGGCATTCAAAAATAAAGTTCGAGGTAGGCATCGCCGCCTCGGCACTCAAAAGGTCTAAGGAGATAGCCTTGGCACTCAAAGACAAATTCCGAGGTAGGCATCGCTACCTCGGTACTCAAAAAGTCCAAGGAGATAACCTTGGCACTCAAAGACAAAGTCCAAGGTAGGCGTCGCATCGGTACTCAAAAAGTCCAAAGAGACAGCCTTGGCATTCAAAGATAACGTCCGAGGTAGGCATCGCCGTCTCGGCACTTAAAAAGTCCAAGGAGATAGCCTTGGCACTCAAAGACAAAGTCCGAGGTAGGCGTCACTACCTCGGTACTCAAAAACTCCAAGGAGATAACTTTGGCACTCAAAGACAAAGTCCGAGGTAGGCATTGCCATCTTGGCACTCAAAAATTCCAAGGAGACAAACTTGGCACTCAAAGACAAAGTCCAAGGTAGGCGTCGCCGCCTCGGCGCTCAAAAAGGCCAAGAAGACCGCCTTGGCACTCAAAGATAAAGTTCGAGGTAGACATCACTGCCTCGGCACTCAAAAAGTCCAAGGAGATAACCTTGGCACTCAAAGATAAAGTCCGAAGTAGGCGTCGCTACCTCAGTACTCAAAAAGTCCAAAAAGATAGCCTTGACACTCAAAGACAAAGTCTGAGGTAGGTGTCGCTGCCTCGGTACTCAAAAAGTCTAAGGAGACAATCTTGGCACTCAAAGACAAAGTCCGAGGTAGACGTCACCAGCTCGGCACTCAAAAAATCCAAGGAGACAACTTTGGCACTCAATGACAAATTCCAAGATAGGCGTCACTGCATCAGCACTCAATAAGTTCAAGGAGACAACTTTGGCACTCAAAGACAAAGTCCGAGGTAGGCGTCACCGCCTTGGCACTTAAAAAGTCTAAGGAGACACCCTTGGCACTCAAAGACAAAGTCCGAGGTAGGCATCGCCGCCTCAGCACTCAAAAATTCCATGGAGATAGCCTTGACACTCCAAGACAAAGTCTACTCCAAATCCTATTCAATCAACACTTCATGGCTGATCAAGTGCAACAGTACAACGCTACGTGTTTCAATGTAGGTTCGACTGAAATGACGCTTCGCCTAAGTCAACCGATATAAAGGCGCTACACTGAGTACTCCGAACTTTTGGCTTTGCACATGCTCCCGTGTTACGTAAAAACTCATACTCTCGTGCCTCGCCACAGTTAGTCTGGCTCAGGTTGCGACATGACTGGTTAATCTGCAATAGTATAATGCTATGCATCCTGACGTAGGTTCAACTGACACGATACTTCTCCTAAGTCAACCGATATAAAGGCACTATGCAGTGTACTACGAACCTTTGGCGTTGCACATGCTCCCGAGTTACACAAGAACTCATGCTTCCATGCCTTGCCACAGTTAGTCTGACTTGGGTTGTAACACAACCAGCTAATCTGCAATAGTATAACGCTACGTGTCCCGATGTAAGTTTAATCGAAACGACGTTTTGCCTAAGTCAGCTGATATAAAGGCACTACGCTGAGTACTTCGAATATTTAGAGTTGCAATTTGCAAATGATTTCGAGTTACATAAGAACTCATGATTCCATGTCTCACTACAGTTAGTCTGGCTCGGGTTGCAACATGACCGGCTAACCTGCAACAGTGCAACGCTATGTGACCCGACGTAGGTTCGACCAGAACGGTGCCTCGCCTAATCAACCGATATAAAGGCGCTACACTGAGTACTCTGAACATTTGGCGACACACATGCTCCCGAGTTACATAAGAACTGATGCTCCTATGACTTACCACAGTTAGTCTGGCTCGGGTTGCGACACGACCGGCTAACCTAGAATAGTACAACGCTATGCTTCCCGACGTAGGTTCGATCTAAATGGTGCTTCATCTAAGTCAACCGATATAAAGGTGCTACGCTGAGTACTCCGAATCTTTGGTGGTGCACATGCTCCTGAGTTACGTAAGAACTCATGCTCCCATGCCTCGCCACAGTTAGTTCGGCATGGGTTGCGACACGACCAGCTAACCTACAACAGCCCAACGCTATGCGTCCCGACGTTGGGTTGATCAAAACGGCGCTTCGCCAAAGTCAACTAATATAAAGGCGCTACGCTGAGTACTCTGAATCTTTGGTGTTGCACATGCTCCCGAGTTACGTAAGAACTCATGCTCCCATGCCTCGCCATAGTTAGTCCGGCTCGAGTTGTGACACGATCGGCTAATCTATAACAGTACAACGCTATGCGTCCTAACATTGGTTCGGCCGAAATATACAACTTGAGTTTTGTCCACTTTCGGATCAACTTAGGTGCCACCTTGTCAACACTATCAATAACCGCTATCATAAATGGCTTTCTCCATTCAGATTCGACTATCCCCATACACGGACATCGATCGACATCAAGAATGCCCTTATTTGGGTTTTCTAGATAGGGCAATCAGGCCCCTTAAGAAGTGACGATCTATTGATAATATTACCCTCACGTTGGGAATCCATCGTTGCACAAAAGAAACAACAAAAATAGTTCAGGCAAACAGGCACACAACAAAGAGTATGCAAAGTTTAAACACAAACATAGAAAAACGTGGCTCTGATATCGATTAAAACTCCCTCAAGAGAATAGGGAGGTTCCTATTGAGGGAACGCTTGTTCTAATAAAATTTATGCACATGATTGTCTACCTTAGTGGCATAATGCAAACAGTTCCTTGTGTTACTCTGTTAAGCTTGATTATGTTTGCTTGTTAATTAACGCTCTCTTTAGATTTTATCTTGTCATGCAAGGGGCAGTGCAAACCTGTCCTATCAAGACTCAACTAAAGGTGAGAACCTAGGAGACAAACTACGTGCTCAAGGTTTGAACATACAAGGCTCAACAGTAACGTAAAGCATGTAGTCGATTTTTATGTGGAAACCTCGAAGGAAGAAAACCAAATCGAGGCTATGATCCCAGAGGTGCAAGTGATCCACTAGAAAAGGCAAAAGTACAAGAGTCCAAAGAGTTGCCCAGATAGATCTGTGGTGATTCATAACCCACCCTAACAAATCCACAAACAGGCTTTCCACGAGTTGCTCAGCCCGACGCCCCACGAACGTTGCTCACAATCCTCCGCAACCTCATTTACTTCAACAATTGTCTTTCCCACCTCGACCTCCTAAGCACTGCTAGCTTTACACCCAGTTCACACATGCATGCACGAAGTACTTGTCACCACGAGGCACCACCCTATTCTCTAATGATGGACCCAAGGGTTCCGATCTACCCCACCGAATCCATAATGGTGGGAATCCTATGAGGATTTGTCTCTTCCAATTTTCTATGTGATGACCCTCAAGCCACGAGTGATCTTCTATCGCAACACTAGAAGCGACTCAAAACTTGGGAATTCAAAGGGTTTTTTTTTTTTGCAGATAATTCATAGGGTTTATTCCAAAAAATTCAAATTGACAGAAAAGGGCTTCAATCATACCCCAAGAACATCCATCACAAGAGGGATGAAAAATAAAAGTGATCTAAATGAAAATTTGTCAAGACCAAATCGAATGCCTTGAGGTAGTGTAAAAATGTCTCCACAAGATCTCGGAGCGATTTCAACTCGAACTAGATGAAAACCTCAAGTCAAAGAGGAGGGAGCAAATGATTTTCTCCAAGATCTATCTCCAAAATATCTCCTCCAACCTCCAACCCTAATGAGAGACGCAAGACTTTTATAGGGTGTCTCACTAGGCCAGTTTTAGCCATCAGATCTAGCCATCCAATAGTCTAAAATCAACCAAGAGGGTTGATTCTCAGCTTCAGATGTAAAAGGGGTCCAGATCGCATAAGTAAAATAGTCCAGACTATAGGGAATCACCCGGTTCAGACCCAGGTCGGGAGTGTAACCCAAGTTGGATACCTGACCCCACTGGTGGTTCGTGTGGCTCTGGCATTATCAACTAGGTCACTTTTATAATTTAATATGCCACTAGATAATGGTCGAGAAGATAGTGGCAAAGATTTGATAGAGCAACGTGAAGCAAGCTTTATTGACGGATGGCTGATTAGAGTACAAGCACTTGAAGCTAATTAAGAATGAACGAAGATGCTAATTTTACGGTGTTTTATCTTGTACGGATTAATTCTATTGATTGTTATACTTATTTTATTATTGAAATGATTATACTAGTCAGGGTTGCAATATGAACCTCTTATGTTGTTAGCCAAATAATATGAATCTCTTATGTTGTTATTTAGTTTGTCTTATAAACCCCAAGTTGGTTTTGTATCTAAATAATATGATTTGAATCTCTTTTTTGTTCGAATCTGTCATGTACACAAAAAACTAGAAAAAAATATCATATAGAGAAAAAAAAATAAAACACATATAAAATACCTTCATCTCCAATCCAAAAAAACTAGGCATACATAATTATTGCTCAAGCCAGTCAATTAACTGGGGCAAACAAAAACACGGTATATAAGTATATATAACTGCAAAATATGGAGTCGCCAAAATATATAGTCAACAAAATTGAAAAATCATTCATCTGGTCACACACTCCCCTCCATACTAAACCTATTTATATCCAAAAAAACAAAAAACAAGTGACCCTATCTCCGAGAAACAGAAGCATTTTTTGTTACTCCTGCGTCACGCACATACCTCCATGCTAACTTCCAGCACCTCCATATCCATGTCTTATAGCACTGCGATGGCATTCAGGACCTCTTCTATTACCTGCACCAGTGTCTCTGCCTCCAACTTCAAGCCCTCTACCTGCACCTTCAAGCCCTTTACCTCCTTTACTATGAGGAACTCTGCCTTTGCCTACACATGCAAGTGCTCTGCCATCACCTCTAATAACAGGACATCTATCTCCAGGAATTTTATCTCTGACATAACCTTCATGAATATGAGCTCTATTCTAACGACCACGACCTCTAACATCACCTCCATGAACATGACCTCTATCTACCTGTATTTTAAAGACGAACATAGCTATTCATAATAATTTACTTATAACTTACATGAATTAGAATATATTTTGAACAAGTTAAAATACAATTTACTCATAAACATAAACATAGCTACTCATAACCATTCATGATAATATTTACTTTAGTTTAAAACTTAATTTCCCTCCATGACCTCTAGCCTCCCCTCCATGACCTCCATGTCTAGGACATCTTGCTTGCGCTACTTCATATAACGTTGTTATTACAAATGAAGACAAGTAACAACTACATAAATAAGAAATGTAAAGACAACTAACAAATAGTTGAAGTTGCTTATTTTGTCTACTGTATCTCCTTAGCATGTTCTCTTATTGTGCCTAAAAGCTTTGCAAATGCAATATCTTACTGTGCTAGATCTTTGGCTGCATTGTATTTAGCATGATAATTTGCCTATCTTTTTCTATTTTTTCTCAGTCGATTTGGCAAACTCCTCAATGGTGGTGGTTCAACATCATGCTCGATCTGTGGCTACATGTATTCATCCGGAAAGTGATAGATCCATTCACAGTGTGCTTTTTTATAGGCATTTGTAGTTTAATACCAATCCCAAAACACTATTCTATGTTTGTTCTCTTGTAGAAAATACACATTGCAATATGCTTACAAGAGATTCCACTAATATCTCAAGCACCACGTCCAAATATTTTCTACCCCAGATGCACTACAAATTTTGTATACCTATATATTACCTCAAATTCATCTCCATCAACAAAAATTACTGAGCATATTTTTCCACTTTGGATCAAAAAATCTAACTTTTTGGTGTTAGAAGCCATATACTACCCCATGTAGCTACCTTATTATGCCTCATTTGTATCATATTAATCAACTTTGACTGGATCATATCATTAAGAGTTAAAATGGGCTTATCTCTAAACTCCCCTACCCATTGGTTGAAGGACTTTATGAGGTTGTTAGTGACATAGTCAATTCTATTCTTAGGATTAAAAGCATGTCTTGCCCATGTTAACACTTGCACTTTCAACAACCATTCAACTGCCTCTTCGTTCACATCCCTCATCCTATCCATTGCAATATGAAAAGACGGTTTCTTATATGCCCTTGAAGCTTGCCAAAAAAAAATCCTTAGTAGTAGTCTAAGGAACTAAATTTTATTGTTATTCAGTAATAGCCTATTTGGTTAACTGTAATTTGAACACGAGAGTATAGTGGGGCAGGAACTACTGTAGTTTGAACACGTAGCAAAAAGTTGCATGTTCCAACTATACTGTTTTTATCACTTTTTTATAGAAAATCAGTCGATTAGGGATTGCAATTGCTACGGTTTTGGGCAACTACACGAAACCAAATGGACAGGATATGCAGTGTTGATTATGTGAGTTCAACTACACAGAACCAAACAGGTTGTAAGTGTCTTACACAAAACCTATGAGTAGCTTTAGGCATTATCTTACTTATTGACTCCACAATACCATAAAACAATCAATTAATCCTAAGTTAACCATGACTTCTCATTGTAAATATAAAAAACAAGCAATCATTCAATGAAGCTTTGCAATGAAAAATCATATGTATGGATAATACCTAGTGACTATCAGACATAAAAGTTCATGTCTTATGACTTGTATCAGTCTCTATGATAGTATGTAAATAGTGAAAAAAAAATGACCAACTATCCTTTTTCTCACTTTTTACTACACCAATGGCTAGTCGGAATAGCCCATTGTTTTCATCAAGGTCTATATCTACCAATAGCACTCCGCCAAATGAGCCTTTCAGGTGACAAGCATCGAATCCCAAAAAAGGTCTGCATTTTGCCAAAAAGTCAGTCTTCAATGCTGCAAGAATAATGAACATCCTTTTAAATATAGGATTAGCAGTAGAAACTATCAATACATTATACTTTCACCAAGCTCCTTGGATTCTTGCTTCTGACAACTACAACATATGTTGGTAGCTTATTATAAGACTTTGCATAACTGACATCTAGCTAATCTCTTGCCTTCACTCTTGCCCACCATAATTGTATCTTACTTGATTCCATACCATGTCTCTAGAATCTCAATTCTCATTGCTCCAATATTCATAGTAGGATCAACCCTTAAACGAGTTTCAAGTTTTTTAGCAATCCATGTCAAAGTGGCTTCAACACATTTTGCACCCCTAACACATGTGATAAGCACCATAGATCTTTATTTGATATATAATGTCATCAGGTAATGGTGATGTAAGTATTCACCACTTACAATCTTTGCTTGCACAATGGGCATGAATGTGAAATTCTTATTCTTATATATGATAATACATCACCTATATTGAATGATATGCTCCTTCAATGCTTCTTTAAACTCATCCATATTTGGAAATATCATTCATTTTTGAGTAATTATCTTTCCATTAGGTGGAAGTATAAGCTCTTTGCCATATATTTTTTTAAGCACATCCACATAATCTTCACTAGAGCCCTCATAATTCTCAGATCTTGAATATTCACCACATACATCTTGAGATTGGTAATCAGACAAGCCATCCACACTGCAATAATCTGAGTCTACCACCTCAGCTGACTCTGAGCTACAGTCTTCCTCCTCATTACCAACTCTCCATTCCTTACCTTCTTCACTCAAATCAAAAATATCAACTTCAATCTCTCTCATCAGCCTTTGCTTCATATCTTTGAACATGTCTTGCTTCATCTCTTTGAACATTGATAGAATCATCAATGTTAACAATACTTAAACTCTTTTACCGTCCCTTGGTTCATCTCTTTTAGCATTATATCATCACATATGGAAGCAGTCCTCAGTTCATCTCTTTCATCAGCTATTACTTCACTCGTTTCATCATTCAAGCGTCATCTATGCCAATAATCCTTAGTTTATCTCTTTCAATAGTCATTGCTTCATCTCTCTCACCAATGTCTCCTACAATTTTTTATTTGCATCAACAAAGAGTGATCTATTTTACCTTTTTATTTAGTTTTCAAAACACATTAAAACATCTTTATCATCATTAATATCCATCAGCTCACTTTTACTAGGAATTCTATAATGTGCTGATATCAACAAACTTGAACAATTATCCATATTGTACCTTCATACAAATCATCTAACGAGTCTATATGATTATAAAAGTCTAGATCCACATAAGCAATTGTGAATTCACTTATTTGAAATGGACAACCAAATCAACTAATTGATGATCCATTAAAACCTAACCAAAATTTATCTCAAACTCATGCACTAATCAGTAAAAGCATAACTAATGAGGTGAGCTATTTATAGTTAAATGTAAATTTTCGGACTAAAACATGGCCAAATCATTAAAAAAATGGACTATACTTATATGGGCAAACCATAAAAAAAATGGTCTATATTTGTATGGACAAACCCTAAAAAATTAGGGCTCAACACATACTCATTTCAGAAAACTTTTTTTTTTTTTTTTTTGGGGGGGGGGGGGGGGGGATTGTGGGGGGTCTATACACAGGATTTGAAAAAACTCTAAAATTTTTGGAGATGGAAACCCCACACACAAGGTTTGAGGAACCACTACAAATTTTGGGGGTTCAGAAGTCTACACACATTGATTCTTAAAAAACTTTAAAAAGTTAGGGGTTCAAGACCCCATACATTGGATTATTTAGAAACCTAAAATCAATTTAGGGTCCAAAATAGACCAAGCTACACCAAATCATGATAGGAAGCAAGCTTTAGTACCGCTTGAATATCCGTACGAATACCGGATCCTGCTAGGAAGCAAGCTCCAGTATCACACGAAGTGAGAATATGTCGAATACCCAAAATTTTGCTAAAGAAAGCTCCGATACCAAACAAAATTCTGCATAATAAATAAATAGATCCACTACTCTATGAATAAAAGTATGAAGTTAACTAGCAATCCACGACAAGTACAATTATCAATACTAGATATATGCTACGAAAGATAGATAATAACAATGTGAAACAAATGGTGCAAGCATCATAATGAACTTATAAGGAAGCATGTGAGAACAATGTGTAATAAGAAGGTCCTGAACGCTTTCAATAAAGAAAAGCACACATAATATTTTTAGGTAGAAATCTAAACAGAAAAAATCACTCCCGACAAAGCGGGTGAGAGCCAACGGCTCCCCTTCACTAAAACTGCACACAATAAGGCAAACATGATTACACAAGAACCCGTAAGCTACCCTCGACGACTCTATGCTCACGAGCCCGCTCCTCCAAGCGGTGATGACCGACAATACCTTGTCATCAATGGGTTCACTCCAACACGGTCGCCCATGCTCTTGATCCGGCTCACACGGTGACGACCGGTAACATCTCACTGTCAATAGTTCGCCCAGCTCCTTTCTTTGTGTAACCTTGTCTCTCGGTTTCACACCACAATATGTCGTGACATCGTTGTTGTCTCGTTAGCTAGTGGATCCACCTCACCCGTAAGTGAGCTTGGATGCTTGTGCAATCGCAACCGCCAAGCGCCGCCATAATAGCCTTCTGCCAACAGCGAAAGATAGGGCAAGAGAAGATTGATGGATGGAAAGAACTGACATGATCACAAATTTGTGTGATTTAGACCTCAAGTAGTCAAGATCTAGATCACCAAGACTAGCCAAATATGCATCCAATGGTTTGGATCACCTCAATCAATAATCCAATACATATAAGCTTCAAGATCTAGACCCCAAGATCACTAGGAGTGAAGGTATATGGATCAAGATCAAGAAGCTAACAAGTGAGAGTATTCATTGTATTGGATCTTTGGTTTTTCTCTAGGTGTAAGCATCAAACATAAATAAAAATACTCAACACAAAGGATCTCACAACTAATAGTTCTTGATCCATTTATTGAGTCTCTCTTTGCTCTTGATCCTAAATGGTATAAGCGCTGGATATGGATCTAGAACAAAGAGAATCCCAAGTAATGAATTAGAACTAGGATCCTCCATACTAGAGAGTAGAGCCACTGAATTCATAAAAATAATTAGATATGGAGCTCTCTCTCTCTCTCTCTCTCTCTCTCTCTCTCTCTCTCTCTCTCTCTCTCTCTCTCTCTCTCTCTCTCTCTCTCTCTCGCCAAGAATGAAGAAAGGACTCAAGCCAAGAGGGGTGAGGGAGGAGAAGACCTCCAAGGGATTCCCCTAAGGTATCGCTTCTTCTAGGAATGATCAGCCTTAATGGATGGGGAGCCTATTTATAGCTACTTAAAACCCTAATAATTAGTGCCACAAAACCCAGATCAAAACAAGGAATAAGCATAATTAAAACTGAAACTGAACCCTTCGTGTGCATGATGCAGATCGTGTGCACGATCTCGAGAAATTCTACATAGAAAACCCTCTAAATCGTGCACAGACTGCCTCTAGGGCGTGTTCATGATTTTCACATCGTGCACATGATGAAGATCGTCCACACGATACTGACAGTTTATCCAAGATCACATCATGCGCATGATGAAGATCATCCGCACGATACTGATGGTTTATCCGAGATCCTAAAAATTCGGATGATTAAGATATAATTCAAAAAGTCTGGAATATCAAAACTGTTGGAGTTGTGCGCATGACGATGAGATACGATCCAGAAATCTGGGATCTACTTAACCGCCTAAGATGTTTGCACGACTAAAATCATCCGTACGATTTATATCGTGCGCACGACCTAGGCAGATTGTGCACACGATGACTCCAATTAAGTAAAGTACTCAATGATCTTGGTCCAAAAGTGATCCAATCAAATCTATGCAAGTGTGGGACTAGCCCACATGCTCATGCATTGAAAATGTGCAAGTTTAAATGATGAAAACTATTTGATATGTTTATGCAAATATTTGAATTCAATAAACCGATAAAAGTACAAGTGACCCTAGGTTTTTGAAAGTATAGGCTTTGTTCTCCATTCCATTAGTTCAATGTTTTCCATCATAGGCATAGAAGTTATACCTGAGAGTATGAAATCATATTGAGTGGGAATGCTTTGCCTTTGAAGCTTTGGCCACTAGTCTTCAAGTGCAAGCGTGAGCAAACACTTAGAGTCTACCCACTTGGACTAAAAAAGGCAAAATCCAACATTGGATGGCAATAATATTTTAAAGCAAAAACTCTATGACAAATTAGGAAGTCACATCGCTAGAGGTAACATGAGACCCCACTCACAAGCATTAGGGAAAGGCCTAACAAAATTGGGGGTAACCCCCCCCCCTACAAAGAGGAACACACCAGTAGAGAGATGCAGAGGGGAAGAGAGAAATATGTTGCATGCAATGGTCGACGCCCTCGTCCCGCCGATCACGTGGCCACTCGCCGGCAAATCACAAGTCAACTCCCTATGGTTTAGGGGAGGTACATGAAACGGGAAGATAGATGAAATGTTGGGTAAATGTAATCATTTACAACTTATTGCTCTTTTACTTGAGGGCATGGTCATCTTTTCAGCTATTCCGTTAACAGAGTTGGCCGAGGGGACAACTCAGACCAGGGAATGCAATTTAAATACCAAAATCACAAGGAAGGTCCGTGTAATTTAGGCAAACCTTAGAAAGGTCCCTGTAATTTACCCTTTAATAAAAGGGGTGAGAAGCATTGGGTCAAAGGGAAACAATGTAAACTCATTATTTTTGGGGTGTGAATGAAATGAACCCTCAAATCGAGCCGAGCAGACCAAGAAACCAGGGTTCGACTCCTCTCCACTAATGATCGTCTCCCCTTTCAGTCACTGACGCTTTGGGGAGCAACATGTGGCGATCCCAATTTCAATGGCCATGATCTATGGGGCATGGGATGCACCACCACCGGCCACCGCCTTCACCCTGCCGGCCGCCACTGCCGACCTCCGGTCGCCCGCCACCACCCCCATCGACCATTGGCCGCCTGCCGCCGCCTCGTTGGCCACCACCTGCCACCGCCCCCTACGAGGATGGTGCAACGATGGGTGGTGGCCGACGATGCGGCGGCATGCGTGATGGCTGGAGGTGGGCGGGCGGTGGTCAGCGGGGGCAGTGGTCGGTGGTGGTGGCATCCTCTAGGGTTTATCATGTGATTCATAGATCATGGTCATTGAAATTTCGATCACCAAGTGTCCGCTTCTCAAAGCGTTATTGATCCAAAGGGGAGCCGATCATAAGTGAAGAGGAATCGAATCCAGAAACAAGGCAACTAAGACCTATCTGTCGCTTCATGCACCAAAGCCTGCAAACCAAAACCCTCAGGCTCACATCCATCCTCCACGCTCTCCTCCTAAGAACCGGTCTCTCCGCCCACCTCAGCCTCCAATCGAACCTCCCTCCGGACACCCACGACCCATCACCATGGAACGCCGCCGTAGCTGCCCTTGCTCGTCACGGCCTCACCTCCCTCGCCCTCCAGACCCTCTCTTTCATGCACCGACTAGCTTTCCCCTTAGACACCTACGCCCTCTGCAGCGGCCTCACCGCCGCCGCAGCTTCGTCGAACCCCATAAAACCCGGCATACAAATCCATTCTTATGCTTCGAGGGCTGGGTGGTTGTCCAGCATCTTCGTCGATGGCGCCCTGATCGATCTCTACGCGAAATCAAACGACCCAGAGTCCGCACTCCAACTGTTTGATGAAATTCCTCTTAAGAACACCATTTGTCTGAATTCGCTCCTCTCTGGGTACGTCGAGAACAGGCTCTGGGTGGAGGGCATATCTTTGCTTCGTAGGATGCGAGCGTTGAGGCTGGAGCCCGACGGGTTCACTCTATCCACCGTTCTGAGAATTTGCTCTGAAGCGCCCGATATAGGATTGGGCAAGCAAGTGCACGCCCATCTGATCCGAAAGATCCAAGGCATGGAGAAAGATGGGTTCCTCTTGAGTTCATTAGTGGAGATGTACGGCAAGTCAGGGCTCGTGCACAAGGCCTGGATAGTCTTTGAATTGGCCGGGCAGATGGCGGGGAAGGGAGGGAGAGATGTCGTTCTATGGACTTCGATGCTCAATGCATATGGACGGAATGGGCGGTTCAAAGATGTCATCGAAGCATACGAGGAGATGCTGGCCGAAGGGACTCAACCAGATGAGCTCGTGTTCGTGGCGGTCCTCTCTGCGTGTAGTCGCTCGGGTTGTGTGGTTAGTGGGTTGAAGTACTTCGACTCCATGGGCAAGGACTATGGGATGGTCCCTAGGCCCGAACATTATGGTTGCGTGGTTGATATGCTATGCAGGGCTGGGGAGTTGGAGATGGCATGGAAGTTTGCCAATGAGTTGGTGTTCGAGGAACAAGGCGGTGGTGCCGTTTTCGGGGTTAGTGTGTGGGGTTCTCTGCTTACTGCATGTAAGGATTGTGGGAATGTTGAGATAGGTAAGGCTGCTGCTCAGAGGGCTCTTGACTTGAATCCAGGTAATGTGGGGATCTACGTCGAGTTGTCGAATTTGTATGCTAGGGTTGGAATGTGGGATGAGATTGGAGAGCTGAGGGAGTTGATTAAGGAGAGGGGGCTGAAGAAAGATGTGGGGTGTAGCTGGTTAGAACACAGATTGGGGAAGACATGACTCAAATTTCTATTTATGGGACCTTTGGCACTAAGAATTCCTTTTTGGTAAGCATTTACTTTGTTAAGCAATAATGTATATCACTGGGTGTACTCCAGTTCCAGAGGGGTTAATGGCTGAAAAAGTTCAGAACATGTGGTATTTAGTTTCTTGTGTGTCCCACCATAGGAAGTTTCTCGTTATCTTGTCCGATCGATTAGTAACCCGTACGGGTAGATAGAAGGCTTTGGCATATAGTAAACCAGTAGAGCCGTACGAACCACATTGAGTAGCATAAGTCTCACCCTTGTGGATAGATTTGTCTCTTTCCATGATGTCAATCTTCGCTCGAAGATCTCGAACAATGGAATCTCTAATCCTCACGTCGAAGGTTTGTGTCTCTAAGTGGAATGCCAAGGTAAGTAATCGGGAATTTGTGTCATGGCATCCAAAGCATTGAGAGTAAAGATCTGCTACCCCTTCTATGTTACTGATATAGATCATTGCACACATATGTGAAAGTAGACTAGTATTTGGGTTGTGCGAAGACACACATGAGTATAGGAGCCTGTAAGGCCGAGTAAGACTATATGTGGCCGCACAATGTTGTTGTACGGTTGCATAGTGTATTGTGTGGCTGAAGAGGTCCTGAGACCGCGCACAAGCATACCGGAGCCTGTGCGGCCGCAGAATAAAAAAACGCACAACATGGACTGGCTATCTTACAATCGCATATGTGATTGTGCGATCGACTTCACACTTGACAACATTGAATAGAACAATCATTGCCGACTTAAATTTAAAAGCACGTAAACATTTAGGAGAGATTAACTCCTTTATACAAAGGGGAATTAGGATTTGCCTTACCTTATGATTTTAAAGATTAAGGATAAAAAGTTTAAAGAATGTATTTGTTTACAAGCAAATTGAAATTATGTGGGAGTCAAAAGGCTAGAATACAGTTAGGGGTGGCAATGGACTCCAAAAATCCGAAAACCTGACCCAAAACATCTAGTATGGGTACAGATTTTGTACCCTTTGGGTAGTGTATGGTTATGGGAACTCTTACCTGATTGACTTTTGGGTATGAGTACCTCAATACCCATCCCAAACCCGATTTCCTCTCTAAATTGTGTATACTAGATACTACATTGCAACTCAAAACTCATTATAATATAGCCAAATTCTAATCACCCAATATCCCTACCAAAGCTTATAATATGCTAAAACCATTGTAATAAGAAACCAAAAGAGAATCTTAAGATTGCATTGTGATAACTTGAATTTTTTTTCCCTAAAGTAATTACATATATGATGGAGAAAAAGAGAGAAAATTATACACATTTCATATCCGAAACCCAAACCAATGCCCAATACCCGAATGAGTACATATAGATCCGGTATGGACCCTCTTGTACCCGAATGGGTATGGGTCGGGTATCGAACCTACCATACCCGAATGGATATGGATATGGGTAAGGGTAAGGTCCGACCCGAACCTGATCGATTGCCACTCCCGAATACATTGGGTTCTCTAAAGTTGTCTATTACAAAGTTCTAAAAATTACAAGCAAGAGTGAGACCAGCAACCGATCAAATCCAAGATCAAATACAACCCAAATTGTAATGAATCTCATTGTCGAAAAACCTGATAGAATCTCATTATCGAAAAACCAATTCTCACCATCGAAAAACTTGGCATATGAAACACACTATCGAAAAACCCAATATAATCTCACTATCGAAAAACAGAATCTCACCGTCAAAAAACCTGGCATATGAATCTTACTGTTGAGAAACCCGGCAGTAGAATCTCTTTGTCGATAAACAAGATAGAATCTCACTATCGAAAAATAGAATCTCATTGTCAAAAAATCCGGCATTAAAATCTCACTATCAAAAAACCCGGCATTAAAATCTCACTATCAAAAAACCCAACATTATACGGTTTTTTGATAGTAAGATTCTATCGACATTTTTGACAGTGAGAATTGGTTTTTCGATAGTGAGATTCTATATGAATCTCATTATTAAAAAAACCAATAATAAATCTCACTATCAAAAAACCCGATAATAGAATCTCACTGTCGAAAAATCGATAGAAATTCACTATCAAAAAACCTGATAGAATCTCAGTGCCGGGTTTTTTGACAATGAGATTCGGTTTTTCGATAGTGAGATTCTACTATCACATTTTTCGATAGTAAGATTATATCAGGGTTTTTCAACAGTAAGTTAACAGCATGATCACAACTGTTCATTGAACTCATCCCCGACCGGTGTATTACACTTAGTCCCGACCAAAAAGCACCAGGACGGCTATGATTGGGTGCTATGTCAAGTTGGCAAAAAAAATAATTTTGAGTAATTAATTATTTTGAAGAATAGCATCTATTCTGTAATATAATCTAGAGCAAATTACATAAACCTTCCCTGAAATATGGTGGTAGTTTCACATTGGTCTCTGAACTTTTTTTTTGAACAAATAAACCCCCAAACTATGCAAATTTAACAAGTTGACCCCTCCGTTAATTGTTCACTGTCTGATTTGATGAAAATAGCTGACGTGACCATTATTTATTTATTTTCTCCCCGACCTCCTGAAGCCACCTCGGGCTCGCCGATCACTGATAGTGTTCTGGCGAAGACCTCGGGCTAGTTGCGGCTTGCGCGCCGGAGGCGCCGGCAAGGCAAGCCGTCAGCTGTGCCAGACCGAGATGAATGGGGGGTCATGGCGGCCGGAGTTGCAAAACCTCCCTCCCATTCCCTCACACCACCTCAAACCCCCTTGCTTCCCCAGGCCCCGCGTTTGCCGTGGCCTACGCACTCAATGGACGCGCCAACGAGGAAAGCCAGCGGCTGTGCTAGGCCGAGAGGAAGAAGGGTGGGGGGTAGTGGCGATCGGAGTTGTAGAGCAACCTCCCTCCCCCTTTTCTAGTCTACTTTGAAGAAAGGATGAGGGTATTTTAGTCATTTAACACATTCTGTATATGGATAACAACGATTTCAAATTGGTCCATAGTTTGGGGGCTTATTTGTTCAAAAAAAAAGTTGAGGGAGTAATATGAAACTACCCCCATAGTTCAGGGGAAGTTTATGTAATTTGCCCTATAATACAATAGTATCTAATACTAAAATGGAGCCCTCTCTCCTATGTTGCGACACATTAACCATTTTTGAATTGTAAGAATCCTTCTCTAGTGTGCAAACACGGCTCTGTCTCATAAATCCTCTTAAAACCTTTTATAAATATGATAAATGTACATTCAACATCATCAAATGGTCGTTTTCTCTCTAACAAGCGAATCGCACTAATGAATCGCAACCACTCTAGGTTGCAGACCATTGTAATGTCGTTTGTACTAAATGGTGTGCATCAAGCCGAGTTTCTAACCAGTAATCTATACTATACTAGTAAGAAACCCGGGCAATGCCCAATTTGTTTGATTCCCGCCATTTGACAAAGATGAGATCACAACTGTTCGAAGAAGTGTAAAATTTGAAGTGAGTGTGATTCACTTGTTAGAGAGAGATTAACATCAAATGACCATTAAATATCATTGAATGAAATTTTATCATCTTTATGTTAGGTTTTTAAATGGATTTAAAAAGGAGCCGTGTTCACACACGAAAGAAAAATTCTAACTCTTTAAAAGACGTCCACGTGTCACAACACGGAAGAGAGGCTTCCATTTTAGTATATAGTATAGATACTAAAATGGAAGTCTCTCTCTTGTGTTGTGACACGTGGACGTCTTTTAAAGAGTTAGAATTCTTCTTCCGTGTGTGAACGCAGCTCTCTTTTAAATCTATTTAAAAACCTACCATAAATATGATAAATTTTCATTCAATGACATTTAATGGTCATTTGATGTTAATCTCTCTCTCTCTAACAAGTGAATCACACTTATTTTATATTTCACACTTCTTCGAATAGTTGTGATGTCGTCTTTGTCAAATGGCGTACATCAAGCACATTCGGGCATTACCCGAGTTTCTTACTAGTAATTAATAGAAAACGAAGCAGTGGTGAAGGGTTATGGGACACGTGTCACTTCAATAGGTTAGAACCGGTCATACCCGGTTAAACCGGTTGCATTTCGGATTTATGAGCATCCACAACTGTACACGTGCAGCATCCAACGGTGGAAAGGCCAAGGGCTGCTTTGTATCAGAAGTATCCAAAAGAGAAAAACTCAACCAAAGCGACAGTCGGGTTTAGAACCTTTCCACCAAACTGATTTGGTGTGTCGGGTGGAACACCAAACACCAAATTAAAATGGTTTAATATGTAAAATAAAATTCAAGAAAATCATAATAAATTAAAATAAAATCTAACATAGGAAAACAATAAATCTAAACATTTAAGGACCTTAAGATTGTTTCACATTTGATCCGATGGGTCGGCAACCTCTAGAATGAAAACTTGTTCAAAAGATTCATAACTTAGGAGATGATCGGTTTCCTCGGCGTTGCCCGGGTTCGATACTGGTTGCTTATGTTACCAATGGACGCTTGTCCTAGTGGTACATAAGTTTGGAGGGTAAACCCCAAACACATCCCATTTATATTAACAAAAACCCAAATCTATCCTATCCCAATTATATTTCGAGGGGAGGAATCGAAACAAAGTGGCTTGGGTTGGAACTAAAAGGAAATACAAAACATAGGAGGAAATAAATTCATTTTAACTAAAAAAATAGAGTGATTTTACACTTTTTCTTGAACAATATATTCATCGAAGGAAATTTTTAAACTATGGCAAGCCCAACTTGTTAGATACCCTCAGATCCCAAAACCTGGGTCATAAGGGGAGCTCCACCAAAGGGTAGATGAAGCGGCCTTTAGGTGCTCCCTTTCCAATGTGAGACTAACCGATGGACTATCTCAATCCCCACACACCCCCAACACACACACACACCCTCTTAAGCGGAGCATGCATGGCAAGGCGCCATCGGTAAGAGCGCACCTGGAGCAAGAGACAGGCCCACCTCTGATACCATGTTAGATACCCTCACACCCCAAAAACCGCCCCCTTCACATACACCCACACACCCAACTCACACGAGGCTAGCGTTGAACACTTGTCAGTCCCTCTTATCGTGCGCGGGCGCAAGGGGTGAAGACGCACGTCTAGAGCACAACATGACCACACCTTGGCCCGACTAGAAAGTAGAACCTAGCTTGGCGGAACCTCGCTTTGATACTATTTGAAGATACCCTCAAGCCCCAAAACCCTGGTCATAGGGGGAGGTCCACAACAGATATATTAAGTGGTCAATGGATGCTTCCAATACCAATGTGGGACTAACCTGGTGAACTATCTTAACATGGATCAAAGGAGTCTCACTACTTGCTGTTGGGGGAGGAGGGGAATAAACAAAAATATGGCAGGTGTGGGGGCTCAAGAGATTATATGGGGTAAAAAAAATAGGGGGACTTTGTGATAGCTCCCTAACAAAGGTATCAACTTGCAATAAGTCCTCTTACAAGTTCCAATAGCTCCCTCCCAAAATCTAGTCGAACTAAAAAGAAAAAAAAGGACAATAGCATCTAGCCCAAGTTCATTAAATTTATATTTTATGTCGTCAACTTAACACGAACCATTTTTTGTATGAAAATCAATTGAAATCACTCCAGATTGTCGATTTAAAACCACAAAACAATTTAATCTTTTTTTGTATATTTTCATCAAAAAAAAAATTTATTCTATCAACTGACCAAATAGTAACTACTTTTTACCTAATTGTTACTTTTTATGTGTGATATAGAATCGACTTGGTTTTGTATAGTTAAATGTATTTTTTGTCACGAAGATAATCATAGTATGACCAGATGAGCAAAAATACTGCTACAGTTAATCGACAATTAAGGCATTTTACCATATCAAATTGGTACTTTTTGCTAACAGATTGTTACTCTTTACCAATTGTTACTTTTTTGCTAAGATTGTTACACTTTATATGTAGGGATAAAATTATCATTTAAAAAATTTTGTTATTACATGTGCACGGCAGAAGGAGCCCTTGTTAACCAAAACTAACGAATTTTTGCTCTTTAACGATTGTTACAATTTTGCCATGATTGTTACACTTTATTTGTAGGGGTAAAATTATCGTTTTAAAATTTTTGGTATTACATGTGCACGAGAGAAGGAGCTCACGTTAGCAAAAATTCAACTACAGATAAAATGACATTTGAATATATCACGTAAAAGCCTAAAGTGGCATTCGAATTTACAAATAGTACCACCCATTTTTTCTCATAGAACCAAGCTTGGGGGAGAGGGGGTTTGCACAGCACTCAGACACTGGCCGGCCTCCACCATACCATCGATGTGGTGAGGACGCGTAGAACCACTAGAGACCATTCATTTGTGCCAAGCTGGTTCGCCGAAGTCTGTAGTCCGGGACAAGCTCTGGCAATGGAGTCCATGCTCAGGTTTGGATTATGGCAGCTTTGTTGCCGACAGGACAGATTTGACGCCATGCAGAGAGGGTCATAGGGATTCTGTAGGGATAAAATTATCATTTAAAAAATTTTGTTATTACATATACACGGGAGAGAAGCTCGCGTTAGCCAAAATCCGGCAATAGGAGCTTAACGTTAAGTTCAAACCTTACATACCCGTAACGTAAAATAGAAACCTTTTTAAGGAGCTAACGTTAATAACATCCTAGTATGGCAGCCGCTACTCTCCGTTGTATCCACACATTTGTTCTCCATTTTGTCCTAAGGATATAACCAACTCGTACACTTCCTCAACCTATCCCTCCGAAAACAAAAATCGGAACGGGTTCGGAGCGTCTTGTTTTTTTACCCCTTCTCCCCCTTTCAAAGCTAGGGTTTCGGAGCCCCATCTTGGCCTCCTTGGACACCGGCGACGGCTCCAGGGAGGCCGGGAAATAGGTGGCGTTTTGCTTTTGGGGGAGGGATTTGACCCCCTTCATCCCCTTTGTGTAGATAGGGCTCTCCTGGCAGCAAGTTTTTTGTGATTGTCAAGCTGGAGACGCGCAGCAACCCTCAACCTTGTTCGACGGCTCCCGCATGGCATCGGGGGCGCGACTCCTCGCCGGAGGACGTTGGAGGAGCAGATCTGGCCCCGTGCCCCTGTTGGCGGCCATGGTTTTCCAGATTGGCCTCCAATGACCGACGATGAGGGTCTCGGAGCTGAGATGGCGGCGTCGATCAAAGGCGGCGGATGGTGTTGTGGTGTACTATAATTTGGCGGGCTGCTAGAGCTAAAGGCTATTGTTTGCCTTATTTTGGTCTTTTTTTTGGAGCACCGGTGGTGGCATTGTCTCCGGCCAGTGGGCGGGGTGGTGATTGTTTCATCTCTTTTTTTTTAGATTTTTTTTATTTCCGGATGCGTTCTTGCATCTTGTTGTACGCCGGTGTGGCGTTTAGCTTGTTCACCGGTTGGCGCTTCCCCTTTGGCCGAAGTTACAACTGTCTTTTGCTTGCATCAGGCTGTGGTGCCTCCTAAGATATGTTGTCATCTCCCCTTCAAAGTACCCAAAAAAAAAAACCCTATCCCTCCCAGTTTTTTCGCACATCCATCTCAACATTCATCTCTACCAAGCTCATCTTGTTTTCCTTGAGCCATCTTTTATGACCTAACAATGACTCAACCACCACACCCCTGACGCCCCTCTCCACTTCATCAAACGAACTCCAATCCATTCTTCTGCAAAACAAATCCAATATACGAACAAATCGACCATACTGAGTGAGATTCTTAAAATACTTCGAACATTTCATGAAAATTATGACAAGGAGCACCTCATTCAATTAAAACTTTGTGAAAACCCAGAGTTGTGACAATGGCCATCGTCGAATATAACATATATTTTTTGTTTACTACCTGTAAGTAACTGCTAAAGTTGTCCAGCTGAGCAACTAAACATTTTCTGATGAGAGCACACCCTGATTGTGAATCTGATTGCAACTTGGCAAGGACATATTTGCATCATAACCTCAGTCAGTACCCGGTCCCGCATCTCGGTCCTCCCGCAGATCATACTCGACCACAAGACCAAGGTTGTCGATTAATTTGTGTTTCACAAGACACCCTGCGCACTGGTTAATTTACTCTGTCAGTACGCATCGAGAAAAATATCTCATTCACAGTTCCTATGGATCAACTAAACATGTGAATGAAAATCAATAACATATTGGTCAAAGATATTAAGATGATGGTGCATGAAAAGATCTTAATATATCCATAATTTGGTGGCCTTTAAAGGTTTACATATCACACGGTCGATGTACCGGCTATAAAATTAAGGGTTTTTTTTTTTTGCAAATCCACCCTTGCAGCGTATTAACCCCTGGAAACCTGATAATTACATTTCGTCACTCCGAAACCTAGGAAGCCATGCATATTCACCCATCCGGTTAGCTACCATCTCAAAAGGAGAATATAGCCGGAATATTTCCCTGTTGACTGCTAGGTGTAAACATGGAGGGCTACAGGACTTGCCGGACGAGTGTGGAGGCAGCTAGTTAATCGTGGAGGGCTGGACCTGAGTAGAGTTAGGGTTGGGGTGCTCGCTCTGAAACGAATTGGAGTTAGCCGATCCAGGCCTAAGGTCACCCTCTGACCATGGGTAACTTGGATATTTGGACCTCAGGTTAGAAGCTCACCATGGTTAAGTCATTTTCTGTTGAACATTAACGGAGGGGTGAATACGCACAACTTTATATGTCTTGGGTAAATGGTTTCCAGGTATTAATACGTAAATAAACTAGTTTGCAGGGGGGTCGATTTGCAAAAATTCCAAAAAATAGATTTCTTAGGATGGGATATGTAATGTATGAACAACTCAAGTGAAGATGGTCCTGGAGCTGGCATATGCAAAACAAAGTACTTCCATGGTGCGGTAAACAAATCATGCAAAACACCATGTATACCAGAGGTCATTCTGTATCAACTATGGAAATGTAGACGAGAAATGAACAATAATCGATAATACCTGTACGAAAACAGTTCCCCGCTCATAGGCTACTCTATTTATGGTACGCTGGGTTGTTTCACCACACGCATTGCAGGTGAATTGAACCACTAAATTTCTCCTTGGAAGCTTAATTTCAATAGAAGCTTCCTTTAAGATAGCAGAAGTAAAAGACAGTGTCAGCTTAAATTAGAAGGAAAAACACAATACTGAACGGCATAGTTTCGAATTTCATTCAACACTGGCAGGACAAAAGTTTCTACGCATATGACAAGCCCCATTCCATAGGAAAGAGAATTTAGAGAACATGTAAGAAAAACTATATAAAGTAGACATTTCCGTTCCAAAGACTGCAGGTCCAAAAGAAAAAGAAGACCATCTTACTAGCTTTAACAGTTTTAGAAATAAAAAAGACTCTAAATAACTGTTAATAAAATTATGATGACTCTTGCGTGTACAAGTGCAGAGAAATATATATCAAACTATTCAATAATAAAAAGTAGGGGTGAAAAAGGTGTTAGTTTCTTAAAGTAGGCCACATTCGAAGAAATCAATTCATATAGTTCTGCAAGCAACACATATAAGAAAACCTCACAGGAAAAAATGCTACAAAAACAAAATCTAAACGAATATCAAGCAAGGAGGAAATCAAGATTGAAGAAACCACTATCGACAATAAATAGGGCTCTAAGATGCAAATCAAGGCACAAGATGAGGAAGAGGTTTCCTTAAATTTCTAGGATTCCTAATTAGAATATGTTTTCTACTCACAACAAAACTCCTAATTAAAATGTGACTCTTTGATAAGTTACAAAACTCATTAAAGGATTCTTTGATGAACTAGGATTTCTACTCAAATTAGGGTTTCAAAAGGAGACAGATAACTACGGTAAAAGATTTCCTGATAAAGTTATTGATTCCAAGTAAAATGAAATATAAAGTCTTAATTTGAGTTGTTTAGGTTTTTTTTTAAATTTATTTCGGACCTCTTTTTCTTGCCACTTTTTAGAGCTGGTTCATGTGTCGTATTTTAGTAGGAAAAGTGTTTTGGGTAAGAGAAGTTTGAAGCCAATTACGATCGAGTTTTGGGTTAAAGAGTATATATGAACATGTAAGGAGACTTAGGAATGAGTCGAATGACATCGAATTGTTTGAATAACAATTCAAAAGCTTCTCCCTTTTTCATATATGATTCTTTCTTCTTAACTTTCTTAGTGTGATGCCTCGGTGGTCCCATGATGCACCGTCGCATAAACACCTTGGTGAAACTCCTTGATGCTTATTACAAACGAGACAATTCTAATACCTATCCTCCTTATTTTATTGTTGATTGGTCTTAAATTATGCATCTTTTTTTTTTACTTTCCACTTGTCTCTAGTTAGTATTTCGTTAATCTTTTGTGCATAAATCTAGATTCCATAAAAAAAAAGTTCATCAGCCTTCGATAACCATGAATTCTGCTACAGAATTTCAGGATAGCAAGCCTTTAATCACCTAATTTACCCTACAACCCTTATAAACCATAATACCTACCACCACTAGGCTTCATACCACTTTCGCCCACCATCGCTTTACAAAATCATATTCTTATATTTGATCTGTTGTTTTTTCAATGCCAAATTATATAAAACCCTTACTCGTAGGGCTACAACTTGGGCGGGTTGGACCCAAGTCACCCAACCCAACCCGAGCCCAACCCGAATTTTGGGTGGGTTTGGATTGATGTATTTGAAGATTGGGTTAGGTTAGGGTTGAAAAAATACGATCCAAGTTGAATTTGGGTCGGGCTCGGGTTGAGGGGTCGGGCAACACAACCCAACCCGAACCCGAACCTAAACCCGAACCCGAACCCGAGTACGCATGTATAACTATGAGTGTGTGATGTATAGGTAACAATCACAACCATCCCGAGTACTCATGTATTGAGAGGTCGCAGTCACAGTTAACCGTTTCACCCAGTCCCATATTATTTATTTGCTTCTTGCTTATCAAATAAAGACATCATCGAACGATCTAGTAAATTGCATGGATAGAAATGCAAAAAAAGTTGTATGGTAGTGTTAGCAAGTATAAGTTTTTCTTTTAGATTTTGATCATCAAAGAATAAAATTTTAAACAATAAGTATACCTGACCTTGCACAACCCGACCTGTCCTACCAACTTGGGCTAACCCGAGCCCAACCCGAGCATAGAAATTTTCTCTTGGGTTAGGCTTGGGCTAGGCATCTCAGGTTGGAGGTTGGGTTGGGTTAGGGTTGGGTTAGGGTTTTAGTACTTAGGTTGGGCTTGGGTTGACCCCCAACCCAACCGCCCGAGTTGCAGCCCTACTTACACGTCTATCGTCTCCTCATCAGTTTAGTCTCAGAGCTTCTGAGTTGCTACCATGTTCTACCATAGTGGTCGATCTTATCCATGATGAACAACGCATAGTTAGCAAGACAAGATCCTCGATAAAATCCTACACAAGTTGACCAATCGAAATACTCAGGTGGCTACTTTGAAAATCCGAAGAGGCTAGAATTCTCTTATGCACGTTAAAAAAATAATTAACAAGCATATGGGTCAACTTATAGTTGCTATACTGATGGTCAAACACATTTTGTACTAAAATTTGCTCGGTGAAAAATTAGCAAATTTGATCATCAACCATAAGGCTGCAAAGACTATTATGGCATATGTGGTTAAAATTCGAACTTATATGTTGAATCATATTCACATCCATATATGTTTGCTCTTGTCACAACGACGTGTCCAATTAGTTTAAGCTTGGCATATACAAGGATTCTGTTTGGTGTGACATCATACCAATAGAGATCTTCACTTGGTTCAACAATTTTTTTTTTGAATTCAACTTTTTTCCTCCCCATTTCTTTCCTAAAGCCCTAAGAGTCTCCCTAACACCCAAGTTACTTTCTTGCTCAAAAGATCTTCCAAAACCTTAGGTTTGGTGAAAGCCTTACTCCTAAGTTCATCCCCGAACCTAAATTTGTACAAGTCTTCTCCAATATGGGTTGTGTTTTTGACAATGTGAGTGTTGATGCAGGACGAACACAGGAACAAGACCTATTGGAAAGATTTAAATTTTCTTATTAAAATTCAGCAATTAAAGATTAAATAACAGTTGAAATCTTCAGATTATTTTGAAGCTAGCGTAGGTGATAATTTAATACAAAGGGAAGGCCTAGATCCTACGAGTCTACATCCGGAGTCATGCGAAAAGTCTTCGCAGGCAAATCGTACAGAAGATAGAACTTCCGAGTTAGATTAGGACTAAGCCAGATTAATGTAACAAAGTCATAGTTTCCTTAAGAGTATTTCAAAGAGTAAAACAAGGCTCAATGGGTTGATAGCAATAGTCACAGGCTCATGTAGTTTTAGGGTTCTATCATGAACTGACAACTTAATAAAAAAAAAATTGTGATCTATGTTTTCAAGTTTGATTTGCGGAGAAAAGCTGCAGAAATATTCAAAGGATCACACCTCTTTTCTGCAGACCGAGAGATGACGGAAAAAGATCAGGGAATCCTGGACAGTCACGGAGGCTTTGCGGAGGAGTCGATCACACACAAAAACTGAGGAACATGGGATTTCGGGCGTGAATAAGAATGCCAGGAGGGCTATCGTGATGAGAAGGGAAGTCGAGAGGCTTCGGACAAGCTATACAGTCGAAACAGGGGGCTCACGGTTTCGGAATCTGCACCAAAACACTGTATGGTTCCTTTTGAGGTCACAGCTCCTCTTTTAAGATTTTTTGGGTTGCCTTTATAACTCCAGATGCGATTGCCTTCAGTGTGGGGTGCCAGTGGAAAGAAGAAAGAGAGAGAGAGAGAGAGAGAGAGAGAGAGAGAGAGAGAGAGGCACAAGAATATATTCCTGTGCATTACCCCCGACGCGTGAAACAGAGGAACCGCGAGGTTCCTTCATGTGAAAGGAAGGATGGGGCCGGTTGCTTCCTTGCACGACCTGATGTCAGGGTTGGGTTCTTCACACGGGTATGAAAGGGGAAGGGGAAAGGGAGAGTGGAGGAGAAGGGCCGGAGGCCACTATCTCTCTTCTTCTTGCTCAGCATCTTCTTATTTGATGCTTTCTTCCATGCTTTTGGTCACCAATACTCACACAATCGAGATTTAAGGTTTCAGATTAATAGATGGGGGAGAATAGGGGGGAATCTGGAGTCCACCAGATGCAAGGAATCCCCCTCTGATGGAATACAATCAAGGATTAATGCTAAAACAACAATTTAATTCATATCCATTCATAAACATAAAAGAGGACCCGGCTCTTATATAATAAGTCAGTTTAAAGTTAGTCCATATATGAGGTAGTTAAGTTAAACAAGATAAAGAGTACAAATGACCTCAAATAGCATAGTCATTACATCGATTGTAATCTTCCATCAAAAACTGATAAAGACACTAAAGTACTGAAATATCTAGGTTAGAAACTTAAAATTACAAGTCTACAAAATTAGAAATTATATGTTATGAACTTAAAATAATAAATGTGGGTAAATTGTATTTTAAGCTTTGCACTTATATTATCAAAAGCACAACCCAGATTGGAGAAGACTTGCACAAATGTAGGTTTGATGATAAACTTAGATATTCACCAAATCTAGGGTTTTGAAGGATCTTTGGAGCAAGAAATCAAGTTGGGTGTTTAGGGGACACTAGGGCTTTAGGGAAGAACTAAGGAAGAAAATAGTTAAATAATGCAAAAAAAAAAGAAGAAATTATGAGCTTTTCAATGAAAAAGAACCCGAAGTACAATCCATTGGCAGGGGGAGGAGAAGGTAGACGGAGGAAATGAAAATAACGAAAACAGAAAGATAAAGATAAATTAAATCGAATATGAAACAAAGGAATTCAAACCCAGTTTTCTCCTTAGAGGGGAGGGGGGCTCGCACCATGGTGAACTATACCAATTTCAACTAATATATTCAGTTTACTTTATTGATCTGTTTAAAACTTTATTCAGGTACGTAGACCCTTATTGCATGTTTGCATGCCAAGTTTAAAACTAGTCATGTCTTATTTATGTGGCAAGGATTGGATAATGAATTCAGAGAAAACAAAAACCTACAACTTTGTGTTCAAGGGCCAAAAGTAATGTGCGAAGCAATATAAAGTTGATTGAAGAAGAAAGTTGAACCAACTACCAAGTGAAGATATTTATGTTCACAAATTAATTCATAAATAAAGGAGTCTTCGAAGTACTGCATGGAACTATGGAAGCGAAAACAATCCCCATGACAAGGAAATTAAGCTAGCATAAGATCCACTTAATAAACAAGAGGACATTATAAACGAACAAATATTGCAAGTCACCTCTTCCAAATTCGAAGTGTCTCTCTAGACAGGCATCAGGCTTCATTAGACAAATCCAAAAATATGGTAGATATTACAAAAGGCCAATCCAACTGTTGATGAACACAAGACAACAACGCCAAAGGGTTGAATACCAAGTATTTCTCCAAAGAGCTTTGGGCCTAGTCAAAGATAACAATGATATTCTTGATGATATGATTTATGATGGGTAATCAATCATGGAAAGGGCGACAATGACACCCTTGCTGAAGTTGTTTAATGATTGTGTAGTTACTTAATATTTTACCACCATGCCAATGTTAAAAATTATTTCAGCAGAACGAATGCACAAGGTTACTACTGGTCTTTGGAGAAGTTGGTTTCTAAATTGCAAAAAAAAAAAAGGTTACTACTGGTTTTCATCTGTTGAAAGAAATTGATTGTTACTAAAACGGGTACACAAGATTTGATGGTTGGCATACATCATCACTTCTCTGTCAAAGGAAGATTGACAAGTAAGTGATGCATTTATTTCAAGTCCTCATGTCTTACCGAGTACCAGCATCCAAACAAGCAAGACACAAGATTTGATGGTTGGCATACATCATCACTTACCTGTCAAAGGAAGATTGTTGATGGAGGTGATAGAGATGACAAAGAAACTCGAGGCGAGTTCACACGATGAAAATGAAGGCATAATATGAAAAAGAGGTTTCCTAAATATTTTATGGTTCCTATTTCAATTAGAATTCCTAGTTCATATAGGATTCCCAGTTCAAAAAGGGATTGTTAGGCAGAATATGATTTCCACTCAAAATGCAATTCCTACTTAAAATAGAATTCTTTGATGAACTAGCATCCCTCGCAACGTAAGCTTCAATGATGAATTACGATCCCTACTCAAATTAGGAATACTTATGACATACATTCTTATCTAGTTATTGAATAAAGCCATAGTTGAGTAAAATCAGGAGTCCTAGTTTGAGTTGTTTTTTTTATATATATTTTCTTTGTAAATTCAGATCTATTTTTCTGGTGATTTTTTGCTGGGGGTTTAAGAATAATTTTTTAGTAAAAAGTATTTAAAAGAGTCATACTTTAGCAGTATCAGGTTACATAAGTTTCAAATCAACACATACTGGTTTTGGATTTGCTTGAGATGGGAGCTACGAATTATCGTTGATTTATGAATTAAACATTGTGGGTGCAAAATCTGACTAATGCCCGACAGCAGGGTTTCAAATCTCGGCCGGTACCGGTACGTACCGGCCGGTACGTACCGGATTTGGCCGGGCCGAACCGAGTCCAGCATCCGGGACCGAAACAGACCTGAACCGGCCGGTACCAACCCGTACCGGACCGAACCGGCCGAGTCAGGCAGGTACCGGCCGGTACGAACCGGTACCGGCCGGTTCAGTCCCGTCCGACAGCCATTATGGGGTGGGTGGGCTTTGGGTCACTTTTTTTATTTTTTTATGTTGGATTCCTCCCTCCACATGGGCTGAACATGCTTTCCCAGCATTTGCATGTGGAGGGGGGGTGGCATTTTTAGTTTTAGCCCCTCCAAAAAGTCTTATTCCTTAAGTGGGAGGGGGGGGTTTGAAGGCTATATAAACCCCCCCAAACCATTCCATTGCAACTCCAAAACCTTCCATCAACTTGCAAGAAAATAGAGGAGAGAAGAGAGAAGAGAGGAGAGAAAGAAAAAAGAGAGAAGAGAGAAGAGAGAAGAGAGAAGAGAGGAGAGAAAGAAAAAAGAGAGAAGAGAGAAGAGAGGAAAGAAAGAGAAGAAAAAAAGAGAGGAGAGAAAGAGAGGAGAGAAAGAAAGAAAAGAGAGAAGACTGAAGAGAGGAGAGAAAGAAAAGAGAGAAGAGAGAAGAGAGGATAGAAAGAACAAAGAGAGAAGAGAGAAGAGAGAAGAGAGAAGAGAGGAAAGAAAGAGAAAGAAAGAGAGGCGACGAGCGGGCCGAGCAGCACACCGACACAAGCCGCACGCCGACGAGTGACGACGAGGTCACGACTCACGAGTCACGAGACTCACGACGAGCGGCACGAGCACGAGCGGGCCGAGCGGCGAACTTAAGAGTGAAGAAGGTAAAACGATTACTGCCTTGAGTCAGTTCAGTATACATGTAAGCATAGTAATCTTCTAAAAAAATAGTAAATTGAACAGAACCTTATTTGACGACCTCGACCCTTCTATATAAAACTTGCATAACTATATTGTCGAAATTACATCCTGAAGCATCTCAAATGGATGCGCAACTATTAAATCCATAATGAAACATTGGATTAAAAGAGGTAGCTTCGTTCACCATTGCTTATGACAGCACTTCTGTCCTCGGTTTTGTTTAGAACTGTCTTGAATAGGAAAGAGAATTCATAATGTATTGTCTTCCTTCAGGACAATCATTTTCAGCATGATGTGGTCCAAAGTTTTGGACCATAAGTAATATCCAATAAGCTATTAAGAACAAATCTTAAACCTGGGTATGTTCTTTTTATAGATTCTCCGTAGCTTATGCTTGTATGTGCATGCAGCCATGCACTAGTGTTACAAAATCTGGCTAAAGTTTAAACATATTTAGTGATCAAGATGCTATCAATCTATTTAGCATTTTCTTTCTCTTAATCACATCATCTAGTTTCTAGTTTCTACTTTCTACGTTTCTAGTTTCTAGTTCTACTTTCGAGTTTCTAGTTTCTAGTTTCTACTTCTAGTTTCTAGTTTCTAGTATTTCTACTTTCGATTTTCTAGTTTTCACTTTCTAGTTTATACTTTCGAGTTTCTAGTTTCTACTTTTGACTTTCGAGTTTATAGTTCCTACTTTCTAGTGTCTACTTTTGAGTTTCTAGTTTCTCCTTTCTAGTTTCTACTTGCGAGTTTCTAGTTTCTACTTTCGAGTAGAAACTAGAAACTCGAAAGTAGAAACTAGAAAGGAGAAACTAGAAACTCGAAACTCGAAAGTAGAAACTAGAAAGTAGAAACTATAAACTCGAAAGTCGAAAGTAGAAACTAGAAACTCGAAAGTATAAACTAGAAAGTAGAAACTAGAAAATCGAAAGTAGAAACTAGAAACTAGAAGTAGAAACTAGAAACTCGAAAGTAGAAACTAGAAACGTAGAAAGTAGAAACTAGAAACTAGAAAGTAGAAACTAGAAAGTCTCGACTTTTGCAGTTTTGCTCACTTTTGCAAAAGTTTCGACTTTCGAATGGCTCGAAAGTCGAAACTCGAAAGTCGAATCTACGTGAGGGCCCTACTTTCTAGTTTCTACTTTCTACGTTTCTAGTTTCTACTTTCTACTTTTTACTTTCTAGTTTCTATTTTCTACTTTCGAGTTTCGAGCCATTTAAAAGTCGAAACTTTATAGTTTTTACTTTCTACTTTCTACGTAGCAAAGCTGCAAAAGTGAGCAATTACTTTCTAGTTTGCTAATGCTTATTTATTTTTTGACTTAGATAATGGCACCAAAATCGAAAGAGATAGACGCTGGATGGCTACATTGCAAGGCAATTGAAGGCAACAAGCGGAAGGCCATATGCAACTACTGTGGCCGGACCATAAATGGTGGTATCACAAGAATGAAGGAGCATTTAGCGGGCAAGAAAGGACAAGTGACTGGTTGTGAGCACGTTCCAATAGAGGTACGGTCTCAATTCCAGCAATTTTTTAGAGAAGCAAGTAAAGATAAGAGTACTGCTCCTGAACTTTCTGCTTCTAGAAGACCACCCCTTACCAAAAGTCAGTCGGTAAGGGGTTATAGAGATATAGATGATGAAAGTTTTGATGATTCTTCATCTGAAGAGTTGCCGGATGAGGATAGGGAGATGAGAACGGCAATGAGACTTTCTCGTGAGGAAGCTCGTCGTCAAGAAATGAGAGAAAGAGGGGGAGACCAAAGAGGTAGATGGTCAATGAGTGGTCCTGGTGGTAGTTCCCGTTTTCTTCCTGGTGATATTGGTGGTAGTACTGGTGGAGGTGGACCTGGTGGTAGTAGCAGTGTTAGTGCTAGAGGAGGTAAAACTAGCACTGGCGGCAGTACATCTGTGCAGTTACCTCTAGACGGATTTATGTTTAGGGAACGTGGCCAGAAACAAACTAAATTAACAGCTGGAAAAATAAAACAAGCGGCCAGTAAAGTGAAGAAAGCAGTGGCCAAATTTTTTCATTTCAATCATATCCCGGCTAATGCAGCCGCGTCGCCATACTTTAAAAAAATGTGCGACACATTGCAGTCGGTTGGACCGGGAATTTCTCCCCCTACCCCATATGAAATTGCTGGGCCACTTTTAGATGATGAGGTCTCCGAAATAAACGATTATATTAGTAGTTTTAAAACTCCCTGGGAGGAGAAAGGTTGCACAATTATGTGCGATGGATGGAGTGGCCCTACTAGAAAATCCATAATTAATTTTCTAGTATATTGCTCAATTGGTACAGTATTTTACAAATCAGTCGATGCATCAGCCAAAGTGCATGATGCAATATATCTTGCTGGACTTATGAATAATATCATCGACGAAGTTGGAGCTCATAATATTGTCCAAATAGTGACGGACAATGGCTCTAACTATAAGAAGGCCGGACAAATCATACAGAAGGAACGGAAGACTATATTTTGGACTCCTTGTGCCGCACACTGCATCGACTTGATCCTAAAAGATATAGGCAAATTGGATCATGTTGACAAGGTTGTAAAACAAGCTCGAAAAATAACAAAATTCATTTACAACCATAACTGGGTAGTTGACTTGATGAGGAGGTATACTGGGAAGCGGGAGCTTCTGCGTCCAGCAATCACCCGCTTTGCCACTCACTTCATAGCATTGGAGAGCATTTTTAATCAGAAGGATGCTTTACGGAAAATGTTTACCTCAGATGCATGGTGTCAATCAAAATATGCATCTAATGAAGAGGGCAAAGAGGTGGAAAATATTGTTGTTGGAAAGGAGCTCTGGGTCGAAATTGACAAGATAATAGTGTGTATCCAACCTCTAGTGCAAGTTCTTCGACTGGTAGATTCAGATGAAAAGCCTGCAATGGGGTATATCTACGAAGCAATGGACAGAGCTAAGATGGCCATTCAGAAGTCGACAAAGGTTGGAGAAAAATCAAAAAAACAATATTTTAAGTTGATCGACAAAAGATGGGAGAAGACGCTACACCATCCATTGCATGCAGCAGGTAAATATTATCGTCAAGTGTATACTCATTATTTAACAATTTCAATTTTTAATCTCATTAGTCATTAGACTCAATACTTATTTCTTTCATATTATAGGATTTTACTTAAATCCCCAATACCAGTATAGGGTAGAAGTTTCACAACACCCAGAAATAATGATCGGGCTTAAAGAGGTGATCCGAACCTTGGAGCCTAACATAGCAGCACAAAATAAGGCAATGGAGCAAATGGAAATCTTCCGATATGCTCGTGGTTCATTTGATTCGGAGAACGCAAGAACATCTATCTCGACCATGCAGCCAGGTAATACGTCGATAAGTTGATAACACACTTTAATTATACAATTATCCAATTGTAATCAACGAATACAAACTAAATGTTTTATTTTTTGACTAATTTTATAGCTACTTGGTGGTCCATTCATGGTGAAAGTGCTCCTGATCTTCGCAAGATTGCTATCCGAGTATTGAGTCAGACATGTTCGGCATCGGGCTGCGAGAGAAACTGGAGTACATTCTCTCTTATTCATACGAAAACTAGAAATAGATTGTCATCATCTAAATTAGATAAACTAGTTTTCGTACATTACAATATGAGGTTGAGGGTCCGCGATCAGGGAAGATTAGAGGACCAAGGTGATAATCCAATCAATTTGGATTATATTTTCGACGACGATAACCCTCTAGCCCCTTGGTTGACGGAGAGAGAGGATCCAGTTCTTGACGGTCAAGAAAATACATGGTTGGAGAAGGAGTTAGGCAAGGAGCAAAGACAAGAACAAGAGGGAGCAAGGTTGAGAAGCGGCAAACGAAGATTTCAACATGTTAGCCAGGCAATGCAGCAGATAAACAGCGATTCAGATGAGAGTCTTGGCAGTATACCTTCCGGATCTAGTGATGGTGGAGGAGAGTCATCTCAACGGATGAGAGAGCATGAGAGAGCTTCTTCACCTCCTAGTGCTCCCACGTACACCGGCGTCACTGGACCACCAGCCCCACCAGATCCACATCATCCACCACTGTCACCACATGATGGAGCAGGGGCCGGGCCTTCTGGCACTGTTCATGAAGCTGCATATGTACCATACTCGTACGGATATGATCCACCACTAGGTCCACCATCATCATATTACCGAGATTCTTATCAGCCGATGTTTCCAGAGCAAGAGGAATCGCAAGGAACATATGGAGATTCTTCATCATCTTACGGCTACGGAGCATACGGTTATGGTGTCCAGCACGACCAGGACATTGGCCAATCAATCTTCGGTTATTCTGGGCCTTCCGACGGGTCTTACTACCAGCAGCACTACTCGGCACCAACTCCAAATGAAGACGAAGAAGAAGCTGATCGCAATAATAATCTATGGAACTTCTGAGTTCTGAGTTCTGATTCTTCTGATTCTTCTGATCTGACTATCTGAGCGACTGAGCCAGCCAGGTGAGTTAATAATTTTAATATTGATAATCTGTATTTTGTGGAAGTTGAAGTGTTGAACACGTCTGGAATCTGGATTATGAAACTTATTCTATAATTTGTATTGTAAATTTATAATAATAAAAAAATTTCAAAACTTTAAAAGGTTGTTTTATAAAACCTTTTAAAAACCTTTTTTAACTTCGCCAAGGCCGGTCCCAAGCCCGGATAAAGAAGGAGGGAAAAAGGATATAGGAAATTAGGAATTAGTAACTTGTTAGGTGTGAGTTATAACTTGTAACTTGTAAGTTGTAACTTGTGAGTCTTGTGGTTCAGTTAGGTCTCTACTGTCCAATCATTCACCTCGGGGAGTGGTGATTCGACAATAGTTGACAAGTTCATCAAGATTCTTAATCATACACCTCGGGGAGTGGTGGTTGTGAATCTTGATGAATGATGAATCCAAGACTCTAAAGTCTAAACTCTAAAGTATGAACTCTGAGAGTCTGAACTTTGAAGTCATAACTCATAAGTCATAAGACTCATAACTCATAAAGTCATAAGTCATATAACTCATTAGATAAGAGTATAAGACTCAAGTCATAAGTCATAAGTCATAGTCTGAACTCTGAACTCTGAAGTCACATAAGATAAGACTCATAGGCCTAAAACTAACCCTAGCAGCCTAGCCTAAGGCTCTAACCCCTAAGCCCTAACCCTAACTCCTAAGTAACTCCTAAGGTCCCTAAGCCTAAACTCCTAAAGGACCTAAAGGTCCTAAACTAGGCCCCTAAAGGGCCTAAAGTACTCTAATATTTATTTTCTAATTTTTTATATTTATTTTCTAATTTTTTAGAATTTTTAAAGATTTTTTAAGAATTTTTTACAATTTAAAAAAAATAAAAAAAAGGGGCCGGTACCGGTTCAACCAGAACCGGCCGGTACCGGCCGGTACCGGTACGAACCGGCCGGTACGAACCGGTTCGGCGCCGGCCGATACCGGTACCGGTACCCGAGTTTTAAACCTTGCCCGACAGTGGAACCCGCAATCCTGCCTGGGGCCCACGAGCATGACGGTGGGACCCACAGCCCTGACTGGGGCCCACAGAGACGACAGTGGGACAACCCAGCCTGGGGCCCACAAAGAATATTTAGGGTCTGATAAATCCCCCCGGATATTTACCAAATCCCTGATATTCCCAAACCTCTATAAATAGAACACCCGACAGATTTTCCAGATCCGAAAATTCGAGACCACAATCCCACTTTCTGTTTTCCAGATCTCCCAGAGCCTTCTGGTTTTCGGACCCTAGTCAAGCCTACTTCACCCTCTGCTTACTTGTATTAGCACTCCTCGGCCTGTTGAGAGTAGCTCTACTTCTTCAGAGATAGTGGATTCAAAGGTTACATCTTACCGCACGGAGTCGTAGGCTTCAGCCGAACTTTATCATCACATCCTGTGTCAACTCTCCCTCACTCTCTCTTTATCTTTCTTTATCTCTCCTTCTACTACAGTGTTAGTGTGACAGATCAGCGCTCTACAGTGTGCCACATCCCTGAAACTCTACCCTTCTATCAACTCAACTGTTGGAGGGGGACCGTACGACGGCCATAATCCTCCCCCACAAACATTAGAGGTCTCTCTTCTTTTTTGAGCGAAAGCATGACTCTTTATACTCCTTTTCCTTGGTTTGATGTCTCTGATTGTCTTGGAGAGACGCCTTGGATAGCGACATCAGCAAACATCTTGGTGAGACACCTAGTTACCCATTAAAAGCAAGACACTTATAACACTTCTCCACTTCTTTTTTCAGTCGATTACTCTTCAAAATTTGCATCTCTAATTATTTTCCGCTAGCATCTAGTTAGTAGGTTGCAATGTCTTAGACAGACATTGTTGGTGTGTAAGGTGACATTGATATGTGATGTTGGTCTAAATGCACAAGGATGCGTATAGTCAACTTCTCTGTGGACAAGATGGTATTCCATGATCAATGGATGCATCAACCAAGAACATAGTTTTTCGTTATTTGATGGATCAGATTTACTAATACACAAAGGATGCTAATATGGATTTGTGCTAGTGGCAAACGATAATCTTCCCCCTCCCCTCTCTGCCAAAGAAGTTAGAAAAGGAAGCATTTACCTTATGAAGGGAGGAGAGCACATCGAGCATATGAACACAAGGAACCCTGCAACCCCCTAGCCGAGGTGGGACTATTCCCAGTGGAGCATCTCAACAGAAACTAACTCAAGACTTCTTGTTATGATACAAACAAGCCGAGCATATACCCAAGAAGGGTTTTGCTTCATGTCAAACCCCTGAACTCTAAAACCCAAGAATTACATAAATGAAAAAAGATCATAACACAAAAACTGAAGTGAAGGAAAAAAAAAGAGATAAAAATCAAAAGAACAGTGTAATCGATTGAGGGTCACTGAATCCGGTCACCTTGTTTGAAGAAGCGCTGCGGTCGGATTCAGAGCCTTTCAAACACGCGGCGATTCGGGTCCCACTTCCATGGTTAGAAGCCCGCAAACTGAAACGGATGCCGCGAAATTCCAAATGCTCATCGGCGGGTTAATAAACGAAGAACAAACGTGATTTCTGGAAACAATGGAAGAGGGAAAGGGGAGCTGACCACGAGTTCGGAGCCGTCGGTTTAGGGTTCCAGAGTCGGAGTGGAGGCGGAGGAGGTGGTGGTCTGGAACGGTTGAGAAGCGCTGCTTCGAGGGGCGAGGAAGGAGAGAAGCAGCTCATAGAGACCAAAACCTTGCCGTGGATAGCAGACGCCATCTCTCTCTCTCTCTCTCTCTCTCACACACACACACACGTACCGCTTGGAGACCTGGGATCGATTCCCGCTTGCTTCGAACTAATAACGGGTAGGGGGAGGCGCTAACCCTCGCACAAATGAGATGCTGTGGGGTGCTTTAAAAAAGGAAAATTTTATTCATACCCCATAAATCTGTAAGTAGCCCCCATTTCCAACAAACTTGAACACACCCCCTTTTTTTTTTCATACCCCATTCCTATCCCAAAATTACCCTTCTCTCTTACACCCCACCTTCAATACACCTCAGTTAAATGGCCCGCCCCAACTTGATTATACCCCAATAAAACACATACCCCCTTAAATGTATCTCAATTATATACACTCTTGAATACACCCCACTCTTAAATAAACCCCATGCAGTTGGCTGGTACTTGAAGGCTCAAGTAGGGCTGCAACTTGGGCAGGCCAACCTGAACCCAACCCGAATTTGGGTGGGCTAACCCGAGCCCAACCCAAATTATTTCTCCTCTACCATATTGAAGCCAGTCAACCCATCCCGCACAACCCGATCAACCTGGCCAACCCGACGAGTTGGGCTTGGGCTAAGGAAGTTCAAAGAAACATTCGGCTGGGTTGGGTTGGGGGTACAAAAGACGCTGAGTAAAGGCTTTGGGGTTTGGGGTACAAAAGAAAAGGGCATTGTTGGTATTAAAGGATTGTTGAGTAAGATATTGAGAAGCGGTAGGGAGACGGGGGCTAATTACAGATTTTTGGGGTACGAATAAAATTTCCCTTAAAACAAGGTATATAACACATAGACCCATGTAGTTTGCGTGATTATCACTTATACCCCCTCATGTTTAAAACCTTATAAATGCCCTCCTATAGTTTGAAAAACCATACACATAGTCCACCTCTGAAGGGGGTTGCAAGTGATGTGTTTTTCAAACTGTAGGAGGGCATTTGTAGAGTTTTAAACATGAGCAGGTGCAAGTGATAATCGGTCAAACTATAGGTGGTCTATGTGTAATCTATCCTAAAAAAAAGTTTCTAAATGGGTCCGGTTATGGATATAGATGGCAATGGGCCTAGATCCTGCCCGCATTTGTATAGTCTCAGATCAGGAAGAGAGTTGGCAACGGAGTTAGGATTAGTGGGTTGGTGGGTTTACTATGGCTCAAACCCTAACTTGTTTATTAAATGGGTTAATCATCCCAATCTTAATCCTAGGTGGGTTAATCCTAACGCTAACCCACATATTCTATTAGTCTAATATTACATAACCTAAAATAATTTGATGTTTCATCTAAGTATAACTTACTAATTACTTTTTAGGAAGAGTAGAATGATGTATTATAGGGGAAGAAATTATGGACATTGATAATGTTGAAGGCTGTCATGAATACGATGTTGGGGCTGTGGGTGCAAAATCTGGCTAACGCCATACAGTAGGACCCGCAGCCCTGCTTAGGGCCCACGGGAACGACCGTGGGACCCGCAGCCCTGCTTAAGGCCCACGGGGACGATCGTGGGACCCGCAGCCCTGCTTAGGGCCCACGGGAACGACCGTGGGACCCGCAGCCCTGCTTAAGGCCCACGGGGACGATCGTGGGACCCGCAGCGCTGCTTGGGGCCCACAGAGACGACAGTGTGACCCGCAGCTCCGCCTGGGGCCCACGGAGATGAGAGTGGGACCCGCAGCTTCGCTTGGGGCCTACGGAGACGACAGTGGGACCTGCAGCCCTGCTTGGGGCCCAAGGGGATGACAGTGGGACCCATAGCCCTGCTTGGGGCCCACGGGGAAGACTGTGGGACCCGCAGTCTTGCCTAAGGCCCACGGAGATGACCCTGGGACCCGCAGCCCTGCTTAGGGCCAATGAAGACGATAGTGGGACCCGCAGCCCTGCTTGGGGCCCACGGGGACGACCGTGGACCCGTAGCCCTGTCTAGGGCCCACGGAGACGACCGTGGGACCCGCAACCCTGCTTGGGGCCCACGGAGACAACAGTGCGACCTGCAGCCCTGCCTATGGCCCACGAAGATGACAGTAGGACCCGCAGCCCTGCCTAGAGTCCACGAAGACCACAATGGGACCCACAGCCCTGATTGAGGCCCACATATACTGTCTGGGGCCTGGTGAATCATCTCCTTGGTATTTACCAAAGCCACTGATATGTTGGAGAATATTCTCAGAATATTTCCCATAAACCAAATCTCTATAAATAACCAACCCTGTAAAATAATCCAGATCGAGAATTCCATACCATAATCCTATTTTCTGTTTTCCAGAGCTCCTCGAGCTTTCTGGGTTTCAGACTCGCTCCGAGATTATTCTACCATTTCTGTACTTGTAAGAAGCACTCCTCGGCCTGTCAAGAGTAACTCTGCTTTTAACCCAGAGATAGTGGATTCAAAGGTTGTGTCTTACAGCACGAAGACATAGGCTACGGCCGAACTCCGCCATCACATATTGTGTCAACTCTCTTTCTCTATCCCTATCTTTCCCCCTTTCTCTCTACTCTATAGTGTTTGAGTGACAACTCAGCACGTGACAGCTCAGCGCTTCGAAGCGTGCCACATCCTGAATGGTCAAACCTTCAATCGACTGATGGAGGGGGATTACGTACAACGGCCGAAATCCTCCCCCACAGGGGCATCCAATTCTCCGAACACTTGCTCTCTGTCTGTAGTCTACCACCCTGGAAGCCACAAAAAAGGATGATATGGATTCCAAGATCTTTTAGGTTTCCTTCTTGGTGTTGTGTGTTGAGGATTGAGCGGCGGGCAAACTCCGAACACACACACACACATGACAGGTTATGATATGAGGAATACAAGTATTCATCTTAAGGCGCAACTATATGAGGAATACAAGTATTCATCTTAAGTCACAACTAAAGTGCATCTCAGTGGTTGCCCCCATTGTTTCCTTTCCGGGCGATCGCGGAATCGAATCACAGGCTTGTCTTACGCTATGTGGCATATAAATAAAGTTGTGCGCTAGTGGGGGGAAACAAGGCTTGGCCTTTGGCGAGGAAAAAATTTATTTTGCACTCCGGCAGTTGGCAGGCTTTAAATCGTGGTCTCTATGTGCGATGGAAATTACATGCGTCACTAGGGGTGGCAATGTGTCAGGTTGAGACATAGGTACAAGGGCAAAACACCCAACCCGAACCCGACCCATTTAATAAGCAGTCAAAAACTTAAACCCAAATCCGACCAGCCTAATAAACGGGTTGACCCGACTCGTTTAATAAATGGGTCAAGTCGGATCAGGTCAGGTTGAGTCGGGTTGGGTCAACTGAACCCATATAAACCGCTCGGGTTTGATTGGGTTGGGTTGACACGACCCATTTGGTAAATGGATCAAGTCGGGTTACAGGTGCAAACCCAAACCTGACCCATTAAATAAATGGGTCAGTCTGGTCAACCAGTTTTGAGGCATATTCCTATTTTATTTGGTAACAAACACACCCCCCCCACCCCCCCCCCCCCCCCCCCCCCCCCCTGGTTTTATTATGGAAAGATCCTCAATGGATGAGCAAATGCAATCCAAACATGTGGGGAATTACAAACTCAATAAAGCATAAACCCTTATCTATCAAATAATATTGGCATCCATTACTTTTCCTTTATAAGAAATCCATGTGATCAGTTATCAACTGAAAAGTCGAAGCATCCATTACTAAAATCTTTTTTTTTTCTTCCGGAGTTCGTAAACTTTGTTCCATATCCAACCGCATCTTGATGGGATAAGTTCCGATTTTTGTTCACGTTGTTTGATACGAGATTCAATGCGGCATTATGGGGTGAGAAATTGCATCCACTTCCTCTTTTATTGTCCGTCTCATTCTCTAGAATATGTCTGCGAAGTGGTTGATTCCATGAAAGCAATACTAATATGCTTATAGAGTGCTAATCGAACACCCACTTGCACACGTGAAAGATGCAAAAGAGGGCATATACCTGAAATTATTAGGATGACTGCAGCCTGATACTTAAAGTAGGCCAAAGTACTGTTGGCGCCCCGATGCTTGTACTTTTTTTTTGCTGGACCGGCCAAGCAGTCAGAGGAAGGGCGATAGAGCAAGGTCTCAAAGAGATCCAAAGATCGAAACGGGGGAGGCAGCAGATGCTATTTATCAATGCCATGATCCCGTGAACATGACATCAACGACTAGGATTCGCACACGCAAACAAGGCACAACGGCCTCGAGGGAAAGTTCTCTCCATGGTGTCCATACCGGGAGTCGAACATGGAACCTCAACAACATTGAAGAGAGGAAGTACCACCAGGTCAAGAGCCCTTGTACTTTAGAGTATATGCTTTCCTATATTCCTTAGGAGATGAGGATGAGATGAAATAAGGATAAGGGATGATGGGCCAAGATCTGTTGATTGGATATGTTGCAATTGTAATGATATACCTTTTTTTAGGGTTGTAATGCTATACTTTTGGAAAACTCTGAATTGGAGAGTACACCCTTTTTTTTTTGAAAGGTTATTGGAGAGTACACATGTAAACAAGTGATTTTTTTTTTTTTTTTTTTGAGAAAAGTAAACAATTGAATACCATCAATACAAACTCCTCGATTCGGAATTTAACATTCTTGAACCTAGTTTCTGTAGAGTACGAGATCCACTCTATGGTTTGGGTTCAATGAATTCATTTCTTTGCACTGTCCATCTGACTCTCTGGAATATGGTAAACCCTAATCTGTGAACATTTTGGTTTGCATTCACTATATCAACTATCCAGTTTCCGCAAAAAATACTGCAGGACAAGTTCAGTGTGATGTCAAATCCGTATATCATGTTTTATATAGTACATAAAATTCATGAAACCAAAGTTTCTATAGATCCAATTTGCATCCAGGTACAGCAATTATTCTCTATATTCATCAATAGGAGCGGGCACGTGGTTGAATAACCGGTACAAGACTAGTTCGATACAGGAATTAGATTGTTCTTAGGTATATTACAATTATTCTCTACATACACCCCATAGTTTTTAGTACACCAACAATCCCCATGGATGAACATCTGCAATTCACGCATGCGGTAGCCGACTAACTTGTAAATGGATCAAAATGTTAATGAAAATGGCCCTTGGTAAAAGAAATCACCACAAAAACATATATTCTTTGGTGTCGCTGATCAGCACGAATCGATTAAAAACCGCAAACCACAGCGGATCCCATCTTGATGGAACAATGTAATTATTCAGTCCTAATATGGAGGCATATAAAGAGTAGTTGATTTCAGGTATCTGATTTCTTCAAAGAAACATATGAAGACTTGTATAGAGTGACACACCTAGAAGATATATGCAAAGGAGGGCATCTACTTGGATGTAGTGTAAAGAGAGCCCACACACCGTTCGATGGAATCCGCATTTTCCAAGTGAGGCATATGCTTTGTTATCAATGGTGTGCTAGGATTTGGGAGTGGAAGATGAGATAAAGAGGAAGAAATGATGCATTTTGATGTGGAGTGGGTTAATTCCATTTTAATTGCACAAGGCATTGTTCGGAATCTTTATCACTTCAAGAATCCTATACCCCAACATGAATAATCACTTAGTTTGTGAGGAATAGGACAATAAGTATATCTCCACGGATTTAGTTGAGGGAATAAAATGGGTTTTGACACCTACAAGTTGGAGTTCATGTAGGAAATCGTCGGATCAGCGCAATAATCATAGTTGAAGGATTGAGTCCTCAAGTAGTCTCGAGAGAGTTGGCCTATATGGACTCCACGTAATGGGTCTTTTTCTTTTTTTTTTTGTTCCCTCATGGGCGAGGGGGTGATTGTTGGGGTATCCAATCTAACCAGTATTGCGTTGACCCCATGTATACCAATTGATATAGAAGATGGACTTGATAATACCCTCACACCCCAAAACCCGGGTCGTAAGAGAAGGTCCATAAAGGGTGCATGAAGACATCACATCCCAACTCCCTAACCGATGTGGAACTAACCCAACATGACTCACATCTATGTACGATAGGAAGTTGACACCTCGGTTCCCTTCTAGCTCCAAGATTTTTATTATAAATCAAAATTTTATTTGAATCATTATTACTAGATTCATTTTAAAGTCTCCAATCAAGCTTAGTGGAGTCATTACCTTTATAATGTTGAAAAAAAAAAATTTAATGTTTAAAAATCAAAAACCAAAAAAAATCAGTTACTATATACTCTTAGACTTTTCATAAAGGTTGTAAGGTGAACATCTTTTAAGATTGTGTTTTGGTTTAAGGAAAGAGATGTTCTTCATTAGAAAGTATAAACTTCAAAAGAAAGTAAAATGAAAGCAAACTTTAATTTGTCTTACATTCTTTTATATTTATGATGGGGGTACATACTCCGTTGCGGTGGTATTATGATGGTTTCGTTTTATCATTCCTATTTTTTTTTCCTTCTAGTTATTACTACATAATTAAATTGTAAATTATTTTTTTAAAAAAATTATCTAATCCCTTTTATGTCGTGAGCCGCCCCTACCATAAAAAAATAAAATTATGAAAAAAAAAAGCATCAAACAGAAAGACAAATGATTGATGAAGATTGAAGAAAGCTGGAGGAAAAATTACAATGGGGGTAATAAAGAAGGCCCTTTGTAATTGTTGATTTCCACATTCCTTTCACCATGATCGAGCAAAATCGAGTATTGAAATAGATAGACCAAAGACCCACTTTCTAATGCTCCAATAATTAGTCATCACTATCAAGCCCGATGTCCTCTTATGTTTCTTTATTTCCCTTTTACTTCTCCGATTGAGTGACAATGATCTTACACTCCCTAGTCATCATTTAACTCAGAGAGTGTTCTTTAAAAAGGACCAGATTGAGAAATTGGGGCAATGGTGGAGGAATTAATGAGTTATAGTATTGTTCTTTTCTCGTCGGGAGAGTGCACGCAGAGCACACGTTCTAGAAGCCGGTTTCCGCTTCAGGTTTTATCTGTTTAATCTAACTTTTCAGATAAGAAATAAGGGTTTAATTTATAAAAATTAAATTAAATGAAAAGAAAATCTTTTAATTTCAATGCCATAGCAGAGTGGTACTACACTTTAACCACCATGAACTCCATCAAAGACATCAGTTGGCTAAGATATTGGTCTAACCTTTTTTTTTTCCTTAAGAAGGGACCAAGTGACTGGTACACATCATTTGTTAGTGCGCCGGCACAAGATAGACCAAGGATTTTTAATACCCAACAAACTGGAAGACTCGCCAATAAGGCGAGAGCGAAACCCGGTACTACAGAGCGGGAGGAAATATGTCATTGCATAAATTTGAATCCTTGACCAAGGCCAAGGATTGTGTGTCTTACCACCTGAGCTATCAGTTGGAGACTAGTGGAACTGTTTCTTGTGGTATAAAGAGGAACTACTGCAAAAGAAAAAATAATAATAATAATAATAATAATAATAATAATAACAATAAAAATAATCAAGAGATTGTATGATAAAGAATTAAGCATCCACGCTCCATATCTCTCAACGAGTCAGCTTGATGGCCACAAGTAGGGCTGCAAATGAGCTGGCAGAGCCGAGCTTTGGACTGTTTGAGCTTGTTCGTTTATTAAACGAGCATAAACTTCAGGCTAGGCTTCGCTCAATTGGTGATCGAATGGCCCCTCATCGAGCTTGTTCCCAAATTCCAAAATCAGTCAAAAGTACGGAATATATATGTTAGGTGACTAGGTCTATTCAAGCCATTTATGAGCCTACTCACGAGCTTGCTCACGAGCCCTAAACAAGCATGTTCGCTAGCCCAATCGATCCGAGCTTTGGTCTACTTGAGCTTGGCTCGTTTATTAAACAAGCCTAAACTCTTGGCTTGGGCTTGGCTTGACTAGTAGCCGAACGAGCTTTTATCGAGCTTGTTTGCGAGGAGCCACTCATGAACTGCTTGGTTAATTTGTTTGCAGCCCTAGCCAGAAGCCATCTCCATGACAGTAGCTAGCTGCAGATCTAGTTGGGCTCAAAATCCATACAACTAGCTAGTGATGACTAGTGAGAAGATAAACCTTTTAAATGATAAAGCAAAGTAGATCGAGCCCTTTTCTTAGTGGGAAGGATTTTCAAATATCCAATAATTGTTGATTAAAGGGGGGATCACTTTTATCTTCATGGTAGTGCAGGCCTCGTTGGTCTAATGGGAGGCTTCAATGGTAATGGTGATGGTGTCCTCACTTGATTCCCGGCCGGTACGTCCAATCCCTCGTCCCACATTGGCCAACTGAGAATCACACCACAACATCTTTTGAATGAAATGAGGGCGGCATTGCCGGGCAGCCCATGGTTTCCTTTAGCTGTCCCACATCTTCAGATGGGATGGATGTATATATGGCACTTCAAAGCATCATCAATATTACCCTAAGTGAGCTCCATAGCCTTACTCATCTTCAAGATTGTATACATTATAATGTACTATTCGAACCCGATGTCGATCGGAAAGCTTGATCTTAACAACAACGGCAATCATTGATTGAGATTGGGCCACTCGGGGAGACGGAGTGGGGCCTAGCTAGCTTTGATACCAAGTCACTAATCGCGTGCCCCCTCAGAACCGGTTGAGAGGGGAAGAGGGCAACGGATATATGAAGACATGAAACTCCCACCCCTAAATGATGTGGGACTATCCGCTCAACATTATGGTAGTTAATTGATGTCTTTCTCAAAGACAATAAATTTTATCATGACACGAGATATAATATGGTTATACATGTATGGATTCCAATGTCATCAATGCATATTTTTCTTTCACCATCTTCCATCTTGTTTGGTATACAAGAGGTACATGCTTTCGTCATGAGGATTGGGTCTATTGGGGATGTTCATATGGGGAGGTACAAAGGGAATTATAAATCTTAGGTGTTTGGTTGGGAAAGTGGGCTTTCATTTCCCGAGGAATTGGCAGTATCATTTTTAAGTTATGGAAAGAATATGAGAATGGATGATATGGATCCATCCGCTAGGGAATTTCAATTCCCAGGAAAATGAACCATGGCAAACATAACTTGAAGTAAAATTTAATTGATCCAACTAATATCCAGCTTTCTGCATCCGATACTTCCTTCATAAACATATATATCAATCCGTACTTCAATCTTAAACAGTTATAAGAATATGTCATTAGGTTATCTGCAATAGTTTTTTTTATATCCTTGTTAATGTATATAGAGATGGGTCGAGTTTTATGCACAGACAGGTCAAGTTCGTAGTGTAATGATGTGCATATATATTGGGCTTAGTCCCTTAATGAACGAGTCAGAGGGTTGAGCTTCAGGTTCCCACTTTCACTCCTTCCTTTCTGTCAGCTCTGTCTGTCACCTTTGATGCCAACCTGTATGGTTAGGTCACATATCTAGTAATAGACTCCAAAGCATTTTTCGCTTAGGAGTTATGGGTTGAGTTTCTTTCTTCCTCCTCTCTATCTACATAGGTTGTCGATTGACAAAGCACCTAACTCTTCCTTTTTCTGCTAGTGCTTCTCGATCCAATGCTCCTTTTGATTTAGTACACTCTGATGTTTGGGGTCCTGCTCTAGTTGCCTACTTTACCGGTTTTCTATATTATTTGAGCTTCATATATGATTACTCTCGCAGTGCCTGGGTCTATCTCATGCGCAGTCGCTCCGAGATTCCTTATGTTTATAGAACTTTCCTTACTATGCTCCACACTCAGTTTGATCGGCTCATTAGGATCTTTCAGTATGACTGTGCCCAAAAGTATCTCTCCTTTGAGATGCGTGAAATCCTTCAGACTCATGGCACTCTTCACCAGCAGTCGTGCCCTCACACCCATGAACAGAATGGAGTCGTCGAGCGCAAGCATCGTTATGTCCTCGAGACAACACGAGCTCTACTTTTGTCTGCTTTTGTTCCATATTCCTACTAGATTGAGGTTGTTTTGACTGTCGTCGCTCCACAGTTACTCCCACCGAGGTTGCTTTCACTAGTGCTCCCTCGCCAATAGCTACTCTCTCCTCTCTGGTCGCAGATCCTGGATTTTTTCAGCGCTATCCTATGCTCGAACATTACCCTCCTGATAAATATGACTACTCTCCTGACAAGTTTGGCTACTCTGCTTTTACCTCTGACTCTCTTGCCACCTCTAAATACTCTACTATTGCATCCTACTCTCTGTCATATCAGGACTTTTTTTACTATTCTCCATACCTATCAGGAGCTCCAGTCATACCGTAAGGCAATTTTTAACTTAGCGTGGCGACAGGCCATGACAGAGGAGCTTGAGACTTTTCAGAGGACCCAAACTTGGGATCTGGTTTCTTGTCCCTTAAACTGGTGCCTAAAAGCTACAAATGGATCTTCAAGGTCAAGACTCGACTTGACGACTCTATTGAGCGGCACAAGACTCACCTTGTTGCTTGTAGCTTCTCCTAGGAGTATGCTATTGACTACGAGGAGATGTTTGTTCTAGTTGTTCGAATGATCACTGTGTGCACCCTCTTAGCTGTGGCAGCTACTCGAGGGTGGGCTCTCCATCAGATGGATGTGACAAATACTTTCCTTCACGGTGACCTCTCAGATGAGGTGTACATGGCTCCTCTACCTGGCGTCTCTACTGGTCTGTCATTTGTGTCGGGCAATCTATGAGCTCAAGCATGTCCCTCATGCCTGGTTTGAGTGATTTCGCAGTACAGTTCTTGTCGCTAGATTTATAGAGTGACACTCTAACTATACTTTGTTCACCTGATCCTCCATTCAGGGTCTTGCTTTTCTGCTTCTGTATGTGGATGATATGATCATCACCAGGGACGACAATGCCACCATATTATCCCCTCAGCGTCACCTCCAGAATCAGTTCGAAATGAAGGATCTGGGCCCTCTTCACTACTTCCTTGGTATTGAGATTGACCGTTCATAAAACAAGGTCATAGTCCAAGTTCGGGTTAGAGTCTGAATCCAAGTCCATATACACAAATAATCGTTCAAGCCAATATTGTTTAATCCCCCGATTATATTCATATTAAGGTCCAATCCTTGGGCGTGATCGGCCTATTCATATACATATAAATGAGTCCCAAACATATATCAAAACTCTTATTCATATATTAATATATCTACGCCCAAATCCTAATCTATCATACTCGGGCTTTATTCGGTTTGGACTATTATGAACCCGTGTTCGGATCCAAATAATTTCCTGCTTTGATTTGTAGGTCCGAATTCAGCCCATTAGGCCATATTTAAAGTCCATATCCAACTTTTTTTTTGCACCCACGCTAGTGGACTCGGACTAGATTGTGATCCATTCATCTTCCAAAACTAAAATCAGGTCGCACTTCTTCTCACTGAACCTAATCCAGATACTAGATCTTTCATGTTCATAAAACAAGGGCATAAAATCATAAAGATCCATCGGAAAAATAAGAATATTTTTATCATTTTTTTGTTTGTTTTACATAAAAAAATATATCTACGTGGCGGCGGCCCATGATGCTTTTTGGTTCCACCATGCCACTTCAGCGGCAAAATCTTAAGACATACTCACATAGGACTATTCTATCAATTTTTCAAATAATGATTATTTAGATAAATCCCATGTCATTAATTAACAAAGGGTATTGATTCTATTGAATCGTAATGATCCCACTCCAAATGGGGGAATTTTCATTATTTATTATTGGAGCACTGATATTTGAACATACAACGGGACATATTGGCGGACATACTCCCGAGGGCCCCTCCCCACACACACACACACGCAGTATGTCCCGTTGTATGTTCAAATAGAATTTTCCTATTGATTTGTTCACTCGTACGTGCATGCACACCCAGATTTTCTCCAAAAGACCAACCCATCCTCGCTCAAAAGAAGAAGCACCTACTAAAAAGGCAAGGGCATAGGAGTAAATCCAAATCCTCCAAAGGTGGCCAAAGGGGATTTTTGAAGTGACACCCCAGCACAAACCAAAGGCTGGCCGACCCACTTCCTAAAAGAGGCAAAATCCCTCCATTCACTCACTCACGCCGCCTCTTCTCCGGCGACTCCTCCTCCCTCACCGGCGAATCCCGGCACCACCACCACCCACCCAAGTGGTGGGAGGAAGGTGCTCGGTATTTTTATCACCAAGGGTACTACGAGGATATCTCAGAATGTGCTGCCGCCCAACACCCCCCTAATGATTCTCCCTCCTCCCCCTCCCCTTCCCCCATGCTGATATATATAGCCTCTCACTGCTCTTCTCCCCTTATACACCCACCCATAAGAGAGAGAGAGAGAGAGAGAGAGAGTGAGAGAGAGAAAGAAACTGAGACTTGATCAGTAGAGAGAGAGAGAGAGAGAGAGAGAGAGAGAGGGAGAGAGAGAGAGAGAGAGAGATAGCAGAGATGGTGAAGTTTTCAAAGCAGTTTGAGGGGCAGCTCGTTCCCGAGTGGAAGGAGGCCTTCGTTGATTACTGGCTGCTGAAGAAGGACCTGAAGAGGATGCAACTCCTCCTCGATGCCAACCAACCCAGAGACAAGCCACAACCGCCAACTTTAGCCCACAGGCTCCTCTCTCCCATAATGAGGCTCCCCCTCTTTGCCTCCAATGCCCACAAGGACCATGGGCTCATCCAGGCAATCTACTGCTACTCCCTTCATTCCCTCTCTCTCCTCTTCCACATTTCTCTCCCTTCATGGGACCTCGAGGTTCTTTTGCTAAATGGGTAGTCTTGGGGGAAATGGTTGATGATCCAAGGAGCTAACGAATAGGCCTCGATCGATCAGCCCTGTTTTGATTGTGTTCTTGGTTAATTCAGGTTCATAGGAAGCTCGCTGGCTCGGCGAGCAAGGGGGACTTCTACGAGACCGAGCTGCTGGAACAATTCGCGGACACCGACGCGGCGAAGGAGTTCTTCGAGAGGCTCGACCACCAGCTCAACAAGGTGAACCAGTTCTACAAAGGAAAAGAGAAGGAGTTTGTGGAGAGAGGGGAGTCCTTGAGGAAGCAGATGGAGATCCTGCTCGATCTCAAGGCCGCCCTCAAGCAGCAGCGGGGGCGGGGATCATCGACGCAGGACTCAAAGGAGGATCCCTCCATATCATGCTCAATTACATGCGGTACGTACGTAGACTAATTGGTTAATGACTTCCTTCCTCCTCTGTTTTTTTTTTTTTTTTTAGTGAAAGAATTGAGTTGTTGGAGAAGAGAAATTACATGAAGATGCATATAAAAAGCATGGCATGATTAGCTCATAATTTCCATTTTTTCAAATTATTCACTTGAATTTAAGGGTTAATTTTGCATACATTATGTGCTTATATATATTTTGTACTTAATTTTTTTTTTTATAACGTACATTATAAAATAGATACATATGTATCTTTATTCTTCTTGGTTGTTTAATGATAGAGGAGGAGTCTAGTAAGGGCACACTAGACATAGAACAGCCCCAAGAGAGCCCAACAAGTGAATCTGAGAGGAATGATCAGGTCCAGTTCTGTGTTTCCCCTCAGAGGTCTGAGGACTCAGGGAGGCTAGAGAGGGGCAGGAGAGAGGAAGGGAGGCTGAGGAGCCTGTCTGGTAGGGTGATCAACTGCCAGGGGAAGAACCTGAGGATCAACATACCCCTGACCACACCAAGCAGGACCATCTCAGCCCTCACCTACCTGGTGTGGGAGGACTTGGTCAGCCAGTCCAAGAAGTGTGGCCCAGAGGGTGGTGGCAGGCTCAACATCAACAAGACCAAGCTCCACCATGCAGAGAAGATGATCAGGGGGGCCTTCATTGAGCTCTACAAAGGCTTGGGCTACCTCAAAACCTATCGGTGAGTACGCACCTACTTAAACCATCTTGTCTGATTATCGCAAGGTAAACATACATTTCTCATGCATCGATCTTGTCAGAAGATATATACAAAAAAATAAAAAAACAGAAGAATCGAAGGAATGATCGTCGATTATAGCAATGTAGTTAACCACTAATTACTATCTTACATTTAGATATCATTTGACAGGACTCTGAACATGTTGGCCTTTGTGAAGATCTTGAAGAAGTTTGACAAGGTATGTATCTCTTCATATCAAAGGGCATCGAAGATTAGCTATTCATCAACAAAATTGTATTGAAGTTTTGTTGATTACTTGTATTGATCAGGTGACAGGGAAACAAGTCCTGCCTATTTATCTCAAGGTTGTAGAGAGCTCCTATTTCAACAGCTCAGACAAGGTAAGCCTCCCTCATATATAAGACGCTACGAAAATGACCAACAAGTCTACATCTTAAATTGGAAATGCCTAGAATCTAGATCAAGGCGTTGTCTATGTTGAGCGGTTAGTCCCACATCGGTAATGGGAGCGGAGATCATTGTCTTTAATTATATACCCGATGTGCTCTCCTCGATCCCTCCATAAGGTCGGCCTTTTGGACCTTTTGGAGCACTCTGGGTGTAGTCATAATCTTAATAACCCAATCTAATAAGAAGCTACTAAAATAACCCACGAGTCTTAATTTTAAGTTGGAAATAGTACATTGGAATTTAAATGGAAGCATTGTCTTAATAACCCAATGCAATCTCATAAATTGGCACTAAAATGACCAACAAGTCTAAATTTTAAGTTGGAAATGGTTAGAATTTAAATTGAAGCTTTGTCTCAATAGACCAATATCCTGACCAGTCCATCAAAATAATAGGCGATTAAGGAAATGGACGAGGTCGAAGAGCTCTTCATCAAACAATTTGCTGAAGATGACAGGCACAAGGCCATGAAGTACCTCAAGCCCCAACAGCGCAAAGAATCACACGCCATCACCTTCTTCATTGGTAATTACTCGATAAAATAACATTAATCGATGCATCTTCGTTAAAGCCCATGATTTCCTAATGAAAAGGCTCTTTATTGATCAGGGCTCTTCACGGGGTGCTTCATCGCGCTGTTCATTGGATACTGCATCATGGCACACATTGCTGGAATGTACAGAGGCCAATCAGACTCCATCTACATGGAAACCGTCTACCCCATCCTTAGGCAAGTAGTTGATCTGAAATCTCCACCTTCGACCGTCCTTTCGGATTTGTGTCATTGACATCGAGCCATCGATTGCAGCATGTTCAGCCTCTTGTTCCTTCACTTGTTCCTTTATGGGTGCAACATCTTCATGTGGAGAAAGACGCGCATAAACTACAGCTTCATATTTGAATTTGCCCCTACAAGGGAACTGAAGTATAGAGACGTATTCTTGATATGTACCACATCTATGACCATTGTGGTGGGAGTCATGTTTGCCCATTTGGCCCTCACTGCAAAAGGGTACTCTTTTGCTCAGGTCCAAGTAATCCCTGGGGTTTTGCTTCTGGTAATCTATTCATCCATCTCATTTGTTTAATCGAAGTAGGTTAAATTATGACCGGGTAAATTACAAAAACATTCCCTGAGCTATGTACACCTCATTCCATATTGGTCCCTCAACCTTTTTTTTTTTTGAACAATTTGAACCCTGAACTATGCTCCGTCTGCATTTAGCCCCCCTCCGCCAAATTTGTATTCCAAAAATAACCTTATTTATTTCCAATAATACTCGATGCGAAAAATTTAAGTAAGCTCGCGGAATAAAAAGTTGACGGAGGAGCTAAATGCAGACAGAGCATAGCTCAGGGATCAAATTGTCAAAAATAAAGAAGTCGAGGTACCAGTATGAAATGAGGTGTAGTTCATAGTTCAGGGTTTAAATTTATATGAAGTAAGCTGTCCAAACAAAGACCAGCTGGTTCTATATATACTTACCTTTAGTTCTCTTTGCATCATCCCTTGCTAGTGGTTGGAAGAACTGGATACTAATGAATAATAAGCAGTAGTCCTCGAAAAATATTCCATCATCAATAGAACAATTGATTAAAAGATTCTGAGAGATCAGATGTGGTGGACAAACACACATTATTCTTCCCATAATAATCGGAAAAGCTTGACATTACAAGATCGATGCTCGTCTTCTGATGCAAAACAGATGTTCTTGGCGATGCTCGTGTGCCCGTTCAACATCGTCTACCGGTCAAGTCGCTATCATTTCATCAGGGTCATTAGGAATATCGTGTTGGCCCCTCTATACAAGGTACGCCGCTTTGAGATCCGTAAAACATTAATTAATTAGCCATGCTTCTCTGATACCAAGTTGCAGATCGGAGTTAACTTTCGTTCGATTTCTTACAGGTAGTTATGGTAGACTTCTTCATGGCTGATCAACTCTGCAGCCAGGTAATTAATTCCCGTTCTCTCTCTTTCTTTCGAAGGAAAATACAATTTGGATTAAAGTTTGATTAGTAACTCAATTGCCTCCACAAAGGAAGATTCTTCTCCAGAATGTAATTTGCAAAGAAATGATTGTTTTAGTCCCACATTAATATCGATTATTCAGTAATTAGATGGCTTAATTTCTATATTATGTCAGACATTGCGAAAGCCCCCATTCAGTTAATTAACTACTTCCTTTGATGAAAAAAGGTCCCAATGCTAAGGAGTTTGGAGTATGTCACTTGCTACTACATAACAAGCAGCTATAAAACTCAGGACTACGGGTTTTGCATGAGAACACCACATTACAGGGACCTCTCTTATGCTGTCTCCTTCCTACCTTATTACTGGAGGGCCATGCAGGTTCATGATCACCATTTCCCTTCCATTGAGCAAAAATTCAAGGCAAATTACAAAAAACTCCCCTAGACTATGCACTTCATATATATATTCTCAAAAAAAAAAAAAAACTATTCACCTCATTTCATATTGGTCCCTCGACTCATTTTTTGTACAATTTGAATCCTGAACTATGCTTTGTCTGCGTTTAGCCCCTTTTATCAACTTTTTATTCTGAAAATACCCTTATCAATACCCGGTATGACTCAAATGATTTTTGAAATATTTAACTTATGCTTAGTAGGAAAAGGGTATTTTTGGAATAAAAGTTGACGGAGGGGGCTAAATGTAGACGGAGCATAGTTCAGGTTTCAATTGTTCAAAAAAAAGAGTTGAGGGATCAATATGAAATGAGGTGCATAGTTCAGGGAAGGTTTTTGTAATTTGCCCAAATCTGTCCTTAAAGAGAATTATATGCGAAACATATACCTTTCCTAACGGGTCGTGCGCATGATCAACCTCATGATTTGGCAGTGTGCAAGGAGGTGGTTTGACGAAGGGGAGACGAGCCACCTCATCAACTTGGGAAAGTACGTTTCTGCTATGCTCGCAGCGGGAGCCAAAGTCGCCTACGAGAAGGAGAAGAACATCGGATGGCTCTCTCTCGTTGTGGTAGTGTCGAGCATAGCCACCATGTACCAGTTGTATTGGGATTTCGTGAAGGATTGGGGCTTGCTTCAATTCAACTCAAAGAACCCATGGCTTAGGAATGAACTGATTCTACGCCGGAAGTTCATATACTTCTTATCAATGGTAGATCACACTTTGTTTATCCTAATTACGATTGATATAAAATGTCCTAAGAGGTTTCTTGCATGGATAAATTTTGCTATGATAATCCTATTTTTTTGTCAATTACACATGTGCTTTCCTCGATCGGTTATAAGTTTGTAACACCTACTGATTAGAGTTATAATTTGTTTTCCCTCTCAACATTCGACTTAAAAAATTAAAATCATTGGGCCATTGCCATGCAAAATTCATCACAACAACGCATCTATGGATGGAAATGGCAAAATATGCCATCATAAAAAATGTCAGGTAAATTACACATAGACCCCCTTTAGTTAGGCCATATATAACTTTCACCCCCTCATGTTTAAAACCCTATAAATTAATGCCCCCCTGTGCTTTGAAAAACCTTACAATTACACCCCCTCTTAAGGGGGCATTTGTAAGGTTTTAAACATGAGGGGGTGAAACTGATAATCATTCAAACTACGGGGGTTGTCGCCGGTGTAAGTTACCCAAAAATGTTTTGATTAACTTCTCGTAAATTAGGTTAATTCTTTTTGTGATGGGCACTTAATGTAGATTCTTGTGAATTTTGCAGGGTTTGAACTTTGTTCTAAGGCTAGCTTGGCTACAAACTGTTCTTCACTACAATTTTGGGAGTTTGGATTATAGAGTAACTTCGTTCTTCTTAGCAGCCCTTGAAGTGATTCGGCGTGGGCAATGGAATTTCTATAGGTAAATCTTTGCCCACGCAATAGATAATTGTGCACATCTCTAATTAAATTAAGGAGAATCGATACCCAGTCGATCCTTTAGTCGACGGCCTATAATGTTTAATCCATAATGCATTGCCCATAATTTCCCCAACTTATTGAAAATCTAAATCTGAACTTTTTGAATATTTGATATCGAATTCTTGACGAACTTTTTTTTGCAGGAAAACATGTTTATGTGATGTGTGAAATAGATTAGGGCTAAAATTTCTCGATCTTTTTTTTTTAATGTAAACACAGTTTAGAACCTAAACAAACATGTCATGAATTTTTCAGGTTGGAGAATGAGCATCTAAACAATGCTGGCAAGTTCAGGGCCGTTAAGACCGTTCCGCTGCCTTTTCACGAAGTGGACCAAGATTAACCGCCGAAGACAACAGTGAATAACATTCGAGCGATGATGACGCGCATTAACATTTTATGTCAAAGGGGGGGCTAGCTTACTCATTCTTATGGTTGGAAATTTGTTGGGTCCAAAGAGCACAATGTATTCCTATTGTTGTTTAGGAAGGGAAATATGTATACCTGTACACGTTCATGGTGCTAAATGGAAGGAAACATCCATTATCATCTTCGGCATTCCATTTTCCTGTAGCTTAGAAGAAACTTACTTATTGAAGCAGTGAGTCTCTCAAGGATTATGTCTCATCAATAAAATGATAGCTTAGGTGGTGAGACATATGCAACCCGTGGCTTTGGTCAAGGGTTCGATTAGGTGCTACAACATATTTCCTCCCGCTCTATAGTGGCTACCTCGTCTATTTTTTCTTTGCTAGAATGGCCAGGTGGCCAGAGGACATGGCACTAGAACAAGGGCTCAAAGAGGCCCAGAGATGGACCGGAATAGGGCAGCATAGTTGCTGTTTTATTAAATTCCATAATCCCGTGGACAAGGCATGCATCAACGGTCAGGATTCACATTCGCAAACAAGGCACAGCTTTCCTCCTGCTCTGCTGTGGCTAGGGCTCCCTCTGATCTAGTGCCGAGCTTTTCTACATGTGGGGTTTTTGAAAATCGGGGAATTAATTTCTCTCGCTCCTATGGCGAGTTTCGATCTTTGGTGCGATAACTGGTTAACAACAATATGTTGCTGTCCTGTACGTTAGAGATTTGTTTTGTCAGAGATTAATTACCAATTAGCCCCTTTTTTTTTAATAAATGTCAACCTTCCTTGTGTACAATTGAGGAATTTCCTTAGCATACCTAAACAAGGATTCCAATAAATATAATGCAATTTTTTTTTCTATAAAAGGATATAAATTAATGACTCCTCTCTGATAAGAACAAACTTATTACTCTCATGTACTGAATCACAAGTAGCATTAACTAATGACTGTTAGCAGCAAAAAAATGGCCACTATGGTTCTCATCCACTTTGCAAGCATCATTCCATGGTGATGGATTGTACTGCTCCCATTCTGAAAACAAAAACAGGAACATAGTTTTAATTTTCTATATATGAAGATGCAGTAATTTTAATGAAAGACAGAGATTATATATATATATATATATATATATATATACTAGTGCATGCCCGTGCCTGTCGGCACTGCAGTGGGCCACCTTCGGCGGCAACACCCCCCCCCCAGGCATCACCACCCCCACTGTCGTATGCGACGACAACACACCTGATCGACCACCTTCGGCATGCCCGTGTCGATTGGCACGAAGTGGGAGCCTTCAGTGCGACCAACCAACCCCCAACTCCGCTACCTCGGGAGGAGAGAGAGAGAGAGAGAGAGAGAGAGAGAGAGAGAGAGAGAGAGAGAGCAAGGCCGTCTCGATACACACTGAGGCCTAAGACGGAAATTCTAAATGGGGTCTTTTTATATTTATTTTTTTCATAATGGGCCGGGCCTAAATGGTGGGTATGGTGGCTGTGGGCTGAGAGGCTGCCGGCCGTGAGTGAGGTAACCATATCACCGGGCCGTTTTGGTAGCCATTTAGCACGGGCACAAACACAGATACACACACACACACACACACACACACAGAGAGAGAGAGAGAGAGAGAGAGAGAGAGAGAGAGAGACCCGTTTAACTAATTGTGTCGTGTCTAGTTTCGGGTCATGTCCAAAACCCCTAGACCCGGACCCGACCTGTTTAACTAATCGTATCTAGACCCTAAACTAATAAAGTTAAATGGCCTGCTCCAACTTGATTATACCCCAATCAAACACATACCCCCTTAAATATACCTTAATTATATACACTCTTGAATACACCCCACTCTTAAATAAACCCCATGCAGATGGCTGGTACTTGAAGGTAGGGGTGGCAATCCTTGACCCAACCCAAACCCGACCCAAAGTTAGCGGGTTTAGTTTTGGCCTAAACGGGTTCGGGTCATATAAGGGTCAACCCGATTGACCCGTTTATTTAATGGGTCGGGTTCGGGTTTGTACTTATAGCCTGATTGACCCGACTTGACCAGTTTACCAAATGGGTCGTGTCAACCCGACCCGAGCCAACCCGACCCAATCCGATCAAATCCGGCCCAATCTGACTTGTCTTGACCCAACCCGGTAGGTTTACATGGGTTTTGTTGAGCCAACCCGAGCCAACCCGACCCGACCCGACCCGGCCCGTTTAGTAAACGGGTTAAATGGGTCGGGTCGGGTTTGGGTTTAAGTTTTTGACCCGTTTATTAAACGGGTCGGGTTCGGGTTGGGTGTTTTGCCCTTATACCTATGTCTCAATCCGACCCGACCCGACCCGACCCGACCCATTGCCACCCCTACTTGAAGGCAGACGTAAGGCTGCAACTTGGGCGGGCCAACCAGAACCCAACCCGAGCCCAACCTGAACCCAACCCAAATTTGGGCAGGCTAACCTGAACCCAACCCGAGCCCAACCCGAATTATTTCTCCTCTACCATATTGAAGCTGATCAACCCATCCCGCACAACCTGATCAACCTGGCCAACCCGACGGATTAGGCTAGGGCTAAGGGAGTTCAAACAGACCTTGGGTTGGGTTGGGGGTACAAAAGATGCTAAGTTAGGGCTTTGAGGTTTGGGGTACAAAAGAAAAGGACAACGTTGATATTAAAGGGTCGCTGAGTAAGTTATTGAGAAACGATAGGGAGACGGGGGCTAGTTACAGATTTTTGGCGGTATGAATAAAATTTCCCAAAGATTAGGATAAATTACACTTTGCCATTCTGTAGTTTTGCTCAAAAACACTTAACTCCCATGTAATTTATATTGTTCCAAATCGCTCCCTAAAGTTTGAAATGTTAGCATAATACACCCTTTTGTCAACTATATAATTTCCTTGTTTGGTGATTTTTATCTGATCGAAACTGAATTGAAGGGGGCAAAATGTTCTTTTATAGCTATAAAGGGGTTTAGTGTTTTTAAGCTAAACTTTAGGGGGCAAAGTGTAATTTACTCTAAAGATTCTTATATTAATTGAGATTTGAGAGTGATTTTCGTGAGGGATTTCGGGTGATTGGGTTGCCTTCTTTGTGAGCTAATTAATTCTGTATTAATTGAGGGACTTCCCTTGTGAAGAAGTGAAGGGATGAACCCCACTCTATGGTTAGATCAAGAGATGATGATCAAATCTATCCGTCCATTTTTGTCTAGTCAGCAAGTAATTCTGTTTTGTCTAGTCAGCATGTAGACCGCCGTGCCATGTTATATATATTTATATATATATATATATATATATATATATATATATATAATATATATATATATATATATATATATATATATATGGAGAGAGAGAGAGGGGGATGCTTAGGTGTAGTCTGGATGGTCCGCAGCCGTCCGATGCATCCACTGTGTGCATCGGACGGCTACAGACCGCGAACCGCACAGACCACATACCGCACCTAAGAATCCCCCTCCCCTCTCTCTCTCTCTCTCTCTCTCTCTCTCTCTCTCTCTCTCTCTCTCTAGATGGTGAAAGATTTGTGTTTCAAGATCATTGTGTCTTGTTTGTGCGTGCGAATCTTGACCGTTGATGTCATGTTCACGGGGTTATAGAATTTAATAAAGTAGTTGCTGCTGCTCTCTCCCTCCATTTTGATCTACGGACCTCTTTGAGCCCTTGCTCTGATGCCCTGTCCTATGACCACTTGGCCGGTCCAGCAAAAAAAAATAGATTTGTGTTTCAAGTGTTGATTACCACATCAGTCGGTTCCGGCGCCGGCCTCTCTACATCCTCTGAAGTTGTGGGTGCGAGTGGTGCCGGCGGGCTGGGGACTGCCGGAGCTGCCGCCGGTGCGTGATTCTTGTGTTTCCTCTTCTTGTGCTTCTTCTTGCTCTTTGAAGGGGCTGGCGCCGGTGGTTCCACAGATGGGGACGGCACTGGCGCCATTGGAGCATTAACCGGCCCCGGCACAGGCGCTGGGATCACCGGAGGCAGAGCCGGCGCTGGCGACGGAGGCTGCTTTGACGGAGCTGGCGGAGCTTGTGGTGGTGGTAGTGCAGGCGGCAGCGATGACGGAGGAGATGAAGCGGGTAGCGGTGGTGATGCCGGGGCCAGCGATGGCAGCGGAGGAGGGAGAGGGGGGTTGGTTGGAGGTTGAGGTGGTGGGTTTGTTGGGGCTGCAGAGGGTGGTAGTGTTGCCGTTATCGGAGGTGCAGTCGGTGCACCGGAGAGCGGTTGGGCTCCGGCGATGCAGAGGGAGGCCATGATGCAGAACCACCATAGGGACTCCATGTTGGAGAATTTTGGGGTGAGTTACTCATCAGGTGGGTGTTGGGTTATATGATCAAGGGTGGAAGAGTAGAGAGGTTCAATGTTTGCAGGGGAAGCAAGCAAGGTGGTTAGGGTGGGTTGGAGGGAGGGGGAGATCCCTTGAAAGAGACCCTGGAACCACCACCGGCAATGCAGCGCTCCTTACCACCCCCCAACCGCCACCTGTCGACCGGCCATGATCGACTAGTGACCGGTCACTGCATTCTCTTCCTGCAACATATATACTCCCTCCAAAACATATATTGGTCTCATTATCTCTGTATAACATTCTCTCTCTATAATATTCTCTATGAATAAATATATACTATGTAACATTGTTTCTAAAAAAATAATACTGGTTCGCACCCCCTTCTGAACTGTTGGATGAAAGCCCATATTCTATTAAAACTCCAAACAGCGGAATATCATGACATTCATCTAACAAGCCCATATTCTATTAAAACTCCACACGCTCCCACACCGGGCTGCTGCGAAGTATTGTTCTTTCTAAAATACTCTCTCTCTCTCTCTCGATCTCCTCACAAAAATTAGAGATATTTTTAGATCTTACCCCCAACTTATACCCTTACTTAGACTTTGACCCCAAAACTTTTCATAATTAGACTATACCCCCAATTTCATGAATTCCGTGTGAGAATCACGGTTGACCAATGATTTACTCATGTTGATCCTCTATGACCCTATGTGCATTCATATATTGACAATATCATTTATAGCCGTTGTTTAGCTACAAGCTATTATCAACTGAAAGGGCAAAGTCTAAATATGAAGGGGTAGTATTGTTAATATGGGAATGCACAGATGGTCAACGTAAACAAAAGTTGGTCAACCATGACACGCGCATAGAATCCGTGAAATTAGAGGACACAATATACTTATGAAAAGTTTGGGGGTCAATCTAATTAAGGGTATAAATTGGGGGGCAAGGTCTAAATAACCCAAACAGAAATATCCCTTCTTTACAATATGACATTCTCTCCCTGCGGTTTATAAGCTGCCATTTAAGGACATCATTGAGCCAAAGGTTGGAACATCACCCTCTCTCTCTCATTGGTCCATTTTAAAGACATGAATGTCATTAGGGTGATGCGCCAACCTCTTTTAAAGAGTTGGAACAAAATCGGCCCTCCTAAGACTTCCCTACAGTATCAGCTACAGGAAATTCAATCAAACAAGAACTATATCCCCACCTTAGATCAAGCTGAAAGGTTAGCAAAAAAAAATCACTAGGAAAAAGTGTTACAATTTAATCAAATTACACTTTGAACCCTAGCAAGCACTTGCTCTTCCACCCGAAACGGAACAAATCAATGCAAATCAACAGTATCGAGCTTTTCTTGAATTTGTGTAATAATTTAATTCTTGATATTTTCTTGTTCTCTTTGTTTTTTGTGATTAGGTGAATAGGAGAAATGCTATTCAACCCGAAGGTTTTTTCGATTTCGCCGGCCCGATTGATGTGGCAGCGTGCAACTGGTGTTGTTAAATATTTTAAAATCGCTAGTGGGTTTCAGCCACCAATTGCATGCTGCCATGTCAATCGGGCCGGCGAAATCGGAACAAACCTTCGGGCGAAAGATTCTTTTAATCAATTAAGCTCCAGTCCCAACAATGAGAACAATTTTGTTCCAACCTCCTTAAAGTGGTTGGAACAATCACGGCTCTCTCCGACCTCATACTTTTCACGTTTCTCTCATTGGTCCATTTCAATTAGACTTTTTCATATTATTAATCATGGTGAAATGATCAAAAGCCCTTGAAATGAACCAATGAGAGAACCGTGAGGAACAAAATGGTTCTCCCCCACAATGTTTTGGTTTGAGACACATCCCCAAAACACACTTTACCTTAAACCCTTGTTGACATGTTCAACCCATATCAAATAACTAAAATGCCTCTTCAATTACCTCTCTGTAACAACCGAATTTATACTTTGCTACTCCGAATTGATATTCCAAAATCTGCTACAGTGATTTTGGAGTATCAATTTGGACGTATCAATTTAGTTGCTACTCCCAAATAATTGTAACAACACTATTGTCGCTACAGTGATTTCTCTGTAGCAATCGAATTGATACTTCGTTGTCTCGAATTGATATTTCATTCGAACTGCTACAATGAAATCATTGAACCGAATTTACATGAATTTATACTCTATTCGAGTTGCTACAGTGAAATCATTGTAGCAACCAAATTTATACTTCCAAATAATTACTGCTACAATGAAATCATTGTAGTAGCTACAATGTTTTGGTTACTATTGGGATTTCACTGTACAAAGGTTTGTTCACACTGTACAGCTGCTATAGGGGTAAAATGGCAAGTGAGGGAGGGACTTAATGATATATGCCAAAGGTAGAGAGGTTTATCAAACTAGAAGGGTAGTTAGCAGGGACTTATACTAATTACCCCTTTTTTTTTAGGGGGGGGGGGGGGGGGGGGGGGGGACTTAGCAATAAGTCTCTTTTAGAAGACCATTTTTAGCTAAAGGATAGACATAAGATGGTTTTGCATTGGTTCCCTCCCAAAAAAAAAAAAGCATTTCGAGCAAGTACCTCCGTTGACTTTTCTCTCCTTTACATGACAAAATTGCCTATAATACAAAAAACACAAATGTTACTCTTTACTTCAGCAAAAAAGTAACAATATGCAATTGTTACTACGGGTTGTACAGGATCCAAAACAAACCGACCAAACCAAACCAAACCGGCCAATGTTAATTGGTTTCGACACACTTAATGGATCGGATTGGATTGGGTTTGTTAAAAACGACATAATTGGATCGACTGATGGATTTGTAAATTTGAAACCGACCAAAACCAAACCGAACCAATATATATATATATATATATATATATATATATATATATATATATATATATATATATATATATATATATATATATATATATATATATATATATATATATATATATATATATATATATGGGAAAAGGGATGCTGGACCTGAGGTGCAGCGCCGTTGCTGCACCTTAGGCAATGTTTGACCATCTTAGAAGTTTTGGAATTTGATAATATTTGGTGAGGGTGTTGTATAGGGTAAGATGATTATCCTCACCAATTTTCATCAAATTCCAAAACTTCTAGGGGGTTCAAATGGTCGAAGCAAAATCAAACGTCCGCAGTCACCGCTAAAATCTGCAGATTTTGCTTCGACCATTTGACCCCCATAGAAGTTTTGGAATTTGATGAAAATTTGTGAGGATGATCATCTTACCCTAGACAACACCCTCACCAAATTTCATCAAATTCCAAAATTTGTAGGGGGGTAAACAAGCGAGAGGTGCAGCAACAATGCTAGACCTCGAGTGCAGGCTCCCGATATATATATATATATATATATATATATATATATATATATATATATATATATATATATATATATATATATATATATATATATATATATATATATATATATATATATATATATATATATATATATATATATATATATATATATATATATATATATATATATATATATATATATATATATATATATATATATATATATAAGAAACAAGATGCTACCTTAGAAAGCAGTGTTCTTCGCTGCTTTGACAGGTCACCGATGGTTATTAAAGTCATGAATAACGACAAATGTCATCCAAACTCACAATCGAGAGGTGCTAGAAGTCACCAGAGGTGGTCGCCGGCTGCGGATATTATCGGAGGTCGGCAAGAGTCTGCAAATCCTCCCACTCCCAACATCCATATCCATCTCAATTGAGTCACGTTCCATCTAAACAAGGTAAGAATGGAAAACCCTAATCCATTGTAGCAACTAGCTAGACTGTGATCTCACGAATCGTTGCTAAATCCCTGTTTCTCTGTCTATTAGGTGCATAAAAAAAATGATTCATGTTCATATTCGGGATTTTGATTTGCGATTTTTAATTTAGGGATTTTGATTTCGAGGTTTTATTTTGGCAAATTTAGGCATATGGGCCAAAGCCCAAACCGACCATCCAATCTAATCCAAACCGACTTTAATTGGCTTGGATCCCAATCACTGATCGGTTTGGATCGGATTGAAAATCCTCAAAACCGACCTAGATTGGATCAGTTTGAGTTTTGCCTAAATAGGTTGGTTTCAAACCGATGCACACCTTTAATTGTTACTCTTTATTTCTGAATTGTTACTTTTTGCTACAGTGATGTCATTGTAACAACTTTTTTTTAATAAATCTCATTAAAAAATAATTGCTACAATGAAATCATTGTAGCAATTGTTACTCAATTCAGTAATAAAGAGTAACAATTACAACAATGATAGCGAAGAGTAACAATTTGGTGATAAAAGAATAATAACTGCTACAGTAATTTTATTGTAGCAATTTTTTTTGAGATATCTAGTTTAAACAAAATTGCTACAGTGAAATCACTGTAGAAAATTGTTACTCTTTTTTACCAAATTTTCACTCTTCATGTGAATCCTTGTACCACTGCATGTAGGGGTAAAACAAACATTTTTCAAATGAAGGGATCTACCGCTAAAGCATATTTTTGTCGGGCCTTATCATTAAACCAATCTCTTGTCAGGAACCTTAGGCATATTATCACTTCTTTCTTTTTTTTGCCTAATGATCTCTTAGGCAACAAGTTGACATCTAGCTTATTGGTCCTTTGACAAAATTGTCCTGAAGTGATCAAAGTTAGTCAAAACTATTAATTAAAGGAAATTAGCACAAGTTAGCACATTTAAAAAAACAAAAGAAAGACAATAGTAGCATGTTATTACTCGAAGATGTAGAGTCTATGTTGCATTTAAGAGACAATTTACGGCAACAAAAAGGGTAAAAAAAGTATTGTTACATGGCTAGCCTATCTGGTATAGGACAGTCTAGTACAATACGTAATTAAGGCACTATTCATAGGTGAAGTCCCTGACAACTAGGCGTGCCCTCTGTGGCTCAAAAGAACCATCATGTCGGTGCTTCTGACAAACTCTCAGTGAAAGTTGTGGCGATAACACCCCGACGAGGAGGTACCGTAGGACCAGCTCGATGAAGGGCTGAAGCAAGAACCCGCTCAAAACCGAAGGATGGAGGCACTTGGCGAGCTATCTGGTGAACTATCGAGAAAGATGAGCAGGAGGCACCAGGAGTCATATCACAAAAGGCACCGTTAGAGAGATATGAGGTAACACCAGCAATGAGAGATCTGCACAACGGTGAGGCACTGCCTACGATAGTGCTAGATGCAGTGTAGAATTGACGATCTTGTATTGTTGAAAACAAAAGGTATTGTTAAAATGATGATCAGCCCAAATCCGCTAGTTAGATCATCACAAAATATGGAGAGAAGCTCTGGGACGTTAATATCCTTCCAACAAAATTGGAAACTCTGATCGGGGCAGTGGATCTCCCGTTATATTTTTCGGATTGCAGATCTATTCTGCAAATTCTAGGTTGATCATGGAAGAAGAGATGGCTTTGATCAAATAGCAATCAGTCTAGATCCGCTGGTTGGATGATCACAAAAATTGGTGAGAAAATTGGGGATTTCGTTATGTTTCCAACAAAATTGGAATGGGATCGATCAAGGTAGCGGATCTTTCGTAACAATTTATGGATCGTAGATCTGTGCTGCAAATTATGGGCAACAATTCGCAAGGTATTGGGGAGGTCGATCACGAGAAAGAATAGAGGGAGTTAGAGAGACCAGTGATGTTGATGATCCTACATGTCCTGAGAAGCACCCAACAACTACCGATAGATTCGCGATGTGTCGGAGCGTCAACGAGAAAAAGATGGCGAGAGGAGATGTCAGATCAGGTGTCTGGGACTGGGAGATCTCGATCAAGGGAGAAAGATACCGGAAAAGAAGAGGCCAAATCTATGGCTATAATACCATGTCACCAACAACCCGATGTGTTACCTCCACTTTGGCTGATGACAGCCCACACCTGTCGTTGGCCCTTTGCATACCACCACCACCATCTCCTTCCTCCTCCTCCATCCCTTCTTTTTCCTCCTTCTTCTTCCTCTTCCTTGGATGCATTCTGAATCCATGGTCAAATGCACAGTAGATACATTTGGCCTGATTGACGGAGTGTCATGATTTTCAGGGGGGGAGAAGGAAAAAGAAAAGAGGATGCAAAAAGGGGAGGAGAAAAGTAGAAGAAGAAGAAGGGGAGGAAGGAGGAGGAGGAGGAAGAAGAAGAAGAAAGAAGGGAAGGAGGCGGCAGTGGTAGGTTGCTGGCGGCGGTGGTGGGCAGCCGCAAAAGATGGAGTGGCCTTTAGACAGAGGGACTGCCTTTGGTAAAAGCGTGCTGAGAGAGGGGGGGAGGTATTTTGTGGGTTGTAAGTAGCCTGACCCATAAATAAAACTTACAAAACAAGGAAGGAGCCCCACTTTGGACTAGGGGTGGCAATGGGTCGAGTTAAGACATAGGTACAAAGGCAAAACACCCAACCAGAACCCGACTCGTTTTACCTGTTTAATAAACAGGTCGGGTCAGATCAGGTTGACTCGAGTTAGGTTAGTAGAACCCATGTAAATTAGTCGGGTTGGGTAAGATTTGATCGTGTTGGGTTGGGTTTGATCGGGTTGAGTCCGTTTTGGTAGAGTTGGGTCAGGTTGGCTTGGGTTAGGTCAAGTCGGGTTGTTGATTGGTTGACATGACCCATTTAGTAAACTGGACAAACCAGGTTATAAGTACAAACCCAAACCTAACCCATTAAATAAACGGCTTAATCGGATCAACTCGTTTATGACCAGAACCTATTTAGGACATATCCAAACCCACTAACTTTTGTTGCCAACTCCTCGTGATGTGGAGGCCTCATTGCTTGAAACATTTCTGTGGAGACCATGGGATAAGCTCTAGGCGGATGCCATTTAAAGTTGGGCAACTAGTGGGCAACCTTGGTGAGATTGTTTGTGCTAAGTGACGTGCATCAAGTTTAACCCGTCATTCCCCGGATTTCTCTCTTTCGTGAAACGACACGTGGATATCTTTTTAAAGTGGTTATAATTCTCATCCCTCTTCATCCTCCTCCTCCTCCCTTAGGGTTAGGGTTAGGGTATCTTCGTCCCTACCATCGAAATTCCGATCTCTCTTTCGTCGGAGGATGTCAGGCGGTAACGGCGTGGTGACGGTGTACGGGAACGCAGCAGCGGCGGCGATCACGGAGTCGAAGAAGTCGTCCACCTTCTCGGTGAAGGTGGGGCTTGCCCAGATGCTGCGGGGCGGCGTCATCATGGACGTGGTCAACGCCGAGCAGGCCCGCATCGCCGAGGAGGCCGGTGCCTGCGCCGTGATGGCCCTCGAGCGCGTCCCCGCCGACATCCGCTCCCAGGGCGGCGTGGCCCGCATGTCCGACCCCGCGCTCATCAAGGACATCAAGCGCGCCGTCACCATCCCCGTCATGGCCAAGGCCCGGATCGGTCACTTCGTCGAGGCCCAGATCCTTGAGGCCATCGGGGTGGACTACGTGGACGAGAGCGAGGTCCTCACCCCCGCCGACGACACCCACCACATCAACAAGCACAACTTCCGCATCCCCTTCGTCTGCGGCTGCCGCGACCTCGGCGAGGCCCTCCGCCGCATCCGCGAGGGCGCCGCCATGATCCGCACCAAGGGAGAGGCCGGCACCGGGAACGTCGTCGAGGCCGTCCGCCACGTCCGCTCCGTCATGGCTGACATCCGCACCCTCCGCAACATGGACGACGACGAGGTCTTCTCCTTCGCCAAGCGCATCGCCGCCCCCTACGACCTCGTTATGCAGACCAAGCAGCTCGGCCGCCTCCCCGTCGTCCACTTCGCCGCCGGCGGGGTCGCCACCCCCGCCGACGCCGCCCTCATGATGCAGCTCGGATGCGACGGCGTCTTTGTGGGGTCTGGCGTCTTCAAGAGCGGCGACCCCGCCCGCAGGGCCCGGGCCATCGTCCAGGCAGTCACCCACTACAGCGACTCCGAGATCCTTGCTGAGGTGAGCTGCGGCCTTGGGGAAGCCATGGTCGGGATCAATCTCAATGACCCCAAGGTCGAGAGGTTCGCCAGCCGCTCCGAATAGAAAGAAGCAGAAGCGGCAGTAGCAGTGGTGATATGATGAACCCCTCTCCCTTTTCGCCTCGCCTGTTACTTTTGTTCTTGGATTGGATTGCTTGCTAGCACCTGAAAGATTTTCGGGATAATGATGTCGAATCATCTCATTTTGCGTATAATAATGTGATGAATCATGTTGCTCTTGCTGATACAATATCGGGCTCTGTGTATGCCCATCTCTGTCTATTATGCAATCTGGAGTGAATCAGATTGCACACTTCTTCATACCGTTGTGATGTCGTCTGTGCCAAGTGGTGTGCATCAAGTTCATACGGGCATTGCCCGGGTTTCTTACTAGTTATATACAAAATTGGTGAAGAAATAGATAATAGAACTCAGAGAGAACAGCGAAGGTGTATTGTGACTTACATCTCTGGTCACCGTCCTATGCGATCACCGGCGAGCTCCTGGCCAACCGGTGTCTCCCCCTGTTTTACATTGTTGGTTTGGTGTTTGATGGTTCTTCTCTCTTGCGCGTGGTGATCGTTGGTAGGTGAAAGGTGAGCATGGTCAATTGTTGTCATTGTTCTCTTTACTGTCTTTTTGCCTTTCATGGGTTTTGAGTTTTGTGATTCCACCATGCACGATTCTATTTGGTCCAATCAGGTGCTACCCTTTTCCTTTGAGGTTTTGGGAATTTGTCGGCTGATTTTTTTTATTGTGAATTGGTTGAATCATTTTGTTCTGGTGCATCTCTTGGATCTTGGTACTTGGTTGAATCAAATTGTGTTCCCTCTTTGAAATTTTGTAGGTTATTTTTTCATGATTATGATTATTATAAGGGCTTCTGCGGATGTAACATCCTTTCTTTGGTCTTGTGGCATTGATCTTGATGAGCTGGACCTTCTAAGTTTCACTGGTGTTATTCCTGTTGTAACAGTGATTGATTAGAAATCGACCGATGAACTGGGCCTTTCTAGCTTATGTTTCCCCCGAACCCTTTTCCTTTGAGGTTTTGGGAATTTGTCGGCTGATTTTTTTTTATTGTGAATTGGTTGAATTGTTTTGTTCTGATATTTCTCTTAGTACTTGGTTGAATCAAATTGTGTTCCCTCTTTGAAATTTTGTTGGTTATTTTTCATGAGTATGATTACTATAAGGGTTTCTGTGGATGTAACATCCTTTCTATGGTCTTGGCATTGATCTTGATGAACTGGACCTTCTAAGTTTCACTGGTGTTATTCCTGTTGTAACTGTGATTGATTAGAAATCAACCGATGAACTGGGCCTTTCTAGCTTATGTTTCCCCCAAAAAAGTGAAGAACACACAAACCAATTTCTGGGGTTAGAGTTTGACACTTTTGTCGCCATGGAGGTGATCTTCTCATTTCTATCAATCCAAATCCTTTTTCCTATTTCTTTCTGTTGGCTTGATTATTTGTGGTGGTGTTTGTTGTGATAGACGCCCCAAGCCATCCTCACGAGGCTAGAGGAACTCATTGCTGCCCATCACAAGGAGATGGAGATCAAGGTTACCGTATTACATTTTCCTCCTTTTTCCTTTGGAATTTCTCGTGTTTTTGTCTCGTATGCTAATTTATTAACAATTTCCAACTCATATCTGAATCCATGTTAATCGGATTTTTCAGTGATATCCTTTTTTGAGCTCGATTATGCTCCATTTGAAGCACCTCACCTATTAGTTGCCTCCATTATAGTTGTTTTGTATGATACTGATGTTTTGATGAATGGAATTGCAACTATCCTACGAGACATTGATAGTGCCATGTTTTACCATCCGCCAAAAATATTAAGCAATGAAAGAAGAAATTATGCATTTCATTAGAGATGTCCTACATAAAATAACGCAGGAAACTCAAAATGCCCTATAAGCGGCAAAAGCCACCAATGGATGTGTGTATTTCCTTCTTCTGTACTGTCTTCTGTCGGAGAGCATATGGGAAGACGAAATTGAAAAATGGATCCCCAAACAAAAATAATGATTTTCTCTTTGTCAATTTTTGAGGCATATGATTTTTGTTACTTAATTCATTATAATGCCAAAACACTAAATCGGATATGAATTAAAATTGTTTTAAGATAAAATATATGTCTGTATCCAGGTACTTTTACTCATCATGCTTCCTCCTTTTCTGGAAGGGTCATTTTTTGTATTGCCAGTTTTCATTAACAGTTAAAACAAATAAGCCTACTGAACCTTTGCAGGTGCTTACTTCAACAAACTTCACCTTTTGGGTATACATAACTATTGGATATGTTATTTTTGGCATGCACATGCAAACTTTTTTATGGACTAGGGCAAAGGCAAAAGAAAGGGGTAGATGTCTTGAACATCTAGGTGGGACATTGGAGACCACACCAACTTAGTGGGGAGCAGTGTTTGAAGTGGAATGTTCAGGTAGCAAGAAGAAACAGATGCAGCGGGGTGCTAGCTTGGAGGATACAAGAGTTCTTGGAAGGAAGGAAGTTATGGGAAGGCATGTGGATCAAGAAATTTCCACAAAACAGAATATCTCTAAAAATCACTCTACAGCAAAAACCTGACAATCTATCCTCGAGTCCTATAAGGGTGTTGTAAATAAGGCAAGTTAAAGACTGCAAACATAGATTTGTAGAACATAGATTTGTAGGTTCTAGGGTAAGGTTTAAAACGCGGGTATCGGTAACTGTATCGGCTGGCATCAGACCGATGCGTTCCGGTGACACGACTTAGTATTGGCCTGTACGAACTTAAAACGGTATTGGTCTTTTTTTGTGGCAGAATTAAAAAATTAAAAATTATAAAATTATATGAATTATATATAAATAAAAGGTATGTTTTGGGAGCTTCATCGTGAATTTCCTCGCCAAAGATCGCATGGTGGGCTGCCTTGATAGCCTCTACCACTACCTTGAATGCTTGGATAAAGTCAACCTCTAGAGTTTAGGCTCCAGTCCAATATGAACAAGACCGATAGTCTCAACTATGTACCATCATCACCAATTTTCTCCCAAAAACACACTCTACTTCTCAAAACACACCCCGAGTCGAAACTAGCTAAGAAGTATTACAAGTGCAACGAATCGATGATTCGTCACACTTACAATACTTCCACTTGGTTGGTTTTAGCAGATAACTTGCATGCTTGCATCAAATAAAGACAACCCAACCTACTTCCAAACACCACTCATTGTCTTGTTGGTGATGAAGAATGAAATTGCATTGGAGGTATATATATAGTCCAAATTCACTCCCAAACCCACCAACCCCCACTTTGGATCCAATGCACCAGTCCAAGCCCAATATCGGTTCGGTATTGTCCGAATCGGTCGAAACCGACCGATACCGCCAATATCGACCAGTACGGCTCTGTTTTGATTTTGGAGAGGGGTATCGATTCGGTTTCGATTGAGACCGAGTCATACCGGCCGATACGACTCGGTATCGTACTATCGGACGAATTTTAAAGCCATGCTTAGGGGTTGAGGTTCTGATTGAAAACTTTATAAGGTTATGAACTGGACTTTCATATGGTATAGCAGATATTACTATTAGAACTTTCTGAATTAGTTCAACCTTGACGTAGTCTTTCTACGCTTTGCATCCTCTTCTCGATGAGTTCTATTTGATGTGCATACTGCAAGAAAATGAAAGTAAAATATGAGAAGCAGATAACTTTTTCGTTAGTATAAAGAATCTCTCAAATGATCGGCATGACAAGACTTTGTTGCAAGGCAAGATTGTTGACCATTGGATAATTGGCATTTTTTAGTACCTTAGTTTTGCGTTTAAGGAGGCATTTTTCCAAGGTTTATCTTGGCCTCCCCAAAATTAAACTATTAAATCTATAAGAGTTATATCTAGCACAAGAACAATCTAGCCAGAGAGCATAACCTGAAGACCACTCTTTTTCTTCAATGATCAGTTGTGTCAAATCAAGACCAGAAATGATAAATGAAGACATGAAAATATTTAGGTAAATTAGAAATTTTTAAGAATAGCAAGGGGGGGGGGGGGGGGGGGGGGCACTGTTAGTGTCCAGTGTCCATGCACAAGAGAGACCCTGGTTCGAAGCCCCCAACAACCACAGGAGTGCGTTTTTTTTTTTATCTAAGATCAGCTTTGAATCGCCCACAGGACCAATGCATTATTATCGCCATAGCGGCGGGATCCGATCCTGCAACCACCAGAGAGGGAAACAACGGATCAAGCGCTGGGATACAGCTGTAGTTGTGCACGGGAGATGAATAGATTTCGAACTATAAACATTTGATGCACCTTTGTGAGGAGTTGGAGATGGAAGGATGGTAGAAATACCAAAACTGATTGATACCTGGGTATGATGTAAGTTGGACTTCCCTCCTCTAGAGCCTCATCTTCTTTGCACTATGGAGCACAAGTAGCAATCATGACATATATAACATACCCAAACATTCCCTTAGCTTATTCTACTTATTGAGAATGTCATTAGATACCGAGAAGCTGCAGAAACAAAAACCATTGCTTGGCACAAATCAGGGCCCTGATGTCAAAGAGCACAAGTCAGTCAAAGGCAATTTCTATGGGCCACTTTCAAGGGTTGGTTCGCATTCTCTCTCTCTCTCTCTCTCTCTCTCTCTCTCTCTCTCTCTCTCTCTCTCTCTCTCTCTCTCTCTCTCTCTCTCTCTCTCTCTCTCTCTCATATATTAATTTACTGTTTATTCAAAGTTTGTTCATTGCAACTTGGAAGCAACTCCCCATTTGCATCTCAGCCCGCATAATCTTTGGAATCCGCATGCAAATCCAACAGGTGATAGCTAGTAGTGCATAAAGAGGCTGAGACATCATCAGGGGCCTAAATGAAATGTGGTTATTGATTATAATTTTGGGGAGGGACCATATGCAATACTGGAATGTTGTACATCCTTTAGCTCAAAATTATTGCCTAAAAAGAACTACACAGAGTTTCCCTTATTTATTCCTGGTACTGGAAGGCTTTGATGAAGAACAAAAGCCTAACTATAGGGGTCAGTGTGTGGTGGGGACAGCTTGCACGAGACATGCTATTTAACCAACCCAATAACCTACCTACATGCGTGCTGGCCAATACTTAATACTCTCCCTCCCTATACCACCCTAATATGGGACGTGACGGGAAAATTTATTTTCAGCACATCTTAGGTGTACCAAAAACCACGGGCCCCACTGCCCCCAGAGTCTATCAGCATGCTCTGAATGGTGGGGGCCACTACCCCATGTTTCTTGAATCGCAGTGGGTCCCATGGTTGTATGGTCCGTAAATTTTTCTAAGAGGTGAGAGAGTGAAGAGGGGAGTGATTGGTTAAGAGTATCTGCAATTCTAAAAAATGTGAGTTGCATTTTTTATAAAAAGAAATAATATGGAAACAGTAGGGAGTAGGGGTGGCAATGGGTCGGGTCAGGTTGAGACATAGGTATAAGGGCAAAGCATCCAATCCGAACCCGACCCGTTTAATAAACGGGTCGAAAACTTAAACCCAATAACCTACCCGCCTAATAACGGGTTGACCCGACCCGTTTACTAAACAGGTCGGGTCGGGTTGGGTCAACAGAACCTATGTAAACCTTTCGGGTTGGTTCAAGACAGGTGGGTTTGGGCCGAGTCTGATCGGGTTGGTTCAAGTTGGGTCGGGTTGGTTCGGGTCAAGTCGGGTTGACACGACCCATTTGTTAAACAGGTCAAGTCGGGTCAATCAGGTTGTAAGGACAAACCCGAACCCGACCCATTAAATAAACGGATCAATCGGGTCGACCCGTTTATGACCCGAACCCGTTTAGAGCAAACCCAAACCCGCTAACTTCAGGTCGTCTTGGCAGGTGGGGTCAAGGATTGCCACCACTAGTAGGGAGCCTCCATGGAGTTTTTGACACCATAAAATGGCTCCCTATAAAATCAGATGAATTTTCTGTACATTCAAACATGGAGGCACGATGCATCTACATACCATTGGGCCATTGGAACCGTTGCAGATGCATTCGGACTCCAATGGCCAAATGCATAAAAGGCATGAAAAGGATGAGGGGGGAGGAGACAGGCGGCGGGCATAGAATGCTCTTACCAAAAGCGCAGGAACGGAATTGATACCGGCTGTTGGAATCGGTTTTATATTCAGTAAAACCTCGTAAGGTTAGACTGATCATCAACAGAACCAGAGAGAGAGAGAGAGAGAGAGAGAGAGAGAGAGAGAGAGAGAGAGAGAGAGATTGCTCTGATTATTGTACATAGAAACAGTGTATACTTGGCAATAGCCCAAGCATGTCAAACAGCCTTGAGCAAGTGTTTACAGACTGCAGAGTGTGTGTAATCACAATGCTGGATAATATACCAGCTGACAGTGTTCGAATCGAACAAGCATTTCCTAGGGCCGGCCGACACGTGTGCACACATTTGAGGCCCGAAAATGGTGGTGGCAGCAGCAAGGTTCCCTGTACCAGAGATTTTTTTACCCGGGTGCGGTTATTTTGGAGGGAGAGCAAGATGGCGGCAGCGAGGTTTCCCCGTCGCAGGGCCAGCTCCCAGAAGTAACAAATAGGCACAGCCAACTGCACACAGAAACGAGTCAATCACAATATGGCCAGCTTTTGGTTTAAATTTTTTAAGATTTCATAACGAAAAGAAAGGAAAAACTGCAACATAGGCACCATGTCCTTAGGAAAGGATAGGTCATGGGTTTTACGAAAAAATATGTCATGGTCGGAAAATCATACATCAAAAACTGTATACTCGGAGTCTCGGACCAGACTCAAAAGCCAATCGATTTGAGTCCGACTCCGCCATGTTTTATCCCAACTCGATCTGGCTTGGCTAAAAACTCTACTCAAAATACAGCTCAGTCGGTCCGAGACCAAGGTTTACCGAGTTTTAAAGCAATGTCAGAAATATCATATTCTCCTCAAAAAATAAAAGAGCCAATCAATAAAAAGGGATTTTGCTAGGTATAGTTAGAACTCAAACGTACAAGCTCAAGAGTTTTTAGGTAAAGAAGAAAAAAAAAAAGAGTAGGAGCTAATACAGAAAAACAAGAATCCCAGGAGAAAAAGTAGGGGCCTTACCAAATGTGAATTGGGATACCTTATGCATAAAGCTTGAGTTTCTCTTCCATGGAATAAGCATCATACTTATCATACATCCATGGCTTTGCTGAGAATGTGAGTTGCAATCATTGGACTGGAAAGTGTATGGGACTACAAGAGTTCGTTAAGGATCATCGAAAAGTATTGTCATCTATGAGGCCTCATGAGATCCTCTGGTTGATAAGGAGAAGAAATGTGAAGCAGCAAGAGCACCGCACTAAGAAAGCGATGACAATTGAAGTGCCAATCAATCTCCACACTTTGTACACACATGAAATATTTGATTGCAAGAAATCTAAATATCACTTCTCTCGTCACAATAAAGAAAGTGAAAGCATTCGTACAGACCTATGACTGATTAGAGGTGTCAGAGCAAACCACTTGCTCTTATCGACTATGGCGTGTTACTAAGCCTTAGCCCTCGAAACAGAAGATATCTCACTTCATGGCATCCTAAGAGACTAGTGAATATCCCAGAAAGATACCTGCATAACTCGCCCGGTATGGACCGAAACCGGCAGGTATCGGCCGATACAGGTTTCAAAGGGGTATCAGTTCAGTTAAGCCTAGAACCGGTACGTACCGGTATCGGTCCAGTTTTGAAACCATGTGTAAAAGTAAAATAGGCTGGCCCTAAGATAACCTATAAATTAATATCGCATGATAAACTCACTCCACATAAATCTTGACACAAGAAATATCTAATTGAACTTCTCAAACCATGCCCGTGGATCCTCTTTAAGACCATAAACAGCTCAACGACGACAGTAAACATGGTGAGAAGAGTGCCAGATCCTATGAGAGGTATCATCTAGTCCCCTCACAACGGTAACCGAGAATAAATGCCTTTTTCACAACAAGCTAATGTAAAGGCCAAGAACGAATAGCAACAACAACAATCAACTGGTGGAGTGCTCATTTTGACAACATGAGCAGAGCTGCAGAAGTCATCATAATTGATACTCCAATGTGAAACCACAAACGTCTTTCTCACAACAAGCTAATATAAAGGCTAAGAACAAATGGCAACAACAACAATCAACTTGTGGAGAATTCATTTTGACAACATGAGCAGAAGTCGTTAGTTGATACTCCAACGTGAAGTCATATACCACTAAGAACTTTTTATATCGCTTAATTAAACCATCAGATTCTTGATAGTGTAAGCTTACTTGCATGCGATAGGATATTTTCCTGTGAGTAATGGAACAAGATACTAAGTATGGTTTTATTGACGTGTGATAAGCTCCTCGGGCGCAATCTCCTCCAGCAAAGGATCTGGACAATCTCATAATGACTTTGCTTATCAGGACTACGGATAAGTTGTGAAAAGTGGTAAAATAAGGCTTACAGCATCATCCGCAGAGTGAAGTGTCTAAGGTGGGACCACCACGTGGAGAGTAGCGTTAGTGGGACCAGGAGAAAAAACATCAATACATGCAACATCCTGGTAGCAACAGAAGTGATAGGTGCAGGCAAGACTAGAGGAGATGGGTAGGCATGGAAGCCTCAAAATGAGGGAAATACAAATCAACAAACGCGAGATTGTCCAAAACAGAAGGAGAAAAGGGGAAGAGTAGTGGGGAGGGTAGGCATAGTTTGGTAGATGATCAAAGTGGATCGCTGTCACGAGAGACGGAGCCAACAAGCTACGGGACCATAATTTGTGCTCAAGAGTCAAGGCTAATATACAAGGTAAACAAATGTAGATCGAGCAGTAAGCTTGATCCACTCAATGAAATGGAAAGAATGAAACATGTACATCCAAGAATACAAAGTAAGAAGGTGGTAAGAGTATAAAGACGCTTGTAACAACGGATTCTGACATTGATCATGGCAAGAATATGATTGATGAGATGCAATACAATCATAAAGGCTTATGCCAAAAACCAGATGTGAGGAGTCGGAGAAGGCTATTCATTAATGCGAAGATGTTGCGCTCAACAATCCATTTTGTTGGTGAGCACATGAACAAGAAAACAAAGACAAGAAGCCTTGAGAGAGTAGGTAAAAACAAAAGATATGGGTAAGTACTCACCAGCACAGCCGGAACAAGGAACTTCAATAACTTCAGAAGAATGTGTATGAACCATAGTAGCAAACTAAGGGCAAATTAGTGAAATTACACAAACCTCCCCTACAGGGCCTACATTATACACCTCATTTCATATTGGTCCTCAACTTTTTTTTTTTTAACAATTTGATCAATGAACTATGCTTCGTCTGCATTTGGTCCCCCTCCGTCAACTTTTTATCCTAAAAATATCCTAATTAATTTTCAATAAAACTCAACATTGTTTCAAAATATTTAACTTATGTTTACTACGACAAGAGTACTTTCGGAATAAAAGTTGACTGACAGGGCTAAATGCAGATGGGGCATAGTTCAAGGATCAAATTGTTCAAAAAAAAAGGCTAAGGGACCAATATGAAATGAGGTGTATAGTTCAGAGGATTTTGTAATTTTCCCTAAAACTAAAGTACTTGTGACTTATGGGGCATGCTATAAACCCAAGTAATTGATATAATCATTAACAGCTATAACATAATATCCACTAGCACTTCTCGATGCAATAGAAACCAAACATCAAAAAAAATTATTAAAAAATGTGATGAATAGTAGTACCAGCATCAACAGAAGAGTACTTTAATTAACTAGGTCCGTCCCACACAAGGTGTAAAAACATAAGGAAATCAAACCAAGGACTACCTAGAGAAGTTAAAGACTTAGGCTTACATCTGATGACATAAGTTTTTTTGAGAACCCGTCTGATGACATAAGTAAAAATAGGAAAAACAAGCAGATGAAGAGGCTGATACAGATGTCTCTGTGTGGAAGTAGGACTAGGCAAATGCAAATAATGCACATGATAGAGACCCCTTGTGTACAAAGTGGTCCAATCAGTCTCCTACGTGGCAGTACTGCACAGAACAAGAACGAGGGCCAAATGAATTGTGCAATGATGACTAATAACCTTGCTAAATGGAAATAACTTCATAGAAACTTAGGAACACGAAGAATATAAGGAAACGAAGAGGGGATTGATAAATCTGAATGTGATTCAATTGTTCGATGATACGTAATAGGTAACAGAAATCTCACCAAATGAAGGCAGGCAGAAGGATGAACCAAGGCAAAAGTATCTGCAGTCATGATGTGAGGCATTAGTATCTAATGCTCATCTATGATAAGATATACACGAGGAGCACGAGGTACCAAACATCAAATATCTTGAGACTGAAGTAATGGAAGTTGTTGCAAGAGTGGATGCAGCCAGTACCATTTTTAATCAGGAATTCCAATATCTGAGGTGGAATGATTGATCCAGAAGCACTAGTGCACTCAGCATGGGAAGGCACACAGAAATTTGATGGGGAAGCCCTTTGTTGCCTAAGTTGACTGCTATTGACAGCCTCCTTGTTAGCAATTCGTGCATATCTTCCAATTGTGTGATCGGAGGCTTGCAGTATTTGCTAAAGATCCCAACAGCATGGCCATAGAATGTGCATGAGAATACTGGAAATATGTATGTTAAGCGCTGGTGCATCCAGGACAAAACTCTAAGAAGTTGATGAGGAAAAAGAGCACTCAGCAAAGCAAACTACTACTACTCATCAGCAGGCTCATCGAGTAAATAATCAGTGGGAAAAGCTGATCGGCGTATAGAAATGCCCCCATACAACCTCATACTCCGGAAGAAGATGCAATAGGAAACAGTAAAACTCTCACAATTAATATATTTTTGGTCAGCAAATCAAGAAGAGCATGCGGAAGGCTCCATAGATGCCAACTGCTGCGAACAATCACCCATGTCCATATAGTATTCTATGATAATCTAGTCTCAATGCTTAATCAACTAGACCTTCTTTAATAGATGAGATGAAACTCTCCCATGTCCTGAGTGATGCCAGAGCATCATTAGTGCACACTCTTTTTCTAGAGGAACCTCACGGTCAGTACATCACCTGTTAGTGCATAGAGCACAAGATAGTCCAAGGTTCGATCCTACCTTGACTATAATATTACCACACAGAAGCACAGATAAATCCACCATAAAGGCAAGAGATAAGCCCGTGCAAAGGCGAGAGATAAACCCATAACTAAGATAGGAGGGAGCCCACGGGATTTGACTACACAACCTACAGGATGGGGTGCAAGTGCTTTGCCACTAGGATTCGACCTCAAAAGCCATAAGTGCGCACTTAAGTCCAACAATCGGAAGCCTTTCGAGTCATTTTTTGTTGATCTTTATTGAAGTATTAGAAGTAGAGGGGCTTAAGGGTAGGAAAAAGAAGTTGCCAATTCATTAAGTAGCTTGGTCACCTTTTTCACCTTGTTTTGAGGGTATTAATTGAGGAAAAAAGGACCATGGTCTCTCTCTCTCTCTCTCTCTCTCTCTCTCTCTCTCTCTCTCTCTCTCTCTCTCTCTCTCTCTCTCTCTCTCTCTCTCTCTCTCTCTCTCTCTCTCTCTCTCTCTCTCTCTCTCTCTCTCTCTCTCTCTCTCTCTCTCTCTCTCTCTCTCTCTCTCTCTCTCTCTCTCATAGCTCTATACTTAGGTGCATATCCAAGTATATCCGTATTCCCCTTTCACATCACCGTGTCTGGATAGGGATATTCCCCTTTCCCATCATCGTGTCTGAATAGGGAACACCCCAATAGCAGTGCCCTCCCTCCAGACTGGAGCTTTAATATAACTTCATCAGCAGTACTTGAGCCTTAATATAACTTCATGAGCAGTACTTCCCTACATCTGGTCAGCAAGATATAATTATCTCAAAGATTGGATGATCATGCTCCTATGCAATAGAAAACATTCACACTTTTCAAATTATTCTGGGATAGATTCAATAATCCTTGTTGCAATCTAAAGAATCAACATGAATGGTCCTACCTAGCACAGGTGCGCCTATAGAGGTATGAAATCAAGTAGATGATAAAGACAAAATGTGGAATGAGACCATAAGTAAATAATTTCAATAAATAACACTTATTGTCAGAAAAACAACACAAGTAAATGAACTACAAAAAGGAAAAATTTACCCTTTCCGTTGAGCAAATTATGTTAGGATCTGGATAAAAAGTGGTGAAAACGCTGCTGCTTTGCTGCGTTAACTTTCAAAATGTGTGCCTGGTTGCGACAAGATGTAGCGACACCATATGCATATCTCTTTTTCTTTTTCATGCGGATCAAATAATCTTCTGTATCTAGCACGTAAGAAACCTGTGGTATGTGCATTTCAGAAACATGCAACTGACCAGACAATACAAGTGAGGCAAAATAAGAAAAAGAAAAAAAAAGTATCAGGGATAAAAAAATTAGGTGGCATATCCTAAAGCTCTAACCAAGTACCTTCGAGGAACTACATGATATCTTGCATTCCAAACCATTGACAACTCGGACCCCCTCCATGGCCTTGCAAGTAGAAGAATATTCATCGCTGCTCTCATATTTGCGTTTATTACTGCCAAACATACATACATATAGTCACAACTGACAACAAATAGAAGAAGTTATGACTGCAGCATACACTCCTTACCGTATCAGAAAGACATCATGCATCTCCTTTCTATATGAATCACTTGACAAGAAATCATTATAGAGATAAGCTGTAAAATTAGGATCTATAGAAACAGCAGCCACTTCAGGTTTTTCATGTCCATACTCCATCAGCTGGATAGATAACCTGGTGGGATTTGAGGACTGCAAAAAATGATATGAGGTTATAACTCCTTGTCAGAGTAATTGGCATAGACATTTAGCTTCCATATCAAAAACTTGAAATAGAAGTTTATAGTTCTATTCCACTTCCTGATGACAGTATGACACATCCCTCTCTGACCTAGTAATTGAACGAATTTGTTAGGTAGTTTAAACACCAATAATTAGACAATGTGCCTGATTAAAACTAGCTTTAGCAGACCAAAATGATTATACCATCAATAATTATAAGTAGAAATGAAAATTAATAAAGAATGCCATAAAACTTACACATTCAAAACGGTATAGGCCTTCATCATGAACAAGGAAGCGAGCATTTTCATGATATACTAGATCAAAAAACTGCCTGGGTCGCCTTGATTTTTCATACGAATAAAGTTGAAGAAGCTTACTGTCCATATCATCTGATGCAACCACTTGTAGCTGAAACAAAATGTCAATGAGTGCATTTCACTAACAAATTAACTATTGAGGAAGCAGTTGATAATAACAGAAAATACCTGCTTAACAAGTTTGTATATCAACTTATCCAATGTGAAAAGCACATAGGACTGAGTTCCAATGACCGCACGGCAATCATCTTCAAATTTGGTATTGTCACCAGTACCATCAAGTAGGTTGTACAGTGCCCTCATAAATCTGTACTAGTCAGATAAAAGATATATAATTCATGCATGATCATATTGTTGAACATTTAGACATACATATGTAAACATAAATTACTTGGCATATGGATCAGAATGGGCGGTATCCTTCGAAGTTCTCCATTTTCTTTCAGCTGTTGATGAATTTATTTTGGCTGAAAGTATCCTCTCATACAAAGTCTGCAGGAAGAAAAAAACAGAGATAAAAAAAAAAAACAGCTTCCACACACACACACACACACACACTCACGGGTTCCTATGGCATGACGTAGGGAGTGCCCTACGACATATAGTCATTTCACGACACATGGCACGTAGAATATGCTGATTTTTTATGACGATAATCGCCCTTACCTTAGAACATCCACAAAAAAATCAACACATTCTAAAACTTCTAGAGGCAACAAATATGCTTTTCAAATTAACGAATGGCCAATAAAACTTCTAGCATTTGATGCCCCTAGAAGTTTTAGAATGTGCTGATTTTTTGTAGATGTTTTATCTAAGGTAAGTTGATCATCCTCATAAAAAATCAGCATATTTTAAAACTTCTAGTGTCACAAATTCCCCATATGTCATAGGGTAGTCCCTAGACTCCCTACGACACTATCATAGTATATATATATATATATATATATATATATATATATATATATATATATATATATATATATATAAAGAGAGAGAGAGAGAGAGAGAAATGATTAAATGCGGCGTGCGGTGTCGCACCGCAGTCGTCTGATGCACCGCTGCGTGCATCGCACGCACCGTAGCGGTCCATCAGACGGCTGCGGTGCGATGCCGAACGCACCGCACGCCGCAGCCTAACACGCCTCTACATATATATATATATATATATATATATATATATATATATATATATATATATATATAGGGGCATCCTATAATGCGGCATGCAGTACGTGCGGCACTTCACCGCAGCCGTCTGATCCACGCGTTGCGTGCATGCGATGCACGCAGCGGTGCATCAGACGGCTCCTATGCTGTGTCGTACTTACATATATATATATATATATATATATATATATATATATATATATATATATATATATATATATATATATATATATATATATATATATAGGGGCATGCTATAATGCGGTACATGCAGCACTGCACCACAGCCGTCTGATGCACGCCCTACGTGCATCGCATGCACGCGCTGCATGCACGCAGCGGTGCATTAGACGGCTGCGGTGCGGTGCCACACTTACCGCATGCCGCATATATATATATATATATATATATATATATATATATATATATATATATATATATATATATATATATATATATATATATATATATATAGTGATACATTGCAGCTGGCGGGCTGCTTATCGTGCGGCCAACCCCCTAGAGGATTTTTTTCAGAAATATTTTTTTGGAGGTTGATCACCGCTCATTTGATAGTACACAAAAAAATTCAGTTCATTCTAAGACTTATAGGTCTATCAAATGTGCTCTCGACTTTTATCGGTCGTTGATTTTTACCGTCAATTTGATGACCACATTTGATAGACCTATAGGTCTTAGAATGAGCAGAATTTTTTTGTGTCACAATGTGCTATCAAAGGGTTGGTGATCAAACTCAAAAAAAAAAAATTTGAAAAAAACCCACTAAAGTGGTGCCACACGTTAAGCGACCTCACTGTATCACTACCCACTACCCTATATATATATATATATATATATATATATATATATATATATATATATATATATATATATATATATATATATATATATATACAGAGAGAGATGATAAAATGCGGCGTGCGATGTCGCACCGCAGTCGTCCGATGCACCACTACGTGCGATGCACGCACCGCACACCACACTATAACCCTCAAATTGACGGTAAAAATGAACGATCACTAAAAGTCGAGCACATTTGATAGACCAGTAGGTCTTAGAATGAGCTGAAATTTTTTGCGTGTGCTATCAAAGGGGAGGTAATCATCCTCCCAAAAAAAAAAAAACCCCAAGGGTAGAGGATGCACATTAAGTGGCCGCAATGTGTGTGTGTGTGTGTGTGTGTGTGTGTAGAGAGAGGAATGCTTAGGTGCGGTCCGCAGCCGTCCGATGCACCCGCCGCGTGCATTGGATGCACGAAGTGGTGCATCGGACGGCTGCGAACCACACCTAAGCATCCCTATATATATATATATATATATATATATATATATATATATATATATATATATATATATAGATATATATATAGGGGCATGCTATGCTGCGGCATGTGGTGCGTGCGGCACTGCACCGCAGCCGTGTGATGCACGCGTTGCGTGCATCACATGCACGCAGCAGTGCATCAGACGGTTGCGGTGCAGTGTCGCACGCACCGCATGCCGCACTATAGCATTTCTCTCTCTCTCTCTCTCTCTCTCTCTATATATATATATATATATATATATATATATATATATATATATATATATATATATATATAGAGAGAGAGAGAGAGAGTGGGCTGTTACGGTGCGACATGTGGTGTCGCACCGCACCCATCCGATGCAACCGCTGCGTGCATCGGACAGCTAGAGTGCGACACCGCTGCATGCATTGGATGCACGCAGCAGGTGCATTAGACGGCTGCGATGCGACACCGCACGCCGCATTGTATCATCTCTCTCTCTCTCATTCTAAAACTCCTAGGGGCATCAAATGTTAGAAGTTTTATCGAATGTTCGTTGTAACCGTTAATCTGAAATATAACGTTTGAGCTCCTTAAAAGTTTTAGAATATGCTGATTTTTTGTAGGTGTGCTATCTAAGGTAAGTTGCTTATGCTCACAAAAAATCAGCACATTCTAAGACTCCTAGGGGTGTTAAATGGGTGGCTGCCTACTTTGTCGAAATAGGCCGCCAGCCCATACCCCGTATCCTCTATAGAGGAAACAGGAAATGAGCTACCAGCCTATTTCGGCGAAATGGGCAGCCACCCATTTGAAGCCCTTAGGAGTTTTAGAATGTGCTGATTTTTTGTGGGTGTTCTATCTAAGATAAGATGCTTATGCTCACAAAAAATAAGCACATTCTAAAATTATTAAGGGCTTCAAATTGGTGGCTGCCCATTTCACTGAAATAGGCTGGCAGCTCATTTCCCGTTTCATATATATATATATATATATATATATATATATATATATATATATATATATATATATAATGGGAATGCTTAGATGAGGTCCGCGGCCGTCCGATGCACCGACCGCGTGCATCCGATGCACGGAGTGGTGCATCGGACGGCTGCGGACCGCAGACCGCACCTAAGCATCCCCATATATATATGTATGTATGTATATATATATATATAGGGGACGGGGAGCCTGGACCTCAGGTGCAGCGTGAACGCTGCACCCGTGCCTGCGCGCGCGCCAAGTGTCAGCATCCACGCGAGATCGGAAGTGGCGCGGGAGTCCCGGACCGAGAAAACCCGCTGCTTCTCTGTGGCCGTCCGATCGGAATTGATCGGGCGGCAGCCCAAAATCCCACTCCCGATCGCCTGCACCCAGCCGCCTGATACCGTGCAGCACACCCCGCTCGGTTCGATTAGATTCCCATCCGTTGGATCGATGGGAATCGAACGAACAGGAAACCTTTTCTACAGTAACAGTGAAAAAGATTGATGTCCATTTGATTCCCATCGATCCAACGGATGGGAATCGAATTAACACACAATTGGGCCGGTCGATTCCCATCCGTTGGATCGATCGGAATCAACGGACATAAATGTTTTTCGTTGTTACTGTAGCCGCTACAGTAACAGCGAAAATGATTCATGTCCGTTCGATTCTCATCGATCCAACGGATGGGAATCCAACCAAACCGAGCGGGGTGCGCTGCACGGGATCAGGCGACTGGGTTTAGGCGATCAGACGGCCACGGTTTGGGTCCAGGCGATCGGGAGCGGGATTTTGCGCTGTCGTCTGATCAATTCCGATCGGACGGCCACAGAGAAGCAGCAGGTTGTCTCGGTCCGGGACTCCCGCGCCGCTTCCGATCTCGCACGGATGCTGACACTTGGCGCGCGCGCAGGAACGGGTGCAGAGTTCACGCTTCACCTGAGGTCCAGGCTCCCCGTCCCCATATATATATATATATATGAGGAATGGGATGCTGCTTATCAAAGCAGCATTTTTTGCTGCTTTGAGACATTGTTTAACCATTCTAGAAGTTTTGGAATTTGATGAAATTTGGTGAGGGTGTTGTCTAGGGTAAGATGATCATCCTCACAAATTTTCATCAAATTCCAAAACTTCTAGGGGGTTCAAATGGTCGAAGCAAAATCAGTCGTCTGTAGTCGCCATTAAAATCTGCAGTATTTTGCTTTGACCATTTAACCCTCTTAGAAGTTTTGGAATTTGATGAAAATTTGTGAGGATGATCATCTTACCCTAGACAACACCCTCACCAAATTTCATCAAATTCCAAAACTTCTAGGATGGTCAAACAATGTCTCAAAGCAGCAAAAACGCTGCTTTGATAGGCAGCATCCCATTCCTCTATATATATATATATATATATATATATATATATATATATATATATATATATATATATATATATATATATATATATATATATGGGTCAGGATCAGATGACCCAGCAAATTTTGACCCAGCACCCTTTGATACACCTAGAGGTTTTAGAATGGGCTGATTTTTTGTAGGCATGTTGTCTATGGTATGTTGATCATCCTCACAAAAAATCAGCTCATTCTAAAACCTCTAGGTGCATCAAATTCGCTCTTCAAATCAACGGTTTTCGATTATCAATTTTAACAGTTGATTTGAAGAGCGCATTTGATGCACCTAGAGGTTTTAGAATGGGCTGATTTTTGTGAGGATGATCAACATACCATAGAAAATATGCCTACAAAAATTCAACCCATTCTAAAACCTCTAGGTGCATCAAAGGGTGCTGGGTTATTGCTGGATCAAAATTTGCTGGGTCAGCCAATCCCGACCCTATATATATATATATATATATATATATATATATATATATATATATATATATATATATATATATATATATATATATATATATATATATATATATATATATATAAACGGACGGCTGCGGTGTGACCGCACGCCGCATTTTATCCTCTCTCTCTCTCTCTCTCTCTCTCTCTCTCTCTCTCTCTCTCTCTATATATATATATATATATATATATATATATATAAACATAAACATATGTGTCACCTGATGAAGTCTAAATAGCACGTAAAACGAATCATTTGCATAGAAAATCCTTGAGCGTTTCTCTTCCTTATTATGTAAGGCTTCCGGCACATGTTTCGCAAGAGGTTTCGCTGAATGCAGAAAACGTTCAGAAAATTGCAATGATGATATTTCTCCCTCGGCATCATGTGCATCAGCCATTGCTTCAGCTTCACCCTCACTTTCAGCTTTAGCACCCTGGTCATCATGATCTGCATCTTCCTCTTCATCCTCGTGATCATCGCGAGAGCATTCCTCGCCATCACCAGATTCACTGCCAGATACATCTTCACCAGCCTCTGAAGCATTTTCACTGTCCTCTATAGACCTTTGGGCACTTTCCTCGCCCTCATCATCAGCATCAGCATTATTTTCACATGCTACCTCACCACAAGAAGCCCCCACTTCTCCTGGCCTGGCTTGATACTGTCTTCTAGGAGGCCTAACGTTCACTTTAGGCACCAAGCCCACAGCAGCATCAGGAAAATCCACAAAATTATCCTCTTCAAAATCACCATTAGGTGATAGCTCACCCTCTTCCCTTTCAATTTTGAAGTTTATATGGGTAACAGAACCTTCATGATATTGGTGGACTTTGTTACGATGGTCTGCACAACCACTACTTATGGAAATAATTGGTCTCACGCCGTCCCCTTCCTTATACACAGAAAAAACAGCATATCAAACAATTAGGAGAATGCGATAATATTAGCACAGGAAGAACAGTACAATATTATTAACAAAAATACCTAAAAGAAATCTGAGAAACTGATACTAATTGCACTTTAAGTATCCTAGGCAGTTTAAAATGGGCCAAACCAATGTTTTTGACTCCAGGGACACAATTGTCATTTGGGTATCTAGAGGGCTCGCCCCACTTCTTATAGACTAAAATTAGCAATGCACTCTGGGTGGTTGAGACAGTGAACCCTTCCACTTTCTCCCTTCTCCTGTTCTCTGTCATTCATCTTCTTTATTATTCTTTGTGTATCCGCATTCTCCATATTTCTTAGTTTAATTCTTTTGTAGATTGTTATTACTGTCTTTGATGAGACTTCACAACTATTATCTAAAGAGAACTGTTTTTGCTGTCATGGACCTATATGGGTGATTACTGATTAGATGGACCTATATTCTTTAAGACCAGATCTATTTGTTGATCATCACCTCAAATATTTGCAGATTTTCATCTTTGATAATTTGAAAAAAAAGAAAGAAACTCTCATGATATTTGTTGGATTTCCACCTACCAGAAAGAAACTCAAAATATATGATGTAATGGCCAAAAGAAATAAATTTTATAAATTAAGTCGAAGTCTTTTCATCTTTTTCACTTGCTATAAAACAATGCTTAAATTAGTGAGGAACCCATGACTTACCATCGATGAACTATAGCTACTGTTTCATGTAAAACCCAGTTCAAAAAATCAACAGATCATCGACACAACATAGCTCAACATCACGAATAACTGGTGTCTCTAGGGGTGCAGACCTCAGGAGGTTTAATTGAAAGTTCAAGATAGAAGGTGGAAGGTGTTAGCTACACTTCAAATTCAGAAGCCTAAATGGTTACATTCTATATGATTGCATATAGTTGCCAGGATCATATCACTACTAACATCTTCTGATTTTAATTTGTTCATGAAGTATTTTGTTGAAAATCCACTTTTAAAGATCATTTAACACTTCAGATTAACTAAAGAAAATCGTGAACCATAAGAATTTAATAGCATCACTGTAAACCATTATCACAATGTACAACATCTGGGATTTTATTATATAAAATCAACATTTCCACTATCCGTATCATCTACTGCATTTCCCTGACAGGATAATACATTACCATTAGCAGTTTATTCTAGAATTAATCAATCATGCACTTCATTAGCAATTGACTGCAAGTCATGCTCTTTTAGATATGGAGTTATGAACTGCCAAAGTTGTGCCCAAGGAAGGGAAAGTGCCTTGTCTTATTCCATCAAGAATCTATATGAAAAGATTGGCAACAATTGAACTCAGTCCTTGTTCACCAGCAGCCAGGCAAAGGGGAAAGAATTACACTAGCATCATCATTCAGTTTATTAGATTCTTCGGTTCAACATTTCATTGTTTTTTCTTAAATAAATCATATAAGCTAAGAAAACATAACTACATGTCACATCCATAAGTCTCAAGAAGAATCATAAAATAACTAGTCAGCTTATCCCAAATAACTAAGAGCATAAACCATAACTCGCCTGCAGAATTTCAGATAAATTACCGAAACGATAGACGGAGGGACGGAATCTAAAAAGCAAAACCTACGAAGCTTGATAATAAGCAGCTAGTGTAGTGAAACAGAAAATGCTCTAGAATCACCTAAAATATAAATTAATACCTCTGAAGGTACTATGTCACTACTAAGGCGAGGCTCAAGCACCGTCTCCATGTTAGTATTACCAAATTTAAAGGGAGTTTCGCTAATCCCTAGCAAAAAGAACAAAAGAGAACCCTGTTACTTCAATTTCCATAAAGAAGGATGGAAAAATTAAGGTTAGATCCTCAATTAATATGAACCTGCTGGAATTTCCAGGTTGGTTCAAACATTACTTCGTTTTGGCTTACCAGCAAGAGAGACATTATCCATCACATGTTTTGTAGAAGCAGTTTTTCTGGATATTTCAGACATTTCATCAGCCATAGGAGCATTATTTTGCACTCTTCCATGAAGCAGAGTGTCATAAAGATTATCATTTCGGCGGCCAGCTCGATCTATATCATGAAAATTATTTCCACTGACGGTTACATCCCCATTTGCCAAACTAACCCTGCATGTATTTGCTTGTTCTGGCAGGATACTGTCATCACCATATCCTTGCTTGGCATTAGCAACAGCATCATCAGCACCGGGAGTCCCATTGCTTGCTCCCACACTTGTCATACTACTTTTAACAGCAAGACTCTTTGTTTTCGTCACATCTTCAGTATCCTCAGCACCATGAGGTCGAGAAGGAACCCCCAGCATCGGCTCCAAAAAGGTTGTCCATATCTTCATGACTTTTTCTAATTGGTCCGTGGAAGTACAAACCTCTCCACATGAATATTTGATGATATGATACAGGTCCTCATGAATGTCTGCATCTATGTACTCAAATTCCATATTGGGAACTCTAGGTTGACGATTCCCAGCAGCAATAGCAAGAAGTAAATCATCCTCCTTCCACTTCTTGTCATTAATTTCTTTTATTTCAGCCAACAAAGCTGTATGGTGATCGTACCAACGAACATATTAGAGAAGTATAAATAAAATTGTAAACAGAAAAATATATCTACCTGGAAACTGCTTCCTTAAGAAAATAGGTAAAAAAAGAACTAAATAAAACACAATGCACTACATTATCAAGAGTTAACATACCTTTTGTACTTAACCCCTTTGTGTCCTGTTGCTTGAAATAGAAACTTCTATGGTCAAGTGATTTGTGATAATTCTTGGCATAAATTTCAGACCAAACCTTATTAAAATCTGAACGACACCTTGACCATTCCTCTTGCTTTTGCTTCAGACGAGTCAATAGTACAGGCAATGCATGAGTAGGATTCTTGCGTAAAACGTCCATAGTGTCCAGCCCATGGTCTCCATATAAACGTTCAATGCATCTCAAGTTCAAAGCTATTAAAAAAATAAAACAAGAACAGTCAAAAAAACAAAAACTTAAGCTCAATAGAAAATAATGAGCAAATGCAAACCATGGGAATTTCTTTATTAGCATAGGTGCATACTAACAAGTGAAGTGATCTTCAATGCGCAGAGGATTTTCCGGTTTGGTCGTATTATCCTGCATCTTTTCTAACAACTCCTCCACTCGCTTAGTGGTTACATTCACTGACTCAAGTAACATATCAAGCTCAAACCTGAACTCATTGCAAGAAAAAAAAAAGGTTAAAAACCAAAGACTGGATAGACAAAGAAGAGTGCATCAATGCATGTAATATCAAACATTATATAAAGACGTAAAATGTACTGTTTCGAATAATTGATAAAAGAAGCAGAAAGCAACATTTATAGTGGAAAACTTTTCTTTTTACAACAAAGTACTTACCATAACAGCTATAGTCTAGAGTTTCTTCAGCAGCTTAATTAAATTAGCAAGAGACAATATTCTCAACAAACAGAATGAGTCAATACCTATCATCTTCACATCTAAATAAACTCTCCTCGTACTGGTTTCTGCGCATGTGCTTGAAAGAGTAATCCTCACTTCCAGAAGTCACTGACACCCATACATCATTAAGGACAGAAGCACCAAGCTCGGTCTTGTGGCCCGCTGGAGGCATCGGATACTGACAAACAAGAAAATTAAAAGATATACATGGATAAATATATACATCCTCAAACACAGTAGGACACGGTTAAAAACAATATTTACATTTTTAGGCAGCCGGCGGTAACTAGGGGTACAACGCTGACAATTTGATAGGTCAAGTTCTGAAACTGGTTTGCATAAATTATATTTTTCTTTTTGCGAGAACAAAGGAGGCTTGTGACAGGCTGCATCTTTAGAAACAAAGGGAAAACTTTTATCAAGCCTTTCCCTTTCATTATCCCTCTCCCTTTCACAATCATTGTCCCTCTCATCCCTTTCATGCTCCCCGTCTCTATCTCTATCCTCTGCCTTAACTGGTCTAGCATTATCTCCTTCATTCCACAAAGACTCTGCTTATACAAAACAACAAAGTGATCTTGAGTAAGTAACAAGCTTTTCTAAATAAAGTGAAGTAATTGAATTCATCAAAAATTGTGATATTTGAAGAATAAAATGTTACATACTTTTATTGAATACGCCTGCAAGAAATCCATCTGCAGAAAGGTCCAGTTAGAAGCGACATCCAAAGACTTAAAACTTCTTTATAAATATCTAAAAAATTAGAGAAAAACACAGGTACTGAACACTAGTCCTGGGACAATACATGAGCACCTACCTATGTTTTCACAATGGGCCAAGAATTCATTAAAACCATCCATAAGTTCCGGATACTTTTCGAGGATATCGCTAACCTGAAAACAAGTATAAACTATTGTAGTTACCTTTTGCACCCAGAGATTGTATTACAATGAAATGATATTAGTTTTATGTGATATACGGAAGGCAAATTGGAAGTGAAGCTATTACATGCAAAGATGAACTTCAAAAGAAGTTTAAAAAATCCTTTCCAAATAAAAAACAAACATTAAAAAATAAAAAATAACAAAAATATGTTAATCTAAGTAGGATACATTAGAAATCTGTAGACAATTTAACTGTGTAACTACTGAATTTTTTTCCAGCATCATTGCATTATAACGCCATTACCTCATTTCACATTATACATTTCAAATTATATATATGATCAATATATAGAGATATAACATAGTTATAAACTTATAATTATAGTATACTATTCCTATTCACTATTTATTAACAATATTTACCTAGAGAATTTTTTTTTTTTGCAATTTACCAAGAGAAATTATACAGACCAATATACAGCATCCGAGACAAAGTGAGATATTATTATTTGTGTGAGAGCATCTTATGTCTACAACATAATATCCAACTTGAAATGAAAAAATTTGGCTGACTGGATCTTTCCAATAAACTCTAAACAATACGGTTTGGTTGGATCAAAATCAGATCTTGTTTCGCCTAAAAAGTTTTTAAAGAATTGACAATTCCAATTCAATTGGAATAGTCAGTCCACCAAGTTATTTCTACGAACAGAACAACTATATCCCAAGTCACATTCTCGGATAGACACTGGTTACTACTGGCACAAAAAATATAAGGGTTTACCTTAGAACTTTTAGACGAGTATGAGGAATGTCGCAACATTTTCATCATCTATTTATTTCAGTTCGAAAATATACAAAGGTTATTTTCCCCTATGCAGGCATTTTCCTCCATGTATGATTAGAAGCACAGTAATTACCCCGCTTGTGATAGCGATCTTTGCATGTAGTTCATAGTATTAACAAAAAAACCTATTGACATATATATGAATGCAGGCATTATTCTCCATGCATGATTAGAAGCACCGTAATTACCCCGCTTGTGATAGCGAGCTTTGCATGTAGTTTATAGTATTAACAAAAAAATATATTGACAACTTGACATATATTCAAATGAAACATATTTGCAGGTAGAAGGCATAAAGGATTCCGAAAGAAATTTCACACAACAGACTTGCATATTAACAGAAAGTTTACTCAAAAGAAGTGACTTATCAGGTCTGAAATAACATAATAGATTGCATTGTGCCATCAAGTACAAGGTAAAAGGATTGCAAAAAGTAAACAAGTCAAAAAAACATACCAGATTCTTTAATTCATTTCTGCTAATTATTTCCTTGCTGTATATATGAAGGCATTTCAAAAACTCCTGGTAGGAATCCGCATCCAACTTCTCCTTGACTTTCTCACAAAAATTGAATTCTTGCGTGTAGACACCTGCCAATTATATCAGATAACCAATAAATATGAGGGTATTAGTGCTATAAGACACATCAAACATAATGAGGTGTCTCAAAACCATTGTGTTCACGAAAGAATGGAAGTAACAATTAATTATACTTGGTCAAATAAACAAAACAAACAAATAAGTAAAACACGCATTGTAAACCTTTTAAACTAATACAATCTTATACAAAAGTATAGAAACCACTTTCCCGGTATTAAAGGCCTACTCAAGGGTCATAATGATTATACTTCCGTTGAAAACTAACGAATGTCATTGACACCAAAACAACTAAGCTACATTGATTGTGAACAAACACATATATAGTTAACACTCCCATGGCCAATTTATCCTTCTCTGATAAAAGTTATCAAGGCATATACTAACGGTGATGCAGGACCCAGTATGTGATGATGCTTTTATGCCACAGAGATCATTAAAAAATTACCACTGATAATTCAGATCAAATAATTGTTAAATCCCCACAGGTTATGGGAGCAAGATTCGGTTAACATTTTATACCAGGGGGCAAAGTGAAGTCATGCACACAGATCAATCTAATCCTAAATGGGTGATAGTTTGGAAGTTAGAACTTTCACTAAGTTACGATAATACCTTTATACGATATTACCTATCACTTATCAGTTATCACAATTGCATGAGAGGATTTCAATGAAAATTTTAATGCCATGTTCAAGGGGATCAACAAAGGCACAGATTCATGTCTTGATAGGAACCTATCCAAACCAGTAGCTTAAGATGTAATAATGAGGCTTGAGGAATTTAATGGATATGTTGCAGAAATTATCAAAGAAAAGGATTGATGTCACCTCTTTCACGCGGTTCAAGATTGGGCAAATGAGATCAGTGATGACAAGAGAGAGACCGGGGATCCAGACAGTGGCGGCTCCAAGAATTTTTATCAGTGGGGTCAAAAGTTATATTAAAAAATATTTCACGTGACAGCGTGAAGTAGGGTTCGGGGACTCAGTAGAGTGGGGTCAAACCAACAGTCAAAAGTAAATAAATTATAATAAAAATAAAAATTTAATAGATTTGAATCGGGGAGTGGGGTCAAAGGGCTCATATGTAGCACCGCTCATGGATCCAGAGGGCTCGAACGTGACTGTCAAAGCATGCCTAAGTCCTCTTGTACATCACATTCCATCATAAATTCGTCAAATTTAGCAATATTCCAAGATACGCTTGCTTCCTTGATTCAGCTTCTGTCATTGGTCTAGAAGTCGTTAGCGATAGGACGTTGGAAGGTATTTCCTTCAATATTTCTTTCATTTATTCCCACATTACAATAGGCTTTTGTCTCGCTCTCTCAATCAGCCGCTCAATATTTTACTAATGTAACTTGACTTGACCAATTAGCTCCATCTTGGCAAAGGCACGTGCCAGACATTGCATACCACTGAAAGTAGTGGTCCGTGTCAACCATCCAGACTCCAGTCCAGGAATACTTTCAAGTCTAGATGTCGTCAAAACTAGGGGCCTCTATCTTGGCGTTGCGCATATCCATTCATCAAGTCGTGGGGCCCACAATTGTCAATATTTTGCTTGGCCCCTCGACCTCGACCATGGCCTAATCCTATGTCAATATTAGGTGGTTGTTTGTTGCCATCGACCTTAACCACGGCATAAACCTAGGTCAATGTTGGGTGGTTGTCCTTGCCCCCAACCTCAACCTATGCCCTGATTTCTTCCTCTACATGTGTCTCCGTTATAGGACCCTTCCTCGTGTATGGCATTACTATCGCCATTAAGGGATGATTCTATGTTGATTTAATGGGAATTGAGGTCGATTGTTTGATTTTCTATCCTATCCTCCAGGTGGGTGATTCAGTCGGTAAGGGACCTAAGGGTAGCTAAGGCATTGGCGAGTTGTGTGGAGGGATCCATACTAAACCAATACTTCTTACAAATATGAATGGACTAGTACACAAGGAGATATAGTATGCACAAAGGGATACCCTATGCCTGATGAGATGAGCATGCACAAAGGGATATCTTATGCCTGATGTGATAATGATGATGAGATTATAGTATGCAAAGACTTCCCTAACCTAAACTCGACTCTCTGATACCAAAGCTGATGCAGGACCTAGTGCACGAGCTATGCAGTCAAAGTCGGTAGTCGGCCCTAGTCGGCCAAGGGCCGACTAGGACTAGTCGGGACTAGTCGGCCAAAACTTATTCTAACCCCTCCCCCCCTCCCTAAACATATATGATATATGAACTAGCATAAATGTCAATAAGTATATGATATTAGTCGGTTAATAATAATACATATCTTCACTCTTCACAGTATGGGTATAAATACATAAGTAACAGTCTAACAGAACACAGTTGTATTGGCTTCATGCCCATATCAAAAGACTCAGAACTAAGAATTCATCACAATATTTGTTTGATGATGTTTAATCAGTGAACAACCCCAATTTTGATTATAGGGTTATATGGATATCAACAAATAAACTAATTATTTGTCTATGTTTTTATCTGAGATTCTCAGGTGCTCAACAGATGATTACATGGAAGAGTCATAGTTGTGAGTCTTGCGACTCAAGACTTTGAGCCAATGTAAAAAAATCCAAACAAAATTGCTTGCAAAGCTCCTTTCAAAAAAAAAATTTGCTTGCAGAATGCTGCCTGGGGACTAGTCGGCAGTCGTTAGTCGGGGACTAGTCGGGCTAGTCGGGTTTAGTCGGGGACTAGTCGGGATTCCACCCAGCAATGACGGAATCAAAATTAATCGGTCGGCAAAATGCCGCCCAGGGACTAATCGGGGACTAGTCGCCGACTAGTCCCGACTTTGATAGCATAGTGCACGAGGATATTTTGATGCAACATGGAGCACTTAAGAATTACAATTTATAATTCCGATCAAGTAATGGTTAAATCTATACAACTTATGTGATCCATATTCGATTAATATGTTAAACTAGCAGCCAAAGTTAAATAATGCACGCAGATGATAGTCCTAAACCGGGCAATCGTTTGGAAGTTAAAAAGCTTCCAGTAGGTTAAGGGAATGCATTTATTCAATATAAAATTGTCCCAAATGCATATAATGATTTCAATTACAAAACCAGCAGCTTAAGATTAAAATGATTACTAGGCTTGAGGAATTTAATAGATATGTTGAAAATTATCAAAGGATTAATGCCACCTCTTTCACGCATTCAAGATTAGGCAAAACAGGATCTAAGATGATGAGAGAGATGCAGGGAATTTAGAGGGCTCGGACATGACCGGAGCTACCAGGAAGGCACCGACGAATCTTGGGAAGGCTAGCGGCAAACCAAAAAGTGGTCAGGGGGCTAACCACGAGCTGGTCGATGGCATGTGGTGGGTCGTCAGACGCACAAGGGAAGGGAGGGGGCCTTGGCGGTAGTCGGTGTAGATGGAGGGAGGCAATGGGTGAGAGAAACAGAGAGAAGAAACCCTATGCTTAAACAAAGTGACAAAAGTACAAGAAAATCTTTAATAAACAACAAATAAATAAAACCAAGCCCTTCTAACTTGGGCCCATCATGTAACATCAATCCCAAGTCATGTATCCAAGCCAAAATGACAACGGGCGTGCAACCCTTCATTGCCAACGCTGGTAAATGTGAAATGTGACACTTTAGCTCTGACGTCCTCATACAGCAGAAACATGGTACCAAAATATGCCATGAAACAGAAGGCTCCTTCAATAAGAGAGCAACTCTACAAGAGGTTAACATCTAAGGAATCTGTTTCTCAAAAATATTAAGGCCTCGATTATATCACATTATAATAGAGAAAACTAATGAAAGATCTAAAAGACTAAAACACAACAGAAATTGCAAACTGTCATGCTTACACCAACTTCATAGAAACAATAGTAACCAAATAATGTAAAGCATAGGTATTACAACTACTATCAAAGGATAATTTAATGTATAAGAATATGAGTGAAACAAGTAGGGGAAGTCTTGGAGCCTAAACACAAGGGGTAGTGGCAGAGAGGCACGGAAGAAGATCCCGTGAAACAAAATTGTTTGCATGAAGGTTATTCATACCGTGCATGTGTGTGTGTGAAATAAAACAAATGATGAAGGACTCACTCTTTAAGGTGTTCTTGTCATCAAAAGAAGAAGCTGACATGCTATACATTCCAAGGTTTTCAACGCCTTCCCCGCCTTGGTGCAATTGCTCGGTAATAGAGTCATCAATTCTTCTGGAAACTTTACGTCTTTGTATTACACTATCTAAATCCCTGCTTTCATGCTCTACTTCCTTCTCATTGTGCTCACGGTCTCTCCTATCCCTATCATCCTTCCTATCTTTTTCCTTCTCAGGACGTCTTCGCTGCCTTTCATGCTCTTCGTCGGGACGATCAACGCTAAGGTCACGATCAGTGTGCGAACTGTAAGTCCTTTCCCTCTAAAAGCACAAGGCAATAGGTTAGAAGCCAACAAATTAGTCAAGCATAAGATAGCATACCTACATAATAGCGGCATTGAGAGTCGTGTTGTCTCGGACAACCTTCGTACTTCTTATAATAATTTCAGTACCACCAAAAAATGGATTATTAAGAAGTGGGATATTTCATCTTCTTTCACTTGAATTAAAAGAGATTACTGACTCAACACCGAAAACTCGATAGGCGTTTGCAGAGGACAGCATAAAGTGCAAGCCTTTTTTTTGCTTTGAAGTTTAGCATTCAAATGGTTACAAACAATTTTGAAGACATAATACCCCAGAATACCTTTTCCTCACGGACATGCCCCATTGGTTGCATCTCAGTGCTCCTCTCGTCCAAGCGCAAGAAGGTTCTACCAGATGATACATGTCGTGAAGGCATCTTTGCTGAGGTATGAGGTAAAAAGTGTGTGAATTCTTCAAGCAAATCATGATGACTGTGGAAAAGGGCCGCTACCTACAAGAATAACAGAAACAATATCACACAAAGCTATATACTATGTTACACCTCAAGTCATAATATAAGATGAATGCAGAGGACCTCTTGGTAGACTTCATGGATGGACTTGTTCTCCCTTCGATACATATTCAGAATATCTAAGAACGACTTGTAAACATGTTCGTCATTCTGGAATCGTTGCTGCGGACAGAAGAGAGATTTTGATATTAAAACTCCAGAATTAGCTTCTGGCATAAAATTCAAACGAAACAGATAAACATCATTTTTACTTGTATGCCTACCTTTATTTTATTTACAAAAGTAATGGCCTCCTCAAATTCAACCGGCTTCTTTTCCTCCTGAAGTTTGATTTCATACCCTTTAGGCAGGAAGGCATTGAAGCCAAGGATCAGATCCTTGTGCCCTACAAACAATTCCTTGACCCTCGTAATAACTCCGCTCGTGTCAATTCTGCAAACCCGTAGAACACTCGGAACTTATATAAATAAATAGATGGACACTAAACTATCGAACCAAAAGACCAAATGTTTAAAGTAAAAAAAAGGAAATTGGCTCAAGATGAACCTCTGGCTCTTGAAATCCTTCATGACCTCCAGGAATTCATCATATTTTTCCCTCTTGTCTTGAAATATGTCTTTCACAGCCTTCAAATAGCTTAAGGCATCGGTTGTTGTCAGTTTCGGAGCACTGCTAGCGATCACTGGTGCCGGCGCCATATGGGTTTGCCCCGACCTTCGCCGAATTCACCAATACACAGTAAATTAACAGCAGATCTAAATCCATATCACAAATTCCCCATTAAAAGAACCCATATCACAACTTCCCAATTAAACGAAGGAATTTTGTTTCCTCCTCCATCAAACCACCCATACGAAAAACAATATCCTAATCAAACTGAAATAAAGAAATACCCTTTAGTAAATGAGGGAATACCCTGGATTGCACGGTACAAGAAATCCTCAATCTCTTCGGCCCAAAAACTTGAACAAAATCAGATTTTCCGGTAAACCCAATTCTTGCCAACGACAACGGAGTGGGAAAACAATGGAGAGATACTCACAGATCCGCTCTAGAGGTGTTCGGTCGTCTGAGCTGGGATCCCATGAAAGCCTCCTCTACGGACCTTTCCAATCACCCATTCAACCCCCCCGCCCAAAAAAAAAAAAATATTGGGAACGACGATTACAACAAATTCCCTTCTCTCTTGTCCCTCTACGTAAGAGGAAAAGATCGAAGCGGCCGGAGAGAGGCGAGGCAAAGCGGATCCCCTTCACCCTCCTCCTCCCCACCTCCCCTTCTCGCCGGATTGGGGGAATGGAATCAGCTCCTTTCTTTCTCTCAGGACGCGAGCGGGGAAGAGGCTAATTAAAAAGAGCGACCTCTGAACCTAAACGGCAGCGATTTTATACCCACAATACACCGGGGAAGGTGTATGCGAGTATGGAACCATCTCCACCCCTTCCCTGCCGTCCGATCCGTGTGTAAGCTTCTTTTGATACGGCCAATCGTGGCTCCACTCTCGTTCATCGGACGGCTGTGGACGGCATTCGATTAGGACCGCCTGATCAACTTTAGGACATTCGAACAGACTGCTTTATAGGTTGGGATCACTCGAGGTACGCTTACCCTCCACCTAGGGGTCGGGGTGGCATTGGGTCGTGTCGGGTCGGGTTCGTGTCGAGTCTAGTTTCGGGTCGAGTCCAAAACTCCTAGACCCGGACCCGACCCGTTTAACTAATCGTGTCTAGATCCTAAAGCTGTACCCAACCCGTTTATAAACGGGTACACCCGATAAGACCCATTTACCACACGGGTTTATTCAGTTGACCCGATCCGACCCAATCTATAACATCCTAAAAATATTAATGATTTTAATCTACTATAATAAGAAATTTTCTTGACAAATTTCAAAACAAAAATCGGACTGCGACATTACATCCGGCTCATCGAAACGGTCAAAAACAATATATAAACTTTTATGTTTTAATCACGTTTATAACATTTAAAATTTTAAAAATACAAATGATCAAGATAGGGTTTGAACTATGGACCCATTAATAAAAAAATTTATTCACCCCTCAAACCACAAAGTCATTTCAAATGTTCAAACAAAATTACAAAAAATAAAATATATGTAGTGAGTTGAGAGGGGAGACCAAGAGATAAAACTAGCTATAGACCTTTGGGCTCTGACCGGATGAAAACGATCAAAATAGGAAGGATCAACTGAAGTAATAATTATAACAGAGAAATTTTATTCATACCCCAAAAATCTGTAATTAGCCCCCGTATCCCTATCGTTTCTCAATAACTTACTCAACAATCCTTTAATACCAACAATGCCCTTTTTTTTTTGTACCCCAAACCCCAAAGCCCCTACTCAGCGTCTTTTGCCCCCAACCCAACCCAAGGTTTGTTTAAACTTAGCCCAACCCGTCGGGCTGGCCGGGTTGTGCGGGGTGGGTTCGGGTTAACCCGCACAAAGTCAGGTTGGGTTCGGGTTGGCCCGCCCAAGTTGCAGCTAGGGGTGGCAATGGGTCGTGTCGTGTCGGGTTCATGTCGTGTCTAGTTTCGTGTCGTGTCCAAAACCCTAGACCCGGACCCGACCCGTTTAACTAACTGTGTCTAGATCCTAAACTCGTGCCCGACTCGCCAATAAACGGGTAGACCCGATAAGACCCGTTTACCACCTGGATCTATTCAGTTGACCCGATCCGACCCAATCCGACTCAACCCGACCTGACCCGAAAGACCCACTGGTATTATATATTATAGTATCGGATTGCTGGTAGACCCGACCCGACCCGACCCGTTGAATACTAAACGGGTCTTCCCGGGTCTACCGTGTCCATACCCTAAACCCAGACCCGACTCGTTTATTAAACGGGTCTATCATGTCGACCCGTTTACGACCCGAACCCGTTTAGCCCTGACCCAGACCCGCTAACTTCGTGTCGGGTCCTATCGGGTCGAGGAGAAATAATTCGGGTTGGGCTCGGATTAGCCCGCCCAAATTCGGGTTGGGCTCAGGTTGGACTCGGGGTTGGGTTTAGGTTGGCCCGCCCAAGTTGCAGCTCTACCTGTGCCTTCAAGTACCAGCCAACTGCATGGGGTTTATTTAAGAGTGGGGTGTATTCAAGAGTGCATATAATTGGGGTATATTTAAGGGGGTATGTGTTTGATTGGGGTATAATCAAGTTGGGGCGGGCCATTTAACTGGGGTGTATTGAAGGTGGGGTGTAAGGGGGGAAGGGTATTTTTGGGATAGGAATGGGGTATGAAAAAAAAAAAAAAGGGGTGTGTTCAAGTTTGTTGGAAATGGGGGCTAATTACAGATTTATGGGGTATGAATAAAATTTCCCTTATAATAATGGACCAATTTTGTAATTAAGACCCTAGCCTCTTGGTATTTCGGAAAAAGACCTATAAAACCCCCCTAAATCTCCACAGTTATACACTCAAGCCAATAACCTCGAAAATCGTGCCCTCTTTACCCCACTTAACCGCACTCTACCCAGCCGCCGCCGTCGGTCGCTGTCGCCGTCCGCCGCCGGTCGTCATCGCCGTCGTCGCCGGTCGCCCCTATTGGCCAAAAGAAAATCGGTAGGCCAATATTATTTTCTTTTATTTTGGGCTTAAGCCCACTAAAGAAATGGGTAAGCCCATTAAGTTATGGGCTGAAATCACCAACAGTTTTGGGCCAAAGCCCATTGAACACAACAGCCACCAATTAGTTTTATGATAAAACCACTCTGAAGTTATTCAAACTGAACACAATTGTTAAAAGCAACCTGATCTTTTTACTAAAGGCAGACCACCTATTATTATTCGTCAATTCCGGCTATTTTGGTCATATCTAGAGCAAACGAACTCCGAATTGAGTTTCGCTTGCGGCTACGTTTTCAGAACAAAAAATTCTACAATATAGATATAAATTTAAATTATTTTAAAAATGACCTAAATATTCTTATATGTTAAAATACATTGAATATATTAGTTTACATATAAAAACCTAAGACATCCAACATCGAAATTTGATTATGTCTGATCCTTGTGAAATAAATTATAAAACTAACAAAAATAAAAATATATTTCGGATCGTGAGCATACTAAGGAATCATCGTCGGGTAAAGGATACTACAGCTCCTCAATTATGGGACTAAACCTAGTAGATTCTTGATACGTACATATCATTGAAAAAATAGTAATGTGCTATGGATTAGTCTAATTCAGAAGAGGTATTGATTATTCAATCGGGTGTGGGATTGTCCATGGCTTGTGAGCCTAAAAGATAATCTTGGGTGTGGGACTATCTCTGGCTTGTGGGGCTAAAAGATAATCCTGGGTGTGGGTTTAGCCCTAACTGAGGCCAAAAAGAAACCTAGGTGTGGGGCTAGCCTAGTCTTATGACTGAAAGAAATCTAGGGGTGGCGCTAGCCTTGTTTTAGACAAAAAAGTTTCCGGATAAGATTGAGATTCCTACCCTGGTTTGAGCCAGAAAGGGAATCGGATGATCAGTAACTTTTGAATTGTTATTCCTAATCATGTTTGCTATTTTTTTTAGTATATTTATCTTACCCTAAATAAACTGGGCTTAATAGGTGAGTCAGTGGATCAGACTCACCCCCCTACAGGTTTTATACCCTCTACAAAGATTGACCCTACAGGATACGAAAAAAAGGAAGTGCAAAAAACGAAGGAAACGGAGGGGATCAAGGATCCGCAATATACTCAATTCTACGAGGATGCGAGAGCGGAGATTTGAACATCGAAGATTCTAAATGGTGCGTTTAAATTTTATATCAAGTCATGTATCATAACTTTTAGTGTAATACATGGTTATAAGTAAAAGATACTCCAATGATTTTCATATTTGATTGGATTCTTTTATATCAAGTTTTTCTTCTAACACCTCAGTGTTATATGGGTTGCTTAAATCCGTAAAATACCGGAGCATTACAACTTGGTATCAGAGCCTAGGTAATAGATCCTATGAATTAAAATTTATTAGCAAAAAGGACATCGATAGGATAGTCACTTAACCTAGAGCACAAGTTAGGTTCATATGAATTAGATCTAGGTACACCTAGCCCTAGATGATTAAAACATTAATGACCTTAGACACTTAATCGCTAGAACAAAGTATATATACCTGAACTTAAATTTAGGATCTTTCTTTTAAATATGTTATAATAACCTTCGATGCGTAGGTCTTAGACAATAGCATTGGACGCTAAGAAGTTAGTCAACATAGAAGACAATATAGGTGCATCGAAATTAGAACGTATGATCATCTAAAGAGAACTGGAAACGAACTAGAATTATATGATACCTCTTTGTAACGATATGAAAACATAAGAAGGTGTTATAAACCCTAGTTGTAATACCCGGTACATTTGATTTCAGGGCAGTCCAGTTTTATTATTATTTTATTATTGCTAAATTGATTGATTTGTTTTCGCATTTATGATTGTCGATGGTATGTGCTTGAACATGAGTTGGACCGGGCAGTGGGCCCCGGGTCCGAGTCGCTAGGCGACACTGGAGGTATGGTGATTGTTACACGAGCATGCGAGCATGTGTATCAAGGCATGGCATGAATGCTATCGATGATAATTTAAATCAATTAATATAACAGATTTTGAGACGAGTCTGTCGGACTCGTGAGGTTTGCGCACCGACCCGTCTCGGTGCGATGCGAGCTCGAGTGCGAGCCATGCTCAACTGCGAGCAATGCTTGATTGCTAAAAAAAAAATAATAAAATGAAAAAATGAAAAAAAAAATAAAAAATAAAAAAATAAAACCCAAAACCAACCCCATCCAACCCAATAACCGACCCTTTCTCTCTCTATCTCTATTTTTCTCTCCTTATCATAAACCCAACCCAACACAACCATTCTCACACTCTCTCTCTTTCCTCAAATCCTAAACCCAAGCCCAGTACAGCCATTCCCCTCAACAGCACGATCTCTCTCTCTCCTCAAATCTCACTCTCCCTCTCAAACCCGATCTCTCTCTCTCTCTCTTCCCTTCCCTCTTAATCCAGAGCCAAACCCCCTCACCATCCAGTCCTCTCCCCCCTATCCCGTAGCCCTTGTCACCCCGATCCCCTCCCCGTTAGCCCCGATTCCCTCCCGAAATCCCTGCGATTTCCCTTCTCATCTCTATCCCGTCAACCGCAACCCTTTTCCCCCGATCCCAATCCCCGCAGCCCCCTCTCCCCATACAAAACAAAGCCCTAAACCCAGCCGATCCCTCCTCACCTCTCTCTGATCTCCCCGGTCTCTCTCTTTTCTCTCTCGCGGTGGGGCTTTGCGCACACGGCGCCGGAGAGCAGCCGGAATCGGAGAGGAGCAGCCGGAGCCGAGCTCCCCTGCATCAGGTTAGCCGCCTCCCCTCTTTCCCCTGTTTTTCTTTTCTTTTCCTGTTTTTCTGTTGAGATCAACCACGACAAACCTTGGTTGTCGTTGCCCTTCGACACAGCCATGGTCACTGGATTTGTAGCCGGCAGCCGTGCAGCTGGCGAGGCCCGACGTAGCCAGGCTAGGCCCCACGGACCACCCAATACCCAGCATGGTTCTGCCCCCCTTTCACCTTGCCGTCGTGGTTGCCGACGGCTTGCTATCGGCAACCTAACGGCATGTGGCCCCCGACCATCCTAAGTGGCTATCGACTCGATCATCAGCCATCAACACCGTCCATCCCTTCGCTGCGGCATTTGAATGCCTTGTGCCTGATGACCGAACAGACCCAGTTGACCCTTGGCTTAGTATGACCCCTGACCTGCCGGTTTTTGGCCGAGCACCCAAAGCCGAAAACCTTGGGTGGAATTGCTACACTCTTTTTGTCGTATTATTGTTGGCGGTTGGCCCGATGGCGGATTCGCCAAGCCAAACCAGATCATACCTGAGCAACCCTCGTTCCCAGATTCGACCCAACGAGACTAGTTAGTTACCTCCGATCCGAGTTTAGACTCGGTAAGACCCATGAGTTCATCTGTATATTATTTTTCCGAACCCAAAACCCTAGCCCGAGGTTGTCTCGGGCGAAAAATGAACCGAGTCCCGACTTGGCTTTCTTACCCTTGTAAAGACCCACCGACTTTAGATTTTAATACATGCTCATGTGATTTGAATTACCAGTTCATATTGGGACGATCCAGCTGTGGACAGAGCAGAGGCCAGAGACAGGAGTCCGTGCACGTCGACCAGGTGACACAACACGCTTTCTTTAATAATTAATAATGTTGATATAGAAACTAAGGGTAGGTGTCCATAACGCTGCATGTGGGTCCCGCCGGACGTCGTCGCATGTGGTCGAGTGGACCCCGCCTTGCATGCGGAGTCGCGAGTCCGGCGACGCATGCATAAAAAGTTAATAATTTAATAATAAATATTCTATTGTTTGCATGGACACCATAGATAGGAATTCCCTTAAAATGAATAAATAAAGGATTAAAGAATTATTGGGGCCCACCCTCCTAAGGGGAGTATGGCAACCCTAGCACACGGGTCACCGGGATGAGTGTCTTACTTTATTGATTTATTATGTCGCATGGGTTGCGAGAGCAGTACGGAGCCAGGGGTAAATTATTGGAAGTTCTTAAGCATTAAATAGACTTTTTGTATCTTCAGTGTATATGTTGAAAGATGTTATATGAGAATCTACCTGGTTAGAGGGTAGGGACCTCGTGCGTGCATGGGCCGTGAACCACCCTGCGCATACAACCGAAGTTAAGTAGGTTAGGGGTCACGAACAAGGGTTGTGGTAAAGCCAATAGGAGGTGCCCTCGAGTAGGGATTGGCCTAGCAACCCTGTCCCGGGGAGTTGAAGTCCACATAGTAAAGCAAGTTGGGCGGTAAAGCTCCACTGTGAAAGACGGGAAACCCTTTATGATCATCTGGGTGAATTGTGCATGGTGTTGGTGGATGCACAGCGAGAGAGTTGGCCCTCTACATCGAAATAAAAAGCCCGATAGTAATGCCCGACCGGGGGCAGGTTGAATAAAATATCTGAGGTTCACATCTGAGTGTGTGTTTGTCACTTTATTAAATTAGAATTGTATGATTGTTTACACGATAACCTAATAACAGTAGATTTTGCATGTGAATGTAGAAATTGTATGGGCACATAGGACGTGGTTGAGAATATAGCTTGACAACTACGTTAATCAGTACGACATCTTAAAATGTGAGCGTTGTTAATTATTAAAACTGTTAGCTTGTCACTAGCCATTAATTTGGCTAATCTCCCAAATATATTTTTGGGGGCTACTCATTCTGATGCAGGCGCCGATAAGGTGCACTACAATCTTAAGCCCTTTAGGGTTCCTTTTGTTCAACAACTAAGAGTTAGCATATAAGAGATTAAATTGCAGCAATAGATATCAAAGAAAGGTTTGCATCAGATTTTATATAAAATAGGCTAAATATGCTTGCTAGGGTTACCAACAGACTAAAGATACCAAATATAATGATTAGGCATATATTAAAGCTTCGACTAGAGATAAAACGGGATGGTTACGGCTGTGATGCGGAGCGGAAGCAATGAAAACAAAGGAAAAATAATACGGATGCGAAGGGGAAATAAAATAAAGGATAGATAATGCTTGGGGTTTCCCGCCGTGTGTCGATACGATGATGCGCCGATGATCCCGCACACGGAGCAAGACCGGACGTCGGAAGAAGCCGGATCCTTCGGAAAAATAAGCCAAGGCCTTCGCGAGGCGAAGTCGCGGATGCGGCAAGGGTCGGGGACACACGTCTCTCCCGAAAGCTCTCACGAAGAGGCATGCAATTCAGCAATCATCAAAATCTCCAATCTTCTTCTTTCTTCCCCTTTTTGTAGAGCTAGGGTTTTCTTTTGGATGGCCAAGATCAAAGGAAAATAAGAGGGAATGGTGGGGATGCAATGGCCAAGAAAGGAAGGAAAAAGAGAGAGAAACAAGGGGGAGAAGAGAGAGGGGACGGAATAAGGGCCGGGTGGCTTGGTTTCCGTGCGGACAAGGGGGGCGGGCGGATGGTTCACGGGAAAAGGGAGAGAGAGGGGAGCAGCACTCATGTGAAGCCCTATTGGGCTTAAGATAATCCCATTTAACCCTAATTGAAGCCCATTTGCTGCCACGCCATCAAATTTGAGTTATTTCGCTATCTAACCGTCGGTTTCGAGACATAATCTCGTCCGTCGGTACCCCGCAAACACACACACCCAGAATTTATTAATAACATGCAAAAAACTCACCCGAGAAGACCCGGATTCAATCTGAAAAGTCCTCGGATGAGATCATGGATATCCCCCATGAATTAGGCAAGAACATAACTAATACTAAGTGCAGAAATTAGGCAAAAAACATATAAAATGGGCAAAAAACTGAAATAAACAGCTACAAGTCCTCATATGGATAATGTCTTACATGCATAAAATAAAATGACTGAAATAAAACTCTCTGGCGACGAACTGAAAATGCGGCGATGATCTGATGGTGATGATCAGGCCTGTATTAATCGCTTCCGCTGCGAAAAACTCGTCCTTGAGTTTACGCCGGAAGACATCACCAGTAGCAGGAGGGAGACCACCACCGTGGGAACGTCGTTGTTCCTGGATCCGATGATGAATTCCCAACAAGTGATGTCTCGGGCAGTCAACAACCTCTGGGCCCCTCGCGAAGAGAGTGCTGGCGTCGAGCGAGAGCCAGAAGCTACTGAAGTACATAAATTGAAGCACACGAGCGGTAGGTGGTCAGTCAATCCCGACAAAGTCAAAGCGTGTAAGTGGCTCAGCTGGCTGAAACTCCCCAACTAGCTCTGACTGCAGCTGTGATGGAAGCTCCGTGAAAGACGAAGGCTCCACGGGTGTCTCTGCTGTAGGAAGAACTGCAGGAGGAGGTGTCTCATCTGTAAGCTCTGTGAAAGGTAGAAGAAGCCTCTCTATAGTCACTACTGGAGGAAGGGGCTCATCTGTAGGCACTGCTGAAGGTGGAAGGAACTCCTCTGGAGTCACTGAAGGAGGAGGTGGCACCTCTGTAGGCACTGGAGAAGGTGGAAGGAACTCCTCTGGAGTCGCTGACGGAAGAGGTGGCTCCTCCGTAGGCATTGGAAGAGGAAGCTCCACAGGAGGTGGATGCTCCTCAAGTGGTACCACTGGTGGAACCGGGTGCTCCACAGGAGATGGAGGCTCTGTTGGAGGTGGTGGCCTGCTGTATCTGGCAAGCCTCTGGTGTTGCTTCTCTCTCTATGCCAACTCATCCTCAATATCATCAAGTAAGAGCTGGGTTTCAATATAGCTGGCTTTCAAGGATGGCATTGAAGGACTCCGTAAAATCCATTGAACAAAAGGCTTGGAAGATAGATCTAGGTCATGGGCTCGATCTCGAATCAAAGAGGAGTATCTATATTCCATCGGAGATCTCGGGAAAAGGGTAGGACATTGCTCAAAAGATTTATATAGCTTAACAAATTCTTTATAGGTGTGGGTATTTAGTGGATCAAGCGAATAATGGGATCGGACGCTATGATAGGACATGGCGTCAGATTGCTCTGATACCAACTTGATACAGGTGCCGATAAGGTGCACTACAATCTTAAGCCCTTTAGGGTTCCCTTTGGTCAACAACTGAGAGTTAGCATATAAGAGATTAAATCGTAGCAATAGATATCAAATTATAAAGAAAGGTTTACATCAGATTTTATATAAAAATAGGCTAAATATGCTTGCTAGGGTTACCAACAGACTAAAGATAGCAAATATAATGATTAGGCATATATTAGGGCTTCAACTAGCGATAAAACGGGATGGTTACGGCTACGATGTGGAGCAGAGGCAATGAAAACAAAAGAAAAATGATACGGATGCGAAGGAAAAATAAAATAATGGATAGATAATGCTTGGGGTTTCCCGCCGTGGGTCGATGCGAGGATGTGCCGATGATCCCGCACACGGAGCAAGGCCGGACGTCGGGAGAAGCCGGATCCTTCGGAAAAATAAGCTAAGGCCTTTGCGAGGCGAAGTCGCGGATGCGGCGAGGGTCGGGGACACGCGTCTCTCCCGGAAGCTCTCACGAAGAGGCATGCAATTCAGTAATCATCAAAATCTCCAATCTTCTTTTTTCTTCCCCTTTTTGTAGAGCTAGGGTTTTCTTTTGGATGGCCAAGATTAAAGGGAAATAAGGGGGAATGGTGGGGATACAATGGCCAAAAAAGAAAGGGAAAAGGGAGAGAAACAAGGGGGAGAAGAGAAAGAGAAGAGAGGGGACGGAATAGGAGCCGGGTGGCTTGGTTTCCGCACGGACAAGGGGGGGCGGGCGGATGGTTCACGGGAAAAGGGAGAGAGGGGAGCGGTACTCATGTGAAGCCCTATTGGGCTTAAGATAAGCCCATTTAACCCTAATTGAAGCCCATTTGTTGCCACTTCATCAAATTTTAGTTATTTTTCTATCTAATTGTCGGTTTCAAGACATAATCTCGTCCGTCGGTACCCCGCAAACACATACACCCAGAATTTATTAATAACATACAGAAAACTTACCCGAGAAGACCCGAATTCAATCCGAAAAGTCCTCGGATGAGATCATGGACATCCCCCATGAATTAGGCAAGAACATAACTAATACTAAGTGTAGGAATTAGGCTAAAAACATATAAAATGGGCCAAAAACTGAAATAAACGGCTACAAGTCCTCATATGGATAATGTCTTCCATGCATAAAATAAAATGACTGAAATAAAACTCTCTGGCGATGAACTGAAGATGCGACGATGATCTGATGGTGCTGATCAGGCCTGCATCATATTCCCACGACTAGACTCTACTGCATGAGCGGAGGCATCAGAGCAGCAGTAGGAGTCCAGGAACGAGTTTAGAGTTGCAGCTTATTCTTTTTTATTCTAGTATGTCGATTTTAGCAGTAGTCTTTTTTCATTCGATGTAATCAATTGGATTGGAATAAGATTCTATTAGTTAGCTAGTATGAGTTTGTTAGTGGTAATGTGCCAGCTGAATCTTTTGGGTAGGTCTCTCCTCAAGGCCCCAAGCCTAGGTTAGATCACCACAAAAATATAAGAAGAAGAATTGACCTAATTTGACAAGCCCAGTAGATAGGACCTCCAGACAGATGCACCGAGTGTTAGGGAGCGGGTGAGATACTTGGCTCGCCGTCAAAGGCTTGGGCCTCGTGCTCCTTTAGAGGATATTCTGTCAGTATGTAGTGACACCGTTAGGTCGCATGTACTGAAAGGATATCCCTTTTAAAGGTCAACCCTGGTATAATGTTTTTCCCTATTGATAAATTTTAGTTCTAAAAGGAATAAAAATATTTTCAAATTTCAAACTATCCTCTTTTGTTTCTCCCCCTTCTTTCATCTACATGTGTGTGAACGTAGAAGGAGCCCAGTGAGAATCCTAAATTGACATAGTTAAGTAATCATACCCAAAACCCTCTTCTTTTTCTCACCTCATACCCCAGGAATCAGTATTCAGATTTCTAGGGCGTGACAGCTGGTATCAGAGCCTAGGGATATGTTCCTAGGGGTTAGTTTCTAGGATTATGAGTTAGTCTAGAGTCTAAATAGTTGGTTAGTAGATGGTTGACGTTAGGACTATCTTTTCATTTCAGATGGCGGGTACTAGGAGTGGAAATAGTGCGAGCAACGGAGCAGGATCGTCCTTTGCGTCTGATAGCACGGCAAGGATGATGGAAATGCTCCAGGGGATGACCATCATGGTCCAGTAGCAGCAGGCTGCTGTTGCACAGCAGTAGATGGCTGCTCAGCAGCAGGCCGAGCTAATGCAGGTTGCCCTTGCCTAGGCCCAGGCTCGTCAGCAGGCTGAGGGTGAGCCAGACCCCTTAGAGGCCGATCGATGGTTCTAGCAGACTGAGAAGATACTGAACGCGTTGGGCATCACCGATGATAGGAGAGTGACCTTCGTCTCATACCAGTTTGAGGCTGAAGCAGACTTCTGGTGGCAGACAGTCCAGCGCACCAGAGCAGCAGATCGAGGAGCGATTATGTGGCATGAGTTTGAGGAACTTTTCGAAAGAAGTTCTTTTCGGTTACTGTGCAGAACCGGATGGAGATGGAGTTTTTGGCGCTCTATCAGGGGTCTCGTACTATGACACAGTATGAGGCCAAGTTCTCGGAGCTTGCGAGGTATGCTCCACACCAAGTGGCGACTGACGGCAGGAGGGCCTTGCGCTTTGAGCATGGCTTGAATCCAGCGATCAGAGACAGGGTTACCCCTTTCTTGGGGCAATCTTATAAGGACTTGGTCAACCGATCCCTGGTAGTGGAGTAGGAGTTGAAGGAGTCACGCGCTATCTTGGAGAAGCGGAGTGGCGACAGTCACAATGGTCCACCAACTTAGAAGAGGTTTAAGCCTATGGAGACTCGACCCCCGCCGCGCCAGCCTCAGTACTTTCGTGGTCCTCCAGCTCTTGGACCCCCACGGCGTGGATATTTCCAGTGCGGTTCGTTGGAGCATCTGAAGTGGAACTGTCCACAGCTTCATCGGCAGTCACTCCTACCATCTCCACCCCAGAGGCCTGCTCTGCCACCACCACCTATACAGCAGCAGAGGCCTCCACAGAGAGCTCAGCAGCAGCAGCGTCCTCCCCAGCCACAGCAGTAGAGGCCTTTCCCCCGTCAGGGCGGAGGAGGCAACCAGGCTCAGGGAAGGACGTACATGCTAGTTGGTCAAGACCCAGAGGCTTCTGGGGGAGCGATCGAAGGTAACCCTGAACTTAGAATTTCAATTCGCAGACGTAATGGTGTAGTTGTCTTTGCTATTAGTTTTGACTCATTAGAAGTTGTAGCAACCGGTAGCTAGATAAGTTTCTTACGTGTTTTCGATAATGCTAGGTACCCTTCCTGTCTTTTTGACCCTTGCTTTCGTTCATTTCGATAGCGGGTCTACTCACTCCTATATCATCCCTAGTTTTGTCAAGACCTTGGGACTGGAGTCGGTTCCATTGGGTCATACTCTGTCGGTGTTTTCACCGCTCGGGGTAAGTACCGATGTGGACCGGATCTGTCGGGACTGCATCATTTATATAGGAGACAGAGAGCTCTCGGTAAACCTCATCATCCTGGACTTAGAAGGAGTGGACGTATTGCTTGGGATGGATTGGATGTTGGCTTATCACGTTATCCTTGATTGCTTTATTAAGAAGGTCACATTCTTACCTCCGGAGAGCGGAGGCTTTGTATCGACTATTGTAAGCTGAATAGCATAACGATTAAGAACAAATACCCTTTACCGCGAATTGAGGACCTATTTGATCACCTGAAGGGGGCTTGCTATTTCCAAAAGATTGATCTGAGGACCGGATATCACCAGTTGGCTGTGAGAGCAGAGGATATTCCGAAGACGGTATTCCGGACGTGATATGGGCACTATGAGTTCTTGGTCATGCCCTTCGGTCTAACGAACGCCCCTGCAGTATTTATGGATCTGATGAACCGAGTCTTCAGCATATTCCTGGACAGATTCGTAGTAGTGTTTGTGGACGATGTCCTCATTTACTCTAAGACGAAGGGAGATCATCGGGAGCACCTAAGTACTGTGTTGCAGACCCTCAGAGACCACCAACTATATGCCAAGCTCAGTAAGTGTGAGTTTTGGATGCAGGAGGTGAAAATTCTCGAACATGTTGTCTCGCAGGAAGGCATCTCCGTGGATCCATCGAAGATAGAGGCCGTGATGGACTGGGAGTAGCCGAAGAACGTATTTGAGATTAGGAGTTTCTTGGGGCTAGCAGGCTATTATAGACATTTTATGGAGGGATTTTCTTGTCTAGCAGCAGCTCTCACCCGTCTGACAAAGAAGGGTGTCAGGTTCAAGTGGTCGGAAGATTATGAGAAGTCATTCCGGGAGTTGAAGCGGCGTCTTACTTCGGCCCCAGTGCTTACGATTCTGGCCAGTGGCGAAGGTTATGTTGTCTTCACCGATGCCTCACTGATGGGGCTTGGAGCTGTACTAATGCAGGATGGTAGGGTGGTAGCCTATGCCTCTAGGCAGTTGAAGACTCACGAGAGGAACTATCCTACCCATGATTTGGAGTTGGCTGCAGTGGTTTTCGCCTTGAAGATATAGAGGCACTACTTGTACGGTGAGGAGTTTGACATGTATTGCGACCATAAGAGTCTGCGATACATCGGGAGTCAGGAGGATCTGAATATGCGACAGAGGAGATGGATCGAGATCCTGAAGGATTTCAACTATTCGTTCTTTTTCTACCCTGATAAAGCGAATATTGTTGCTGATGCATTGAGCAGGAAGTCCCCGCAGCCAGCTTGCTAGATTGGTGACTGATCGACAGGACTTTTTGGCTATGATAGAATGCTTTGATTTGTGGGTTCAGTGGGAGTCCTCTCATACCGTGTTGTGCACCATGCGAGTGCAGCCTAGCCTACTTCAGAAGGTGATTGCAGTACAGAGGTTGGATTCTGAGTTGGAGGAGATTAGAGTGCAATACGACAGCGGGGAGTCTGTCCTGGATTGGTCAGTCGATGTTGATGGAGGTTTGAGGTTTCAAAGGAGGTTGTGCCTCCCTGTTGATGAAGAGGTTCAAGAGGAGGTGTTGTCAGAGGCGCATCGATCCAGATTCTCGGTGCACCTTGGCGGCACCAAGATGTATCATGATTTGAGAAGACAGTTCTGGTCGAAGGGCATGAAGTGTGACGTGGCTGCCTTTGTGTCTAGATGTTTGACTTGTCAGCAAGTCAAGGCTGAGCACCAGAGACCGCTGGATTGCTGCAGCCGCTTCCAGTAGCTGAGTGGAAATAGGAGCACATCATGATAGATTTTGTTTCGGGGTTGCCTCTGACCCGGAACAAACATGACTCAGTTTGGGTGATCGTGGACCGACTGACGAAGTTGGCGCACTTTCTTCCGGTGCGGACGACAATGACATCCATCGACCGAGCGAAGTTATATATAAGGGAAATTGTCAAGCTACACGGAGTTCCAGTTTCCATCGTCTCGGATCGAGATCCTCGATTTGTTTCTTGCTTTTGGGAGAGCCTACAGACAACTTTGGGGACGGAGCTCAGTTTTAGCACTGCATTTCACCCGCAGACGGATGGCCAGTCAGAGAGGACGATTCAGATTTTGGAGGATATGTTGCAGGCTTGCACAGTAGATTTTGGAGGCAGTTGGGAGGAGCACCTACCTCTTGTGGAGTTCGCCTACAATAATAGTCACCAAGCTAGCATCGGCATGGCCCCCTATGAGGATTTGTACGGGAGGCCATGTTGGTCACCCCTTTGTTGGGCGGAGGTAGGAGAGCGGAGTCTCTTGGGGCCAGAGCTTGTCCAGGAGACGACTGAGAAGATCCAGCTGATTAGAGAGCGACTTAGAGCAGCGCAGAGTCGACAGAAGAGCTACGCGGATGTGCGTTGACACCCACTCGAGTTTACTGTCGAAGACCATATTTTCCTGAAGGTTTCCCCTCGGTGGGGCATCACTAGATTTGGGAAGAAAGGGAAGTTGGCTCCGAGGTTCATAGGTCCCTTCGAGATTTTGGAGAGAGTTGGCGAGGTGGCATATAGTTTGGCACTGCCCCCGCAGCTCTCGAGTGTCCACGGTGTCTTTCATGTGTCGATGCTTCGGAGGTATGAGTAAGACCCGTCACACGTGTTAGATTGGTAGGATCTGACCCTCAGTTCAGACGCATCCTATGAGGAGCGACCGGTCAGGATTTTGGCTAGTGAGGATCGAGTGCTTCGTACAAAGACTGTAACATCCCAAAATAAGTTAATAATTTAAATCTATATAATAAGAATTTTTGATAAAAAATTCAAAATAAAAATCGGACTGTGCCATTGCGTCCGTCTCATCGAAACGATAAAAAAACCTATACAAACTTTTGCATTTTGAACACATCTAGAGCATTTAAAAATTAAATAAAAAACAATAGCCAATAGAAGGTTTCGAACCAAGGACCTATCAACAGAATTTTAACTTTTTTCCTCTAACCAGAAAACCCTTAACACTTTTCTATCTAAACATCATGAAAATAATTATTATAGTAGGGGGGAGACTAAAAGACATCTCAACCGTCGACCTTTCATCTCCGATCGGACGGAAACAGTCGAGCAGCTAAAACAGTAAAGGGGTTGTTTTGCATTTAAGGCCATGAGACTTTTGGTATTCCCGAAAGGCCTATATAAACCCCCCCTCTATAACAGATTTCTTCACCCAAGCCCCATCTCAATATCCGTGCCCACCCAAACCACCACCTGAAAACCCCTCCCCCGTCGCCAACCGTCGCCGGGTCGCCACCGTCCACCGCCGTCCACCGTCGGGTCACCGCCGTCCGCCGTCGGCTGCCGCCGTCGGTCGTCGCCGTCCGCCGCCTCCCGCCACCGGTTGCCGCCCGCCACCGGTCAGCCCTATAGCCACTAAGTTTTTTATATATATATATATAAACAATGTGGGCCGAAGCCCATAAAACCTATTAAATACTGTGGGCCGAAGCCCATTAAAACCCATTAAAATACTGTGGGCCGAAAGCCATTAAGCCCATTAAAAATTGTGGGCCGAGGCCATTAAACACCGTGGGCCAAAGTCCAATAAGCACAAATTAAACTGTGATAAAACGACTCTGCCTTCGTTAAATTGAACCGTTATTACTGAAAGCAACCTGACCGTTTTACTAAAGGCAGACCACCCATTTTAATTCCGTCAATACCGACTATTTTGGCCATACCGGGAGCAAAAGAACTCCGAATTGAGTTCCGTCTGCGACCATGGTTTCAGAATAAAAAACTCTACAATATGAGTATAAATTCAAAGTATTTTTGAAATGACCAAAATACCCCTAAAGAATAAAACTTATTAAATAAAGTAGTCCTTATCAGAATTCGTTTCCGGCAAATCCTTGTAAAAGTTATGGTAAAAACTAACAAAATATAGTAATATATTTCAGGTTGTGAGCTTCCTAAGGCTTCCTCATTAGAATAAAGATTCTTCAACGCTTCAGGTAGGGGACTAAACTGAGTTATTCATGCTAAGTGTATGATATCGAATAACGGTAGATTGCTATGGACTTGTAAATTTTGAGATATATGATCACTTATTTGGATATGGGTCTAGCCCTGGCTTAGACCAAAAAGTAACCTGGGTGTGGGTCTAGCCCTGGCTGAGGCCAAAAAGTAACCTAGGTGTGGGGCTAGCCTAGTCTGATGACTAAAAGAACCTAGGTTTGGGGCTAGCCTTGTTGCGGACAAAAAGTACCCGGGTAAGGCTTGAGATTCCTACCCTGGCTGAGGCCAAAAAGGGAATCGAGTGATCAATGTTTTTTTTATTTACTATTCATAGTCATGTTCACTGCTTCTTCAGTACATATGTCTTAGCATGAATAAAACTAAGTTATTAGGTGAGTCAGTGGATTAGACTCACCCCCCTACAAGTGTTATGAACCCTACAGAGACTGATTCTACAGGACAAGAAGAAGGTGAGGAGCGAATGGAGAATGAACAGGAGGGAGTTGAAGATCTGCTCTACACACCATACTATGAGAATGCGGGAGCAGAGATTTGAAGCGTTGATGTTGCAATTAAGCCTTAGGCTTTTATTTTCCAAGAAATATATCAAACCCTTATATTATTGAATAAGAGGCTCAGTTAATTTCCATATTTGATGAAATTTAATCTATATCAAGTTTTATTTCTAACACCTCAGTGTTATACGCGTTGAATTAATCCGTAAAATACCGGGACGTTACAACTTGGTATCAGAGCCTAGATAATAGGTCCTAGAAATAAAAATTTATTTGTAAGAAGTACATCGAAAGGGTAGCCACACAAATTTAAAATACCTATATTTATGAATTAAAGTTTTTTTTCTTCTAGCAGAGTCATGAAGTCGAAATTATCTGAAGGTAGCTCATCGGGAGTAAAAGTGAAACCTAAAAAGAAAATCGTGAAGTCAAAGAAGGAGAAGAAACCGATTACCCCTACCAAAAATGAGAATGTTTTCTATAAATGTTAACGATGCATCTGTAAAAAAGTGGGCGATGAGAATCGTTGTGAACACCTGATGTTTTTCAAAATAGTAGTTGGCTATATATAGAATGAAAAGAAAAGTATTTATAATGAATGAACGTGTTTTATCTTGGTTTGTGTTTGAAGAATTTTGTTCATTTATATTTTTCAGAAAATATGAATTCACACGAAAACACTACTCCAAATGAAGACCTAACCAAGGTTTTAGGAGCTCTACATCAACTGATAGAAAGGATGAACTCTTCCAAGGATAGTTCAAGGATGGGAATTATCTTAAAAGAATTCAAAGAATTAAAACCCCCTACTTTTAAGGGAGAACCTGATCCCCTGATTGTCGATAGATGGCTTAAGCAGGTAGGAAAGATACTGGAAACTTTGAAGGCAAATGATGAACAGAAAGTCACCTTAGCCACGTATATGTTAGAAGGAGAGGCAGATTACTGGTGGGACTCTGTCAAAAAAACTCAACCTGGTTTCACTTGGGAAGAGTTTACCAAAGTGTTCTTAGAAAAATATTTCTCTGACGCAACCAGAGATAAAATGATTGCGTAATTCTTAGAACTCTATCAGGAAAAACTTAGTGTTTCTCAGTATGAAGCTAAGTTTATTGAACTGTCACGCTTTGCTCATTATTTTATAGCCACAGAGAAATTAAAGTCCAAAAGATTTGAACAGGGTTTGAATCCTCATATTCGAACCCAAGTGGCGGTACTTCGTATTCGAAACTATGGAGAACTGGTGCAGACTGCGATGGTAGCAGAGCGAGAATGGGAAGAAACTCGGAAGATATTAAAAAAGAATAGGATGAAAAGAAGTACATCATTATTGGAGGCAAACAAAAAGCCAAGGATACAAGAGTTTCCAGCAGGAAGGAGTGGTTCTCAAATAGCTTCGGGACCTCGAAATTGTTTCATTTGTGGATCGTGGGATCATTTTCAACGGAACTGTCCTCGTCTGAATGGTAACGCTCCAACTAGACCTCCATTCAGAAATACTCCACAAGTACCTGTGACTCGCCCTGGTCAACTTCCAAAGATGCCTGGAAAAGCTTTTGCAATATCTATAGAAGAAGAATCAAACGACGTCATTGAAGGTACGAACTATCCATTTCTAAAATAACAATTCCATAAAAAAAATAGATGAGTTATAACCGAAAAAGTAATTTTTCGTAGGCACCATTCCTATTTATGGAAGTTTAGCTCGAGTAATTTTAGATCCAGGTTCGACACATTCATTCATATCAATTCACCTGGCTAGAGAATTACAATTGAAGACAGAACCGTAAGGGTATATACTTGCCATTACCACTGCACTTAGTGATACGGCCAAAACAAACAGAGTTTGCAGAGATTGTGTACTAAGAGTTGAAGACGTGGAGTTAGTGGCAAATTTAATTCTACTAAAATTGGAAAAATTTAAAGTCTGTTACTTAGCTCAACTTTTAGAAGAAGAGGTGAAAATTCCGGTACCAAATTCCACATTGGTAGTATCAGAATTTCCACAAGTGTTTCCAGAAGACCTTCTAGGGTTGCCACCAAAAAGAGAAATAGATTTTTCAATAGAGTTGATGCCCGGAGTAGCTCCTATTTTAATCGCTACATATAGAATGACACCTGTAGAACTAAAGGAGTTGAAGAAACAGTTATATGAGTTACTTACTCTCGGATTTATAAGACCCAGTACTTCACCGTGGGGTGCCCCAGTATTGTTTGTACAGAAGAAGGATGGGACAAAAAGAATATGCATCAATTATAGAAGAGTAAATCAGGTGACTATAAAGAACAAATATCCACTTCCAAGAATCCAAGACTTATTTGATCAACTTAAAGGAGCAAGGTATTTCTCCAAAATAGATCTTCAATCAGGATATCATCAGTTAAGGATCAAGAAAGAAGACATACCAAAAACAGCCTTCAGAACTCGATATGGACATTTCGAATTTTTGGTAATGCCCTTTGGTCTCACAAATGCTCCTGCGGCATTTATGGATTTGATGAATCGAATCTTTAAAAATTTCTTGGATCAATTCGTGGTAGTATTTATAGATTATATCTTGATCTATTCAAAAACCAAGGAAGAGCACGAAAAACATTTAAGATTGGTACTACAAGAGTTAAATCTTTATCAACTGTACGCCAAACTCAGTAAATGTGAATTCTAGATTACAAAAGTTAACTTTTTGGGACACGTAATCTCTCATGAAGGAGTTATAGTTGATCCAGCAAAAATTGAAGCAGTAGTAAATTGGAAACCACCAAGGAATATAACATAAATCAAGAGTTTTCTGGGGTTAGCAGGATATTATCGTAGATTCATTCATAATTTTTCCAGTATCGCTGCACCGATAACCCGACTTACTAAGAAAGGGGTAAAATATGAGTGGTCGGAACCTTGTGAGAATGCGTTCCAAGAATTAAAGAAAAAACTCACTACAGCTCCGGTATTGACAATACCAAAAAGTGGGAAGAAGTACACACTTTACACGAATGCTTCTTACATGGGGTTAGGAGGTGTACTTATGCAAGATGGTCGAGTAGTGGCTTACGCTTCTAGACAGTTAAAAACTCACGAAAAGAATTATCCTACAAAACAAAGCCCTAAACCCAGCCGATCCCTCCTCACCTCTCTCCGATCTCTCTCTTTTCTCTCTCGCGGTGGGGCTTTGCGCGCGCGATGCCGGAGAGCAGCCGAAATCGGAGAGGAGCAGCTGGAGCCGAGCTCCCCTGCATCAGGTCAACCGCCTCTCCTCTTTCCCCTGTTTTTCTTTTCTTTTCCTATTTTTCTGTTGAGATCAACCACGACAAACCTTGGTTGTCATTCCCTTTCGACACAGCCATGGCCGTTGGATTTGTAGCTGGCAGCCGTGCAGCTGGCGAGGCCCAACGTAGCCAGGCCAGGCCCCACGGATCACCCAATACCCAGCATGGTTCTGCCCCCCTTTCACCTTGCCATCGTGGTTGCCGACGGCTTGCTATCGGCAGCCTGACAGTATGTGGCCCCCGACCATCCTGAGTGGCTATCGACCTGATCATCAGCCATCGACACCGTCCATCCCTTCGCTGCGGCGTTTGAATGCCTTATGCCTGATGGCCAAACAAACCCAGTTGACCCTTGGCTTAGTATGTCCCCTGACCTACCGGTTTTTGGCCGAGCATCCGAAGCCAAAAACCTTGGGTGGAATTGCTACACTCTTTTTATGGTATTGTTGTTGGCGGTTGGCCCGATGGCGGATTCGCCAAGCCAAACCAGATCATACCTGAGCAACCCTCGTTCCCAGATTCGACCCAAAGAGACTAGTTAGTTACCTCCGATCCGAGTTTAGACTCGGTAAGACCCATGAGTTCATCTGTATATTATTTTTTCGAACCCAAAACCCTAGCCCGAGGTCGTCTCGGGCGAAAGATGAACCGAGTCCCGACTTGGCTTTCTCACCCTTGTAGAGACCCACTGACTTTAGATTTTAATACATGCTCATGTGATTTGAATTACCAGTTTATACTGGGACGATCCAGCTATGGACGGAGCAGAGGCCAGAGACAGGAGTTCGTGCACGTTGACCAGGTGACACAACACGCTTCTTTAATAATTAATAATATTGATATAGAAACTAAAGGTAGGTATCCATAACGCTGCATGTGGGTCCCGTCGGACGTCGTCGCATGTGGTCGAGTGGACCCACCTTGTATGCGGAGTCACGAGTCCGACGACGCATGTATAAAAAGTTAATAATTTAATAATAAATATTCTATTGTTTGCGTGGACATCATAGATAGGAATTCCCTTAAAATGAATAAATAAAGAATTAAAGAATTATTGGGGCCCACCCTCCTGAGAGGAGTATGGCAACCCTAGCACACGGGTCACCGAGATGAGTGTCTTACTTTATTGATTTATTATGTCGCATGGGTTGCGAGAGCAGTACAGGGCGAGGGGTAAATTATTGGAAGTTCTTAAGCATTAAATAGACTTTTTGTATCTTCAGTGTATATGTTGAAAGATGTTATATGAGAATCTACCTGGTTAGAGGGTAGGGACCTCGTGCGCGCATGGGCCGTGAACCACCCTGCGCGTATAACCGAAGTTAAGTAGGTTAGGGGTCACAGGCAAGGGTTATGGTAAAGCCAATAAGAGGTGCCCTCGAGTAGGGATTGGCCTAGTAACACTGTCCCGGGGAGTTGAAGTCCCCATAGTAAAGCAAGTTGGGCGGTAGAGCTCCACCGTGAAAGACGGGAAACCCCTTATAATCATCTGGGTGAATTATGCATGGTGTTGGTAGGTGCACGGCGAGAGAGTTGGTCCTCTACATCGAAATAAAAGGCCCGATAGTAATACCCGATCGGGGGCAGGTTGAATAAAATATTCGGGGTTCACAGCTGAGTGTGTGTTTGTCACTTTATTAAATTAGAATTGTATGACTGTTTACACGATAACCTAGTGACAGTAGATTTTGCATGTGAATGTAGAAATTGCATGGACACATATGACGTGATTGAGAATATAGCTTGACAACTAGGTTAATCAGTAAGACATCTTAAAATGTGAGCGTTGTTAATTATTAAAACCGTTAGCTTGTTACTAGCCATTAATTTGACTAATCTCCCAAATGTATTTTTGGGGGCTACTCATTCCCACGAGTAGACTCTCCTGCAGGAGCGGAGGCATCGGCGCAGCAGTAGGACTCCAGGAACAAGTTTAGAGTTGCAGCTTATTCTTTTTAATTCTAGTATGTCGATTTTAGCAGTAGTCTTTTTCATTCGATGTAATCAATTGGATTGGAATAAGATTCTATTAGTTAGCTAGTATGAGTTTGCTAGTGGTAATGTGCCAGCTGAATCTTTTGGGTAGACCTCTCTTCAAGGCCCCAAGCCTAGGTTAGATCACCACAAAAATATAAGAAGAATAATTGACCTAATTTAACAGGCCCAGTAGAAAGGACCTCCAGACAGATGCACCGAGTGTTAGGGAGCGGGTGAGATACTTGGCTCGCCGTCGGAGGCTTGAGCCTCGTGCTCCTTTAGAGGATATTCTGTCAGTATGTAGTGACACCGTTAGATCGCATGTACTGAAAGGATATCCCTTTTAAAGGTCGAGCCTGGTATAATATTTTTCCCTGTTGATAAATTTTAGTTCTAAAAGGAATAAAAAATATTTTCAAGTTTCAAACTATCCTCTTTTGTTTCTCCCCCTTCTTTCATCTACATTTGTGTGAACGTAGAAGGAGCCTAGTGAGAACCCTAAATTGGTATGTTAAGTAACCATACCCAAAACCCTTTTCTTTTTCTCACCTCACACCCCAGGAATCGGTCTTCAGATTTCTAGGGTGTGACAGCAGTAACTCAATTAGGGTAAAAAATCCCTAAGGAGTAGCTTAATTTAAGTGTCTATCTCCTAAGACCTGTTTTTGAGAATATGTTACTACAATATCTTAGCAGAAACAATGTTCAATGATCATCCAAAATAAATTATTCTTAAGTCTTTTATTAATGTAAAGTTAGTGTTAAAAAATAAATTCATGTATCAAAGACTAAGTCTCATTTCCTGTGCAACTTGAAACCTATCCAAAGTATTAGAACCTTACCTAGGTTAATCAATCTTGATGAGAGTAGGTTAACTCAGGAATTAGATTTATGTATACCAATTACTCGAGAAAATAAAGTGTCCATGATAGCCCCTACAAAACTAAGATACTTCTCAGATAAAAGCTATAGTCGAGAATATCCAACGGACTCCAACCTTAAGCGGTTAATAACATACAAATAATTGACACACATAAGTAAAGTTTTAAATATAGTCGAGTTGAATGTAGAATATTAAGTCACCTCCTAGTATTTAATTTTTACAAAAACATGATGAGATTTGGGTTGAATCATTAGTGTATCGAGGACTGATTTTATGTACATTATTGACTTAGAATTTATAAAATATTCTATGATAATTAGAATCATGGTTAATCATCACATCTCGAATTCGAGTTCAAAGGAAAGGGCTGCCTGGAGTTAGGTGGAGCCGTCCCATGGGAAAAAGGGCTACAAACTGCTAGTGTGGAGCTACCTAAAGTGGAGCCGCCTGGGACTTTGACTTCGAGATTATGATGATTTACCTCTGCATCCTAAATGATCAGAGTCAAATAGTTTGAAGTTTTTAATAGTTCGTTAAAAAAAAAGCTTAATCAATTAAATTACCTTGACCCTCGGGCCAACGTAAGAGTTGATAAGTGGCAATGGACTTGTATCTTAGAAGGCTTTGACCTGGTCATATAGAAATATTTATCACAAACTTATTTAAACCATATCAGAGTTCGGTCAGAGATGATAAAAGGAGTAATCGAAGCACAAATGTCAAATTCTGAACTTCAGGGAATCCGATACAAGTTAGAAAAAGAGGAAGCAATAGAAAACTGTAGTCTTGACACAGACAATGGATTGAGATTTCGGGGCAGATTAGCAGTCACTGATGCTCCTTATATACGAGAAGATATTTTAATCGAAGCTCGTCAATCCAAATTTTCTATTGACTCGGGGGAAAATAAAATGTATCACGACCTTAAATGAAATTTCTGGTTGAGTGGTATGAAAAATGATGTAGCCCAGATTGTGTCAAAATGTCTCATATGTCAAAAAGTGAAAACTGAGCACAGAAGGCCACCCGGGTTATTACAACCTCTTCCTATAGCAGAATGGAAATGAGAACATATAACCATGGATTTCGTTACCGGATTTCCTACAACGAGAAAAGGGAAACGATTCGATCTGGGTAATTGTGGATATACTGACTCAATCCGCCCATTTTTACCCCGGAAAACAACTGCGTCCACTAGAGATGATAGTACTCTATACATAAAAGAAATTGTTAAACTTCACAGGATTCCGGTAACTATCGTGTCTGACAAGGATCCTGATTTTACCTCCAAGTTTTGGAAGAGTTTATAGAAGGCATTGGAAACTGAATTAACTATGAATATTGCCTATCATCCTCAAACTTACGGATAATCAGAAAGAGTAATACAAATCTTAGAGGATATGCTAAGATCCTGCGTGCTGGATTTCAAGGATAGTTGGGAAGACTACCTACCCTTAATAGAGTTTACTTATAACAATAATTATCAATCCAGTATACAAATGGTGCCTTTTGAAGCTTTATATGGAAGACCTTGCAGATCACCAGTTTGCTGGACAGAAGCTAGAGAGAAAAGTATTATGGGATCCAAAATGATTCAAGAAACTATGGACAAAGTAAAAGTCCTTCGAGCCAACTTATTAAAAGCTCAGAGTAGACTAAAGAGCTATGCAGACAATCGAAGAAGACCTCTTGAATTTGAGGTATAAGATTTTATTTTTCTAAAGATCTCTCCTAAGAAGGGTATACATCGTTTTGACCTCAAGGGTAAACTTGCTCCCAGATATATTGGACCATATGAAATATTAGGTAAAGTTGGACCAGTTGCATATCGTTTGGCATTACCACTAAGTTTGACTAATGTACATCATGTCTTTCACGTATCCATGTTTCGCAAATATGAGCATGATCCTTCCTATGTTCTAGAAGATGAAAACATCAGTATTCAAGCAGATGCACTTACGTAGAAGTACTTGTGGAAGTGTTAGACACTAAAGATAAAGTATTGCGAACCAAAACTATACGATTGGTAAAAGTGTTATGACAATATCACAATGAGCAAGAAGCCACTTGGGAATTGGAGTCAGAAATATGAAAGCAATATTCATACTTGTTCGACACCTAAGGTACGTACTATAAATTTCGAGGATGAAATTTTTATTAGGGGTAGCAGATATAACATCCAAAAATATAAATGATTTTAATCTACTATAATAAGAAATTTTTTGTACAAATTTCAAAACAAAAATCAAACTGCTCCATTGCATCCGGCTTGTCGAAATGTTCAAAAACCGTATATAAACTTTTATGTTTTAATCATGTTTAGAATATTTAAAAATTTAAAAATAAAAATGGCCAATGTAGGGTTTGAACTATGGACCCATTGGTAAAAAATTTTATTCACCCCTCTAACCACAAAATCACTTCAAATGTTCAATCTTAATTACAAAAAATAAGATATATGTTATGAGTTAGGGGGGGGGGGAGACCAAGAGATAAAATCAGATGTCGACCTTTGGGTTCTGATCGGATGAAAAACGGTCAAAATAGGGAGGCTCAACTGAAGTAGTAATTATAATAATGGGTCGATTTTGCAATTAAGACTCTGGCCTCTTGGTATTTCAGAAAAAGGCCTATAAAACCCCCCTAGATCTTTACAGTTCTGCACTCAAGCCAATAACCTCGAAAACCGTGCCCTTTTTACCCCACTTGACCCCCACTCCACCCAGCCACTCAGTCGCCCACAGCCGTCGTCGTTCGCCGCTGTCGGTCGCCGTCGCCATCTGCCGCCGCTGCCGTCCGCCACCGATCGCCGCCGGTCGCACCTATTGGCCAAATGAAAATTGGTAGGCCGATATTATTTTCTTTTATTTTGGGCTTAAGCCCACTAAAGAAGAGAGGGTCGAGCATCCGGCGGACATCTGTTTTGTTATTGATGTCGCCCTTTGACCGAGGAAGGTTGGCTCCTGCTTCAATAGCAACTCGTCAGAGGGAGTCTCTCTCGACCATGACAGCAACATTCTGCTTCATCAGGGTGAGGAGTTGGAAGTCTTCTGACGAGATTTGGTACGTCGCCTGAGGATTAGCGATGGGCAAGATATGCGCTTTCCCTAGGTGCTGAGGACTCTTGTTGGCAGGGCGAGGAGATTGTCGAGGCTGAGCCGGACTCATACGATCTACTGAACAGTGACTCCTCGAGTTGACAACTGGGTGCTGCTCGGGAGGTTGACTTATCACATGCCTACAACTCATTGAGCGAGTCATAGGATGCGGGACGCTGGGGTGAATGTTACGTCCCTCCAGTTGGTCGACGAGTTATGTATTTGCCATTCTGGTAGCAATGGAGACAGACGGCCGGACTGCTCGGATAATCAGTGGTTGCTACTTGACCGAAGGAGCTGGGAAGCCTGGAGGTCGCACATCGATAGGGATGAATCCCACAGACGGTGCCAAACTGTGGAGGAGGATTTCGGCCGCCGTACGTAATCCCCGTCAACAGTCGATTAAAGTTGTTATCCCTCAAGGTGTGGCACGCTGTAGGGTGCTAAACGGGCACGTACTGAAGCGCAGAGTTGCCACACATCACGTTGTCGCACTAGCACTGTTGCAATAGAGAGAGATACAAAGAAAGATAAAGAGAGGGAGAGAGAGAGAGTTGGCACAAGATATGGTAACGAAGTTCAGCTGAAGCCTACGTCTCCGTACGGTAAGACACAACCTTTGAATCCACTATCTCTGAGAAGGTAGAGCTACATTCGACAGGTCAATAAGTGCTTCTTACAAGTAGTCAGAAGGTGGAGAGGGCTTGAGAGTCTGAAGACCAGAAGGCTCAAAGAGCTCTGGAAAACAAAAAGTGGGATGTGGAATAATGAAATTCCATCCGGATTATTTACAGGGTTGGCTATATATAAAGGTTTGGAAATATCAAAGGAATATTCTAGGGAATATTCTAGGGATATTCTTGGGAACACCTGTAGTTTGGGAAATCATATGGGGATATTTTCTAGACCTCAGATAGTCTTCATGGGCCCCAGGCAGGGCTGAGGGTCCCACTGTTGGGTATTAACCAGATTTTGCACCCACACCATGTAGGCGATGGTAAGACCATATATAATCATTGCACCTATGATGCAACCTTGAGATGGGCCATGCTTAAGGTAGACGGTTCGTGCCCAGGAGGACGGGTCGTGGTAACCACAGATGGCCCATGTTGTTGAGCATCATAGGATCTTTCTTAAGATTCATCATGGCCATGATCATGATGGATCAAATATTCGGTCAAATTTGGATAACCCTAATTAGCACAAGATAATACTATATGACTAGTGGTGGATTCGTCGTCCTAGATTATCTCAAATTGATATTTAGTTTAATCCAATCGATAATTTAGCTCTCTCTAATTGTCTTTTTATTTAGTTTAATAATCCAAAATCAAATCATTTTTTTTAAATCGATCTAAAGACTATATTCCAAATCTAGTTAACCATTATGCAATCCCTAAGGACAATACTGGTATTTAATTCTATAACTACAACCAAATCAGCTAAAGATACCGGTATGGTTGAAAACAATCAATAAAAAGCGGGGGCATTTGAGGAAAATCAAAGGTTTGGTGGGTGTGAAAAATGCAGTCCATCTATTTACAACACACATATTACTAGGGCAACACAATTTTCAGGGGCAACTGCATATTACCAAGGGCAACACCTGTAATTGTGCTGCCCAAAGTAACTTCTGGTGCTAACTGTCGTCCATGCAAGTTGCCACTTGTCCACCGGTCTAACTCGTCCTGCTCGCCGTCCATCTTTTGCTGCCAGTCCCATCTAACCCACCTCGCGTTCTCCTTCCTCTTCTTCCTCATACACTCGACAGTTTCAACCCAGAATTTCATTATTGTGCATGTGGTCGTTTGAAGCCGAGTGTATCTAATTCCCATTCGCCCATTGTTGAGTACTCAGCCTCTGATGGCCAAATTAGATATAGATGTACTTGATCTTAAATGACCAAATGGACAGTTTAGGGACTAGGACCGTAATGACTGAATGTATGGGGGGAGGAGAGAGAAGGCGAGAGAACTGTGGATTTCATGGGGCTGATGATGATAGATGCGTTGGTGGAGGTGGGCGGCATCCTGCATGAATTGGACGGAGGCAACATGTGTGGGTAATGATTCTCGTGCCGACCGAGGACTCCGCCTATCAGTCAATTGATTCGATCGTCGGTTCGAGCGTTGGATTTCTAGACTTGAGCTTTGAAGTGGTTGAGGGTTTGTGGATTTTGCTTTTAGAAGTAGATAAGAGAGTTAACACGAGATGTGATCTCGGAGTTCAGCTGAAGCCTACGTCTCCATGCTATAAAGTGCAACTTGAATTCACTAACACTTGAAATACAGTGGCCGAGTATCATTTGTCTTAGAAGAAGAAGAAGAGAGATCTCAGAGCTCTGGTTTTTGAAAGTTTGATCTGGAATACACATCTGATCTGCTATTTATAGAGGTTTTGGAAAAATTCGGGATTCGGGGCGATTTCTGCAATCACTTCGACATGCTCCAGGTAAGGCTAGTGGGACCCGTTGTCATCCGTGTGGACCCCCAGGAGGGCTGGTGGGTCCCTTTGTTATCTCTGTGGACCCCCAGGCAGGGCTGGTGGGTCCCTTTGTTGTCTCTGTGGACCCCCAAAGTAGGGCTGGTGGGCCCCATCGGCTATGTGAACCCCCAGGAAGGGTTAATGGGTCCCGTCTTCGAGCGTTAGCCAAATTTTGCACCCACAACAGGCATGAGTTGCCCTCATTCATTTCACTAAAATTAGGCTCCTAGCTAGCTAGCTTTTCCTATTTAACCAATGGACATTGATGAAAAAAAATTAGATTGATTTTCTCTATTATTCTTTTTGGTGGATTTCAACACCTCTAGGTACACTTTCAAGGTTGCTTATATTCCTTGTAGATCAAAATAAATTTTTAATGAACACCAAAACTATAATATTCCAAGAAGGAGATCATGTTCTTGTCTCTCGTACTTATGGTGGCATCGCGTTTCTTGATGATCTCGGTGATCTCCTGGTGAGAGTTGACATCAGCTCATGTACCTTGTCTGTGAAGGATTAACTTTTTATTCTTAAGGATTTTTTCTAATTCTCAGCGCTCACGATTGCTGTATTCATGCACTGTGCACAGACTACAGCACTCCGCACAAGATAGGTAATTAAGTTTTATATTATATCCAACCAGAAAAGAAAGAGTTTAGAGAGAGAGAGAGAGAGAGAGAGAGAAGGGTGCGACCAACCCAAACCCCCCCGTTTCCATCTCCAACAGCTTGACCCCCCCCCCCCCCCCCCCCCCCCCGCGTCTGACCTCAAGCTCCGATGCCCCCCCCCCCCACCCCGTGTCTGACCTCAAGCTCTGACGCCCCCCCTCCCCCCGGTCCTGTTCCCACCTTCCCCGTGCCCGACCCCGAGCTCCGACGACCCCCCCCCCCCCCCCCGCATGCCCGACCTCCGTCTCCGACAGCCCGACCCCACTCGACCTCGTCCCCCGTTGCCCGGCCGCGCCCGACCTCCATCCTGGCAACTTGACCCCACCCGACCTCGTCCCTCGGCGCCCGGCCTTCATCTCCGATGACCCCCCTCGCGCCCGGCTACCGCTGCAGCCATCTTTTCCGCACCCGGCTGCTGCCGCCGCAACCATCTTCCCAGCACCCGGCCGCCACCGCAGCCATCTTCCCCGCACCCGACCTCGACCTCGAGCCCGGCCTCTAGCTCCGCAGACCCCCACCCCTCGCCCGACCCTGCCTGCTACGGATGCACGCTGGCAACCTGACCCTGCCCCATTTCCATCATCGGCGACCCTCCCCCTTCCCCCCTGTATTTCTCCCGACACCCCCCCCCCCCCCGGCCACTTGCGACAGAGCGTGAGAGAGAGAGAGAGAGAGAGTGAGAGAGTAAGAGAGGAGAGAGAGAAAAGATATTTACTGAGGTGGCATCACGGATCAATCACAAACGTTGATTCAGGATGAGTGCAATGCACTTATTGTGATATTTGAATCGTGTGGCCACGATTCAGTTATAATTTGATCAACGGCCACCATTTCACTCGACCCCTAGTAGGAGAAAATTAACCCCACCTACCACCCTGGGTGCTCTTGGGTCTACCCCGGGTGCCTCCCTATACACTTCACCCAACACCCCAAAACCCAACCTGGGTTTTTGCAAAAAACCCCCCAGTCCTAAAAAATCTACCCAGAACCCCCTTTTACCATTTTTGACAATAAACACAGCCTAGGGTTTTTACATAAAAACCCCTACTATCTAGACTCTTTGACCAAACCCCCCTGCAACCAATTTTTTTTGGCCGAACCCGCTGCCCCATGATTTTTTGCACAGAACCTCCTGCCCCTAATATATTTTGACCGAAGCCCCCCCAGGTTTTTTGACCCGAACTGTCCTGCACGTGACTATTTTGGTGACCCTAGTCAACCAGGTCACCACCTACCCAACTGGGAGGGGGTAACACACACGTAGTCGGCCCCGCGCAACGGGTCGGCAAACGCACAACGGTAAGCCCCGGATAGGGGGTCGGCAGACAGATAATAATCGACCCTGGACAGGGGGTCGGCAGGCAGACAACGGTCAGCCCTGGACAATGAGTTGACAGACGTACAATGGTCGGCCCCGGACAGGGGGTCGACAAGCAGATGGTGGTCAACCCCATGCAACGGGTCGGTAGGCGCATAACAGTCTGCCCCACGCAATGGGTCGGCAGACAGAAAGCAGTCGGCCCCAGACAGGGGGTTGGCAGATGGACGATGGTCGGCCCCGTGCAACGGGTCGGTAGATGCATACTCGACCGGCCCCTCGCAGGGGGTCGGCGGGCCCAACGGTCGACCTCATGTAGTGGGTCAGCATACAGACAACGGCTAACCCTTGACAAAGGGTTGGTAGACGAGCAACCGGCTTTGCACCAGAAAATCCTAGCCAGCTAGGTCAACATCTATCTAGCTGGGAGCGGGTAACCGTGGGTGCAAAATCTAGCTAACGCCCAATGGTGGGACCCACAGTCCTGCCTGGGGCCCACGAGTCCAATGGTGGGACCGGCAGCCCTGCCTGAGGCCCACAAGTACGACGGTGGGGCTCGCAGTCCTGCCTGGGGTCCACTTGCACTATCTGGGTCTGGTAAATCCCCCCGGATATTTACCAAACCCTGGATATTCCTAAGAATATTCCTGAAATATTCCTCAGATAAACTAAGCCCTTATAAATAGCAAACCCTGTAAATGATTCCAGATCTCCAAAATCAAAACCATAATCCCACTTTCTGTTTTTCAGAGCTCTCAGAGCTTTCTGGTTTTCATATTCCATCTTCACCCTCTGTCAACTTGTAAGAAGTATGGGTGCGAAATCTGGCTAACGCCCAACGGTGGGACCCACAGCCCTGCTTGGGGCCCACGAGTCCAACGGTAGGATCTGCAGCCCTGCCTAGGGCCCACGAGTCCAATAGTGGGACCCGCAGCCCTGCCTGGGGCCCATGGGTACGACGGTGGGACCCGCAGCCCTACTTGGGGCCCACTTGTACTATCTGGAGTCTGGTAAATCCCCCCAGGTATTTACCAAACCCCGGATATCCCTGAGAATATTTCTGGAATATTTTCCAGATAAATTAAGCCCTTATAAATAGCAAACCCTGTAAATGATTCCAGATCCCAAATTCCAGACCAAAAATCCATTTTTTGTTTTCTAGAGCTCCCTGAGCTTTCTGGTTTTTAGACTCCTTTTCCTTTCTCTGATTACTTGTAAGAAGCACTCCTCGGCCTGTCGAGAGTAGCTCTGCTGTTTACTCAGAGATAGTGGATTCAAAGGTTGCGTCTTACCGCACGGAGATGTAGGCTTCGGCCGAACTTCATCACCATATCCTGTGTCATCTCTTCCTCTACCTTTCTACTCTATAGTGCTTGTGTGACAGCCCAGCAAGTCACAAAATAGTGCTTCAAAGCGCGCCACATCCCGAAGGGTCAAACCTTCAATCGACTGTTGGAGGAGGGTCACGTACGACGGCCGAAATCCTCCCCCACAAGAAGCACTCCTCGGCCTGTCGAGAGTAGCCCTACTTCATTCAGAGATAGTGGATTCAAAGGTTGTGTCTTACCGCACGGAGACGTAGGCTTCGGCCGAACTTCATCACCACTTCTAGTGTCAACTCTCTCCCTACCCTACAGTGCTTGTGTGACAGCCTAGCAAGTTACAGCTTAGCGCTTTGAAGCGCGCCACATCCCGAAGGGTCAAACATTCAATCGACTGTTGGAGGAGGGCTATGTACGACGGCCGAAATTCTCCCCCACAGACGCTGTGAATCCTGTGATTAGATGCCCCTTCATTATGGATAATAGCTTTTTTCGTTTTTTTTTGAAAAACATTTTTGTAGGTCCTATACTACCGTCGGGTCTCCGTCCCCCCCCCCCGTTCCTGTCCCGTGCCTTACGCTACCTGCGAAGTCCTTCAACCGCACGTGCAATGCACGCCCCCCTAAACACTGGTATAGTGGTATATGGTCTCCCGACTCATCTCTCTCTCATTGGTCCATTTCAAGGCTTTTGGTGCCAATCTAAGGACTCCGCTCAATAGTCAATTGATTCGATCGTCGGTTCGAGCGTTGGGTTTCTAGACTTGAGCTTTGAAGTGGTTGAGGGTTTGTGGACTTTGCTTTTAGAAGTAGATGAGAGAGTTAACACGAGATGTATGTGATCTCGGAGTTCAGCCGAAGCCTACGTTTCCATGCTATAAGGTGCAACCTGAATTTACTAACACTTGAAATGCAATGATCTCGACAAGCCGAGTATCCTTTGTCTTAGAAGAAGAGCAGAGATGTCAGAGCTCTGGTTTTTGAAAGTCTGATCTAGAAATCAGACCATTGATCTGGAATACACATCTTGTCTGTTATTTATAATGGTTTTAGAAAAATTCGAGATATGGGGCGGTTTTTGCAGTCACTTCGACAGGCTCCAGGAAGGACTGGTGGGCCCCGTCGTTGTCTGTGTGGACCGTCATGTAGGGCTGTTGGGTCCCTTTGTTGTCTCTGTAGACCCCTAGGCAGGGCTGGTGGGTCCATTTGTTATCTCTGTGGACCCCCCAAAGCAGGGCTGGTGGGCCCCATCATCTTTGTGGACCCCCAGGCAAGGTTAGTGGGTCCCGTCTTCGAGCGTTGGCCAAATTTTGCACCCACAACAGGCATGAATTGCCCTCATCCATTTCACTAAAATTAGGCTCCTAGCTAGCTAGCTTTTCCTATTTAATCAATGGACATTGATGAAAAAAAATTAGATTACTTTTCTCTATTATTCTTTTTAGTGAATTTCAACAACTCTAGGTCCACTTTCGAGTTTGCTTATATTCCTTGTAGATCAAAGGAAATTTTTACTGAACACCAAAACTATAATATTCCAAGAAGGAGATCGTGTTCTTATCTCTCGTACTTATGGTGGCATCGCGTGTCTCAGTGATATCCTGGTGAGAGTTGACATCAGTTCATGTACCTTTTTGTGAAGGATTATCTTTTTATTCTTAAGGATTTTTTCTAATTTTCAGCACTCGCGGTTGCCGTATTCATGCGTTGTGCACAGACTACAGCACTCCACACAAGATAGAGCGGATACCCCAGTACATTGTGCGGAGTGCAGCCCGCTAATTGGCGTGCATAGCGCAAGAGAACAACAACCGTGAGTGTTGAAATTTTTTCCATTGTGTATGTCTCGTCTTCACCATAGGATTGGTTAAAGAGAAATTTTCCTAAATGGCCACCATGTATACCGTATATTTAAGAGACCACTAGTTTTCATTATTTTCTCTTATGACCACTTGCACCTGTGAAACCACTTTACATGAGTGTCTCCACTCTCTTCTCCCGAAAATGCTCATTCTCTATCGATAACATCTATCATCTATGCATGTATCTACGTCTATTCTGTGCACAGATATTTATATTGCTTATGCTATTGTGCAATATATGATAAACGAAATCTGTATTTCCTCTAATTCTGTATATACTTGCATTTATTTTATGTATAGAGTTTATGTTCTAAAATATTGTAAATGAATCGGACGGCAGTGGTGGACTCATAAAATATATATTTTTTATAAAGAAAAAAAAAACTGTTTAGCCTGGCCGACTAAAGTGACATGTCCGGATCACAGCCGTCCATGTCACTCATCCCCGACCGTCAGGCAAAGGGACGCTGTGTATCCTGTAATTAGACGCCACGTCATTATGGTTGACCATTTGCAATAAAGTCGAATACCACATCTTTTTTTGGATAATAGCTTTTTTCTTTTTTTCGGAAAACGTTTTTGTGGGTCCTACACTACCGTCAGGTCTCCGTCCCCCGTTCCCATCCCGTGCCTTACGCGACTTGCGAAGCCTGTCAACCGCACGTGCAACGCACGCCCCCCCAAACACTGCTATGTGGTCTCCTGACTCACCCTCTCTCTCATTGGTCCATTTCAAGGGCTTTTGGTCATTTCACCATGATGAACAAAGTCGTTCTCTGTCGAACTATCGATGAATACGAGTGCCCAAGGTTCGTAATAAAGCTCAGATCCCCTGCTCTTTCCCCTTCCCCTTCTCTCTCTCTCTCTCTCGCTCTCTCTCTCTCCGTCGTTTCCCTTGCTTCTCTCCGATCTCCGATAGCTCGAATCCGGTCTTCTATCTTTGATTCACAGTCGAGCCCGTCAATTTCCTCGAATTGGGTGCATACTCCCCTCTACTGGTTTTCTCCCAATCACTCCTCTTCGATTTGGTGGATAGATCAGAGTTTCTCGTGAGCCGTAGGGTCTTCAGCTTTTGATCGAGGCCTGTGGGGGGCATGGAGCCGATGGACATCGTCGGGAAGTCGAAGGAGGACGTTTCCCTCCCTAAAGGTGCGCTCTTCTACACGGTCTCCATTGTTCATTTCAATAACCTGGGACCTTCTTCTTGGATAAATTACACTGTGCCCCCATGAAGTTTAGCTCAAAAACACTTAACCCCCCTATAGTTTAAAAACTGCATTTCGCCCCCTTCAATTCAATTTTGATCATATAAAAAGTACCAAATGAGGAAATTAGGTTTCTGACAAAAGGGGGTAGTGTGCTAACATTTCAAACTTTGGGGATCGATTTGGAACAAAATAAACTACAGGGGGGTTAAGTGTTTCTGAGCTAAACTTTAGGGGGGGCAAAGTGTAATTTACCACCCCTTCTTGTAATTACTATGCCTATGAAAGATTAGTTTTCACAACCTTATCGAAGTTCTATTAAATTTGTTTGAAGAGTTTGGACTCATACCATGTTCTAAGGATTGTGCTAGGAACGTAATTAATGAGGAAGACAGAGAAATTTGATTAGTACTTGTTTGGAAATTTTTATTTTGTTGGGTAAGAAGTACTTATTTGGATTAGATTATATAATGTATGAAATTTGAATAAAAAAATGTCCCTTGTGGATTCCCATTGAGGAGAAGAAGAAAGGGATGAGAGAATTAATGATGTGTGCCCATCTAAGTGGCATGAACATTTTAACCCTGTTTAGGCTGTTTTTTTTCCAGCTTTGAAACTGTACGTATTGCTAGAATAGGTTTTTTGATAGTGTTTGTGAGATTTTTAGAATATAGGGATTTGTGCATGAACTTCCACAAAGTGGAGATTCGAGGAAGAGTGATAGAGCCGCGATTTGCTGATTGTCATGACCATATGGGGCAATCTGCCAAAACCAAACTTGACACACCCCACCCACCGGTGTTCATCAGTGGCATATCCGTAGAGGCCAATATATGTTGAGGATGGAGTTGATGGGTTAATGGTTTGAACTCGGTCGATTTGGATTAGTGTGTCGGGCTACTAATTGACATCAGTTGGGAGGAAGCTAGAACCTTGGAACTAAAATGGAAGCAATCTTTTCATTAAGGACACCACCACTTGCTAGGGTTGTAAATATGTCAGATTCAAGTTGGATACATGCAAGATCCAAATTCAAACTCGATAGGCTAACCATGTTTTGATAGAATTTGGGACTAAATCTTAGGTTATTTGTTAGATTCAAGTTGAATTTGAATAGACGTTTGGATATGTTATCACATTTTAAAAGCTCCGTTAGATCTTTCATAATTCTTCTCTTTTTATATTTCACTCGTAACAACTATAGTTAGGGATGTAAGTATGGCCATTAGTCCATGGTCCGGCTCGGCCCAGCCCAGCCTGAAGTAAAAGGCCCAAACTCGACTCAGCCCGATCCCAAAGACCATAAGGGATTAGGTGTGTGCGGCACGGATTTATAACATAATATAAAACATACATCTGAGCCGTCGAACCAAATGCCTAATGGCTAGTGCGAGTCACCTATTCAATGCCTGCACGATGAGATTGAAGACCGCCTCCTGCTTTTTTCTCGCTCCCCTCTTCTTCTCCATGGCACAACATCGAGGGGAGGGGTTGATCAGCTCCTCCTCCCCCTTTCTTTTCGCCAGCAAAGGTTGAGGGGTTTGATCGACTCACCCCCCCTATTCGATGTGATGATAGCGAAAAAATTCCGTTGAATTTGATTATTTTTGTTTTCCCGAAAATTGGTCATAAAATGGTAAGAGTTTTTCTTTGAAATTCTTGTGTTAATCTGAATTTTGTTTGAATTTTTGTTGAATCATTAATGTATCTGATTTTTTTTCATCGAAAAGATTAGTATTTTGATGAGAGTTCTACTGTAAATCTGTTAGGTTTGGCCTATCTGATAGATTGAGGTATGGATTTGGAGTGTTGACGAATAATCCCACATTGGCGAGGGAGGCACCCATCACCCGCTTAATATATTTCCTGTGGACCTACTATTAAAACCGGGTTTTGGGGCGTGAGGGTATCTAACATGGTATCAGAGCTAGCCAGTCTCATGCTCCTGCTCCCGCTCTGGGTGTTCCCCACCGATCATGCTTTGTCACGCGTGCTCCGCGTGGGAGGATCCTTGTCACGCGTGCTCCGCTTGAGGGGGAGTGTTGTCCCACATTGGTGAGGGAGGCACCCATCACCCGCTTAATATACCCGGTGTGGACCTCCCCTTACGACCCGGGTTTTGAAGTGTGAGGGTATCTAATATGGAGGAACGCTCTAAATCTAAGTCTGAGAAGTGGGATGATTACTAGAAGACTAAAACCCTAGAAATTCAACGTAGATGTTGGCCATGAAGAGCATGTGAAGACCAGTCTTCCAATTGAATCAGAGAACGACTTCATAGTCTGAGTAATTGGAAGGCAGAACAATAAGGTTGACATCTTCCCTGAAGAGAGATCTTATCTTGATACAACTTAATATAGAATGCATCATTCTTTTTAAATTTCAAGTTTTTAATAAAACAAGGGGACAGTATCTGGACTTTGATCTTAACCTCCTCCCAATTTGGGAAAAGTCACAAATCCCTTCCCCCCTTCCCCAAAAAATCTGTCTTCTCCTTGTCAATCATTCTAGGCATCAAATTTCTATTCTGGCTCCACATTATCATCTCCATGAGAAGGCTCTTATAATATCCAGCAATGTTTAGAAAAATAGGTCACCTTCTCAGTGGATTTCTCCTCTCCCTTTCATATCTAAGTGTCTACTGTTATTTCTTCCATTATGATTTTTCAATTTTTTTTTGTAAAACCATGGAACATATTTTCTTTTTCTTTGTCATAGTCTTTGCTCTTCATTCAGATTCTGCAGTACTAATGCAGGGCATGTGTTCTACTTCTATTCATCATAAATTGCCAAGTTTTCCATTAGAATCTACTCTGTGATCATATTATTTTCCTCTTTCCTTTATCAGAACAAAAAAATGTTGTCTTGTCTAGGTGATGCTATCACCGATTCTTTAGCCGGCTTTCCTCAGCTGATCATGTTATGAGGAAATTAATTGTATCATTGCTTCTGTTAATCTTGCTTTACGAGCATGGAGTGTGTTTATTGTTTGCCTTAGTTTTATGTATTATCTTAGTTCAGATTGCAGTGATGTGATCTTAAGAAACCTTTTGATTATTTTAACACTATTTTCTTTACTTAAATTTGCATATTGTTTTTCCTGGCCAAGAGAGTTGTTCTCTCAAACAAATTACTAGTAGAATCCATAATTTAAAAAATTAGTGAAACTGGAGATGTTTGTATCTACATTGCTGACGGGAATCATTGCATAAATAAAATGGTTTGGTTGTAAGTGCTACTTTACAATTCGTGTTATATTTTCCACGCATGTGCTGTTGCATGCTACAGTTTAAAATAGCGTTAGTTGCGATCTGGTGTTTATTTGTTTTGGAATTGGTTTGTCTAGTGGTTGTTAGTCATGCAGTTTTTTTAAAATTTTCAGCAACTATGTTTAAGATCATCAAGGAAATGCTTCCACCCGATGTCCGTGTAGCAAGAGATGCTCAAGATCTTCTAGTCGAATGTTGTGTAGGTAAGAAGCTTATGAGATTGCTTATAGATCTATTTTACAGTTGTAGTGTACATATCTCTGTCAAATTCTGATAAATTGGGAAGCTATTAACTATCCGATGAGTACTTAATGTTGCTACTTCTTTTCTTTATGTAAGAGAGTATGTAGGGGAAGCATACATGTGCGGATTAAGTTTGTGTTCTTCTATGAATTTAATCGATCAAAACCAAATTTTGTCAACCTTTTACAATTAAAGTGAGCAGACTTTGTCTCGTGTTATATTGAACCGGACATGCAAATATGTAACTCTCTGAGCAAACTTTGTGAAGATCTGTAATTCAAAGGTATTCAGATTCAGATAAATTTTATGAAGCTTTTCTAAAAAAATGTGCCATTAATGAGCTTTTCAATGAAGAGGCCTTTTATCTCTGCTACCATGATCTTTGAGGAGGCATAGGCTTATCCCTGAGAAACCTGACCCTATGCATAGATAATCCTTTTCTGACATCATTCATATGGGTAGCAAATTAGCAATGCTACTTGGACTAATATTAGCTTTTGTTTTGGCCATTATCAGGTTTTGGATAGTTATATTTATTTTATTTAGATGTAAAATGTTAAATTCTCTAAAAAAATTCTTTTGCAAAGTTCCAGGCCCTCTTTCGTATTTTGGATGCTACCGACATCTACCAAACAATCATACATATTGGTAATAAAAGTGGTAGATTATGGAAGGGTGTCTTCTAGTTCAGGTCATTGGTTCCAATCTCTCACTTATTTCTTATAGTTACATAGCTAGGGGTCCAATAGTAATTGGGTATCTCTGCCTAAGCTTGTCGGCCTGGGCAGTCCCAGACAGATACCCACTTGGATGGTTAGGTAGACCACCTAATTGTTCAGGCAGTTGACTGGAATTTAAATTTTGAGCAATTCATCATATATAACTACATTTATTTATAATATAGTTAAAGCTAGACAAATATACTTATAATATTGAGTTTCTTTGTTACAAATTTTATAATAAGACATTAATATTATGTATGGTGATAAGAAGAAAGAATGTTAGATAAGACGTTGCTTTTCAACTGTATTTCAAGTGTCAGTCGATTTACCTCATGCCCCCCCCCCACCCCCCCCACACACACACAAGAAAAAAAACCAAACCAAAACGAAACAAGGAGTTTTTCTCGCGATTGAAATAAGTAAGATTGGGGATGAGTTACTTAACAGTCAGTATATATAGTAATATATTTATTAGCTATTACGTTGTTAGTTAATGCTTAATACTGTCTATATTATATTTAATATGTTGCACTTTTATTAGTTGTGTATTGATATATAAACATGTAAGCTACGTATGGTATGTTGGGAGTGAAACCCAAAGCGACAACCTAGGTGCCAAAGCTGAAACCGTTGTGCCGATGTCAACACTTGGGTGCTTGCCTCACAAGGTACTTGTGTGAGCGTTAGGCAGCTACTTCGGACCAGCCCAATCACCTTGTGTGTCCCACCGACAACATTGCTTCTATCTAGGTCCAAAAGCCTATGCATATCCACTGTTATGATGTTGGTATTAGGGTATTGTGTCTGACGGTGTGCTAATGGAAATTTCCTGAAAGATGATCAATACGATGCTGGCATAATTTTGAATGAAAAGATGACCGATATTGCTAAAGATTATCAAATGATAGGCATCACACATAATGATATAAAGGTAAGGGCATGCATATAACTTCAGTACTTGTAGGTATCAAAGGATTTAGCAGAAAATAATCCCACAAATACAAGAAAATTATAAGCATATACTAACATTTGGACAACACAAATAAAACTATCCATGGAATTACTTATATCTATAATACTTATAACTATCCATGAAAATTATAAGCATCTACTAACATTTGACAAGACAAATAACAGGTTAGATGATAAGAGGATTTTTTTGGGTCAAGTTGAATATCTGTGTCATGCCCTTACGATCCTTGGTGATGTCGGATTCTGAACTTCGGTGACTAGAGGTTTTTGAGCTCTATTTCCTCTCTTTTTGTTAAGAATATGGTTCTGGTTCAGTATCCAATTGTTACTTTTTTATATACAATACTTAGTAGGAGAGGACTTGGCCTTTTTACAAATTTCATGGCCACCTTCATCAATACCTTTCTTGGATTGGCTATTGCTGGTTGATGTTGAAATTGTCATCTTGGAGTTGTTAAAGGAGGAGCCCAGTTTAGGAAAATTTTTGAAGTATGTGAGTGATCTAGTTACAAGCAGATTCTGAGAGGATTGGTAGGAATATTAATGATTTTTGACAACCCATTCTTTTTTTGATACTATAAACGAGTCTCTCGTGGTAGGCCGACTATGAGATTCCGAACTAGAACTTAGGACAATTTTGGCTAATTTATGCATAATCAACCTTATCCATGAATCAAAACCAAATACATACTCTAGCCGTGGGTGACATGAGAATATGATATCATTGTGAGCACTCTATCAGTGCCCTCAAAAAATCAACAATTATGAAATCTTTATGTAGGTGAAAGACCTGTATTTGCATAAGTAATCGTAAGACGAGTAAGAGTATTTCGGGCATATATATATATATATATATATATATATATATATATATATATATATATATATATATATATATATATATATATATATATATATATATATATATATATATATATATATATATATATATATATATATATATATGGGGAGGGATACTCTCACTAATGGCCTCTTAATGGGGCTTACAAATGATCTCAGCCATCCATCGGATTTGATGGATGGCTCTGATTTGCACTCCCTCTCCCACTCTCTCTCTCTCTATGGTGCAAACCCAGCCCCCGACCCCCTCCCCGACCCCAACCTTCCCCCCCTATCCCCTCCGGCTCTGGCGATACCCCCCCGCAGCCCCGACCCCGACCACCTTCCCCTCCGGCGACACCGGCGCAGGGCGTGGGCCGGCGGGGGGCGCGGGCAGGCGGGCCGGTGGGGGGCGCATCGCCGGCGGGGGTGCGGGCCGGCGGGGGGCACGGGCAGGCTGGCCGACGGGGGGTGCGGGCCGGCGGGGGGGCGCGGGCAGGCGGGGGTCGGAGGTCGGAGGGCTGCCGGAGCCGGAGCCGGAGGGGAAGGGGTCGGGGTCAGGGGGGTTGGGGCTGGTTTAGTTGATGGGAAGAGAGAGAGAGAGAGATTGAGAGATGGATGGTTTAATCCCAACCATCCATCAAATCCGATGGATGGCTGGGATCATTTGTAAGCCCCATTAGTAAGAGGCCATTAGTGAAAGTATCCCTCCCCTATATATATACTAGTGCATGCCCGTGCCTGTCGGCACTGCAGCGGGCCGCCTTCGGCGGCAACACACCCCCCGGGTATCACCACCCCCACTGTCGTATGCGATGACAACACACCTGACCGCCTTCGGCATGCCCGTGCCGATTGGCACGAAGCGGGAGCCTTCGGTACGACCAACCAACCCCCAACTCCGCTACCCGAGAAGAGAGAGAGAGAGAGAGAGAGAGAGAGAGAGAGAGAGAGAGAGAGAGACCGTGGGGAAAGAGAGAGAGAGCAGGGCCGTCTCGATACAAACTGAGGCCTAAGGCGAAAATTCTAAACCCGATGTTAGCGGGTTTAGATTTGGCCTAAACGGGTTCGGGTCATATAAGGGTCAACCCGATCGACCCGTTTATTTAATGGGTCGGGTTCGGGTTTGTACTTATAGCCCAATTGACCCGACTTGACCAGTTTACCAAATGGGTCGTGTCAACCCGACCCGACCCGAGCCAACCCGACCCAATCCGAGCCAACCCGACCCAACCTGACCCGACACGACCCGACCCGTTTAGTAAACGGGTTAAACGGGTCGGGTCGGGTCGGGTTTGGGTTTAAGTTGTTGACCCGTTTATTAAATGGGTCGGGTTCGGGTTGGGTGTTTTGCCCTTATACCTATGTCTCAACCCAACCCGATCGACCCGACCCATTGCCACCCCTACTTGAAGGCAGACGTAGGGCTGCAACTTGGGCGGGCCAACCGGAACCCAACCCGAGCCCAACCCGAACCCAACCCAAATTTGGGCGGGCTAACCTGAACCCAACCCGAGCCCAACCCGAATTATTTCTCCTCTACCATATTGAAGCCGATCAACCCATCCCGCACAACCTGATCAACCTGGCCAACCCGACGAATTAGGCTAGGGCTAAGGAAGTTCAAACAGACCTTGGGTTGGGGGTACAAAAGATGCTAAGTTAGGGCTTTGAGGTTTGGGGTACAAAAGAAAAGGGCAATGTTGGTATTAAAGGGTCACTGAGTAAGTTATTGAGAAACGATAGGGAGACGGGGGCTAGTTACAGAGTTTTGGGGTATGAATAAAATTTCCCAAAGATTAGGATTACACTTTGCCCCTATGTAGTTTTGTT